>CAJHZI010000564.1:0-177500 GCA_905160935.1 Enchytraeus crypticus
TATATATATATATATGTACACATATAATATATATAATATATATATATATATATATGCATACATATAATATATATAATATATATATATATATGGTATATAATAATAATAATAATAATAAAGGTTTAACGTCCATTTCCTCATCATGATGTGAGGAACGTCCCCAAAAGCACATATCACTATATAGCCTATATATATATATATATATATATGCATATATATATATATATATTATATACATGTATACATGTATATACATACATGTGTATATATATATATATATATATATATAGATATTTTTATATATATATATATATATATATATATATATATATACATGTATATATATAAATATATTGTAGCAAATACATTGATATTGCAACTGTTGTATTTGCTGTTTTCTTATATGGTAACACTGTCTTAGTTCAATCTATTATACTTTACCTTGCCCTTTAATTAGTTAACTTGGGATGTAACCCGATAGAATACTTTCTTACTTCTTGCTGAGACCCTGACATGAACACTTCTCCTGGTGAAAGGAAGATACAGACGTTGAGAGAGAGAGAGAGAGAGAGTTCTATCCTGTCGTGTCTGCGTTTCCTTATTAAGCTAAGTATACTTTTGTAGCATAGCTTAATTGCCTATTAGGGTTTAATAAAATGTTGTATATTTTGTTACGGAAACAAAGTCGTGGTATTCAGTCACTTTAGTATTGTTAGAGACACATTGAAATTCATGTGTAGAATTTAGTGCGAGAATTGAGTGATTCAATTCACCATGATAACTGAGGTGGTTTCAACTTGATATATTGTGAATATATCTTAAATATCCCTTGACTATTAGAGAAACACACTTCATTGTAATAATATATATATATATATATACAGGTTGCGCATTAAAAATATCCTCCTAGCACAATTGCGATAGCTTAGTTAATTCTTAATATTTCGCCTTGAAATTTTAAAGTTCTGTTGTGGAGGAATTTAGCCACCAGCTGACCAAATTCTGTAAAAATATTTTTAAGGGAACCAGAGTTATCCAAGTTTTGCGAAAAAATTGATTTTTTTTTCATTTAACACACAACGTAAACCGTCAATTAGAATCGATTCCTTTTTGAAAATATGCTGACCCTGAAAAAAGCCGTTAGATGATGACGACTCTGATATTGTGCTACAATGTGTGCTCGAAATGAACGCCCGGAGCTTTAATGCCGGCCAGAAGTCTTTTCTTGCAGATAAAATTGCGCTGTCAATAGACTGCTGTGGTAGGTCTTTCCAGATCTCTTGAAGAACAGCCTTTAATTCCATTGTGTTTCTGGGTTTGGGCTTGAAAGCACGATACATTTCCAACATGGGTCTCCAGACAAAGAATCAGGTGGATTCAAATCTGGAGAATTAGGAGGCCAATCAACCATTTTTATGAAATTTGGCCTGTATTGTACAAGAAAGTATTGCGCAAGACGTGAAGTGTGAGCCGGCGCGCCGTCCTGCTGAAAAATTAAATCATTTGACTTTAACTTGTTGCAGTCTTCAATCAATTCCGGCAGAATAGTGTTAGTGTAATACATTGTAGCACAATATCAGAGTCGTCATCATCTAACGGCCTTTTTCGGGGTCAGCACATTTTCAAAAAGGAATTGATTCTAATTGACTTTTTACGTTATGTGTTAAATGAAAAAATCAATTTTTTCGCAAAACTTGGATAACACCGGTTTCTTTACAAATATTTTTACAAAATTTGGTCAGCTTGTGGCTAAATTCCTCCACAAGGGAACCTTAAAATTTCGAGGCGAAATATTAAGAATTGACTAAGCTATCGCAATTGTGCTAGGAGGATATTTTTTAATGCGCACCCTGGGTGCGCACCCTATACACACACACACGCACACACGCACACACACACACACATATATATATATATATATTCATATATATATATATATATATATATATATGTATGTATATACATATATATATGTATATATATATGTATATATATATATAAATATATATATATATTTAAATATATATTTAAAAACATCTAGTTAAATAGTGAAACTGGGTATAGATATATAGTGAAACAGGGGAAACGGTGTTTACACACACATCGCTGTAAACACCGACACTGCAACAGGTCAATATATATATATATATATATATATATATATATATTTATATTTCACACAAAACACAAGTACTTCCAAGTAAACAAATAGGGTCAGCATAGGCAATTCAGACTCAGTGCTTTGCTACTCTGGTCATATTTAAAATTCAGTTACCCTTGAAGGAAATAGGTAAAACTTAATAGAATGCAGATACATATAGACATCTCTGTAGATATCTAGTTAAATAGTGAAACTGGATATAGATATATAGTGAAACAGGGGAAACGGTGTTTACACACACATCGCTGTAAACACCGACACTGCAACAGGTCAACTGGCCAGTGGCCTGCAGCAATCAATTATCAAAGGTCATCAAAACGGAACACATCTAGTTAAGAATTTGAACGACACATCCATAATGGCATCAAGCATATATATAATAAAGATATAAATTAGAGATGGGAATCGAACCGAACCCGAACCGAACCCTAAAATCTAGAATTTGACCGAACCGAACCAAACTCGAACCCAGACTGTGACCGAACCCGAACCCAGACTCTGGCCAAACCGAACCGAACCCGAACCCAGACTTCGTCCAAACCGAACTGAACCAAACTCTTGGAGTTCCTTTCTTCTTCACCAGCCTGTTATTAAATAAAGATAGTAAGAACAATACAAATATATATTAGTTTTTGCATTTACATGTCTTACAGCATCTAACAGCATATATTCAGGTAAGGCTGGTTCCGACACAAATTTTAAAATGGTAGCGGTACAAAGGAATGGTAGCGGGAAGCGAGACGGGCCTATAAAAGATAATGGATAGTCAGAATGATACGGCATTGAAATATGGAATGAAGATTAACATCAAAGAGACAAAATTGATGAGAGTATTTCATAAAGATCTGAAAATGCTTGACTCAATCTAGGTGGATTTGTTCTTATTAAATTCAAATTATAAATTGTTTCTAATTTTATTGTGCCACCTTACTATTTTTGCAGCCAGATTTACAAATAATTATATATAGCATTCTATATGTGTAAAGGCTATCTGGAGTAAATAATTTTGCACCATGGCGATGCAATAATTTCATAACTATTTTCGTAATTTCATAATTGATCAGAGAGTTTCAAATTTGAAACCCTAAGGTAAATTATGAAGCTTATTATTGGTCAGTTGATAGCAAACGGTGTATATTATGATTATTTTTCTATGGAAGTACTCGTGTTTACCAAATCATCTTTATTTGACATTTTTATTTTACTAAATGGCACTTTGTCTCTGAAATATTGGATCAAATTTTAGCCAAGACATTTCCGCTTAATTATAAACATATCTAATATATAGGCCTATAGTGACAAAATTTTTAAAAATTGATGAAGCATTCTATTTGCTCGTTATAATCAAGGAAAATATTTCAGATACCAAAATAAAGCTAAATATCTATATTATGAACATTCGTTGGTCAACTAACAATATTTGAGAAATGTACAGAAATAAATACCACTTCTCCTTTTTTCATTGTCATATTTTTACCCAGGTGAAAAAATGTGGCAGCTATTATGACTTAATACATTTTTTAGCATATTTACCATAAAGCATTTTAAACATGTTTGTCATAACCATGACTATTATAAGTAAAGTTAAGCAATTGTAACATTATCCAAACCAAACCATTTCGAACTCGAATCGAACTCTTGAGAGTTTGAAAGCAAGCCTAACCCGAACCGAACCCTTGTTAGAACCTAACCCAAACCGAACTTTCATTTTCAACGAACCGAATCGAACCGAACTCTGAAATTGTCGACTGCTAACCGAACCCGAACCGAACCGAACTTTCATTTCCAACGAACTGAACCGACCCGAACTCTGGAAATGCATAAAATTCCCATCTCTAATATAAATCCACGACTGACACAAAACTTAAGTAATATTACATAAAATTGTAGATAGCTTAGCAACATGCTACTGAACCGGTTAGATGGTCGATTTGAATGCACGATTGACAAATAAAGCCAAAGGGCCATGGGTTCTAGTTGCAGACTCGTTATCTCTGATAGTACCCTTCGAATATGAACAAAGATGATATACTTCGATCAAATACCCAAATAATACCTGCAATTGGGCCTGCTATCCACTTGTACCACCATGTACTATTCATTTGTACCACTCTGTACTATCCATTTGTAGCACCATAAACTATCCACCTGTACCACCATGTACTATTCATTTGTACCAGCATGTACTATCCACTTGTACGACTATATGCTATCCACTTGTTCCATTATGTACTATCCACTTGTACCAGCATGTACTATTCACTTGTACCACTATGTACTATTCACTGGTACTACCAAGTACTATAGTACTTGGTAGTACCAGTGGATAATGTATGTTGGTACAAGTGGATATATCCACTTGTACCAACATACATTTTCCACTTGTACCAGCATATACAATGCAGTTTATTATATAGAATGTTCAATCTTTACAAATGCTCTACTGTCTGATGCGGTATTAAATTGTACATGATTTGTTACATTAGGTCCAGCCACTACAATGTTAACAGAGGAAATGAAAACAAGCAGAACATCAGTGGAAGAGACAACCTCTGAGAAGTCTACTCCAAAGTTGGACAATATTCATCAGTCTAAAGGTAAAGGTAAGAGAGAAAATTCTGTTAAGGAAATCACTGTCACTTCAACGGTAAAGTTCAATGAAGAAAAATGTAAGATTTCAGATATAATTTTGAAAACAGCAAAGATGAGTGAATTTCGTCACCCATTTTTCAATGTTTAATGTTTAATGAATTTGTCTGGCACAGTAAAAATCACAGAAGAAAGAAGAAATTCTATAACTTAAGAAGCGTTATGAATTAAGCAGTTTCAATAACTACGTAGATATAAACTGATCATTTGACACCATAAACATTCAGTTCGAAAATGAGAAAAGCATATAAAAAATGTTAAAAACATGACTATTAAAATAAAATGAGAGCGTTCTCGACAGTTCCACTTACTAAAAACCTATTAACATCACGCGTAACCATTTGAAGCACTGAACTGAGATAAAATTAGTTTTAAATATATTGTTTTCCTTAACGAGTAAGACCTTTCTGAAGTTAAGCCACTCTTAAAGGATGTAAGTGAATTCGCAGAGATAGTCGACTCAGACAGGGAGTTCCAAATTTTTGGCACCATAAAAAAGGAATACAGTGTCACATTGAGGGGCACCTTATGTAGCTTAAAAAGACGACTATGCCCACGTGTGTTGGAGTTTGGGGGAATTAATTATTTCTTTAATTTAATATCTACTAATTTATTCACGATTTTATAAAACAATACAAGGTCTGCTTTCTGACGGCGAAATTTTTGAGTTAGTAAGTCGCAGATAACAAGACGTTCAGCATAATATAAGTTGAAATCAAGCTTTAAAGACTTAGTGAAAGATCGCTGAACAGAACGGTCGTACAAGTTAATTACTCTAGAGAGACAAAGCACTTCTTCTTGCAGCAAGCTCTCTAAGTGCTCCTTCCAACAAGCTGCTTCACAGATCTTATCTTAAATTCTCTTCCTTCATTTTCTCGTAATCATCCTTTCCTTCTGTATGAACAGTTACATGGGCAATAAAAAAGCTTTTATCTTTGACCTCTCCTATCCACCCATTGCACCAGAACCGAGACCAACACGTTAACCTCCATTCCACTAATACCCTTCCTCGGACTGAATTCCGGATATTGGTTTGAACCGTTTTGGAGCCCACACTCTGCTCATCGGATTGAATTTGGTGCCATAAAACTCAATGTTGTCATAGACGACAATAGCACTCTAATCCTGTTGTTGTTGTTGTTATTCAAGTGTAAAGAACACTATGTATTCGAAATATGAATATAATGTAAATATCGAATAACTGATTGTCTATGGCTTTAGGCTCTGCCTACTTCTTTTTCTAATGCACTGCCTAACGGCAGGTCCATGGCATAGAACTCTTTCAACCAATTATATCCTCAGCTTTTTTCATCCCAATATAAAAATTTGTTATCAAATCATCCAATATTTTAGATCTTGGTCTGCCTCTTAAGTATTTCACCTGCAATCTTCCTTCTACTACATCCATAAACCACCCATTCGCCCTTATACTATGTCTTATCCCGCTTTTCTTTGTTGTTTTTATCACGTCTATTAACTGTCTTTCTGTACCGACTTCTTCTAAAACTTCTTCATTTGTTTAGTTCTGTATGCCATTTAACCATAGGGATATTTCATGGTGAAGTGGGCCCCTTTGCCTTTCGGGCAAAGTGTATACTTGTATATGTTAATTCTTAATTAGCCTGCAGTAAACTTGTTCATTTTTATGTTTCATACACAAGGAAAACAAAGAGTAGGTTAATTTTTCGGCACCAAAAACAGTATTAGTTATCTAAATCGGGCCTTTACTTCCTGGTGCTTCATTCTACCGTGCAATGTACAGCCGCTTGTCATTATAATTGTGCATGTAGGTACGTTCATTGGAATTCTTATTGCCACTTTATCCATCATCATTACCGTCATCGTTGCCAATGTATACTTCTGTGTCAAATCAACAAACGCTGCAGGTAAATATTGGAGATCATGCGTAAATATTTAGAATAAATAATTATACAAATGAATAATTAGGCATTGGGGGGTATTCAGGGGGTTGGTAAGGAGCCCGGTCGCCCCTTAGTCCCGGGCAGTGGTGGGGGGGGGGGGGGGGGACGAGAGGGAACTCAGTTCCACTCGCTGAAATATGGGATTAGGGCCCATATTTGGCATACTAGGTGTCTTGTATAATGGAAGTGAGCCTGAAAAATGTTCGTTTCACTATCTCTCAATTTTTACTTTAGCCACTGTATTAGAGGAAAAGAGGGTGTAAGTAAAATATTTGAACGCTGTCCCGGAGCAGTTGTGCAAACAGCCTTGGCTGGGAGGGGCTTAAGCCCCCCCCCACAAATAAAATTAGATCACTTTTGTAATTCGTCCAGATCCGTTGACTTTCTTCAAGAGTGAAAGGATTAACATACTTTTTTCCAAAATAAATGTAAGAATTTAGACAGTTTAGGTTTTCCTCTCACTTTAGTACGGATATGAGTGTGGGGAGGGTAATATACGGTTATATACTCACTGTATTAGCCGAGCGCAGTAGTGAAAAATTGTGAGCCCTCCCAACCCAGCATTTTTTCTGGTTGCGTCACATGTCCCGAAGAACGAGGGGCGTAAGCAAAAAATGTGTACACTCTCCAAAAAAATTTCGGCCCCCCTTAAAAAGTTTCTGTATCCACCCCTGTATATAGATCCTTTATTAATTGATTTACGTATATATATATATATATATATATATATATATATATATATATATATAGCAATATATACGAAATAGCAAACTGGATCTATCCTGTTCGCTAACGGATGATGGATATCTTGCCTCAGATATCAAACCACCGCCAAGTACGTCACCCTCCTCCGACTAACACATAAATGACAGTAACTTTAACATGGACTAATTAGAACTGAATAAAATTAACTTAAAAGAGTTAAGAGGAAAAAATTCCATTATTTGTCCTCTAGATCAAGACCTCCTTTTACAGTGCAAGTTATGATATAATAGAATCTTTAGAAATATCCGTTATTTCACATCTAGATAACAAGCTTGGTTTTAAATCCACACTGAGTTTTGTATTTTTTGAAAGCAATAGTCTTTTTACATGTATTTTTTGCAGTATATACAGTGTGATTGTGGAGTTCAGCCTATTACAAGACATTGATTCAAACTCTCAAACAAAGAGATCAAGAAATCTGAAACCAACGTAAAGGAAGAGGAGTAAAGTCACTACTGAAGCTTTTTCGGTATAACTACTCAACTGTGATACACAGTAAATTTAGACTCTACTTGGTTGATGAGTGCAGAAATTATAATTAATCCCCGTCATTATTTTTTATTAATAACCTAATTAAAGTATAAACTGTGTCACTGCCTGACAGAGGCTAAATCGGTGGTCGCCACTGTAGAATATTACATAATCTTGAAGACTTCTACTTTTTAAAGCTTCAAATACTGCGCTTTATATACTTCACTGCATGCTATTGATAAGTTTTTGTTGTGCTACCATACCAGAACGGCGCAGTTTGATTGACTAGAGTCTAATGCATAGTATTGATATTGAAGTTTCATGACAAAGATGTCACTATTAGAACTTTGCAGTTTTAGTAGATCTATGTCACAAAGCTAAAAGTCAAATCCAAGTTTAACGTCATTTTCTTACTGGTAGTATGTCAGTATATTGATAGTATATCAAAATGATGTAAATATCATTCTCTTTTATTATAATCTAATCAGTAACGGCTTACCAGGGGTTGGCAGATCCGGGAGTTAAGTACAACAGCTGCAGTTACATCGACAGCAGCAAATTACAAGCCTCTCAAAACAAATCCAGCGATACATCGAAAAAAGAGGCAGGGGCAGGCCGAGATTAGGTATTTTAGATGATTTAAAGACCCACTCATATGTGGAAATGAAGAGGAAGGCAGAAGACAGAGAAGAATGGAGGCGTTATGTACCATGGACCTGTCAGTAGGCAGTGCACTAAGAGACAGTATGTCAGTGAAGGGAGCAGACTCATGCAAGTTTAATGCCAGGGACGTTATATACATGTATATGGTATAAGTACATTCATAAATGTTACAGATCCAACTAGACACATCATAAGTGCAAAGCCACTTGAGAGAGACAGGCATTTGTGTTGAAGGTGTGACGAAGTTCATTAGTCCGCGCCGGCGGCAAATTATGAGCCAACAACACGCAACGATTACTAACAACTATGGAAAGGAAGGAGGAAAAACGAAAACTACAAAAACAGCAACCAATAAAGGAAACCGTGTAGCGAATGCGGTATGTGACAGCATGTTATATGTGTAACTATGCGAACAAAGAAAGGATAAACTTGGTAAAGGCGGCGGATAGTATCACAATATTTGAGCGGTACGCCTGATTTCTTTCATCTTACTGATATTCTCTCCTAAAGATACGATCATGATGGATTTACTTTTTTAGTGCTAGGAGAAGCGGTTTGACAGTGGTACGGCCGGAAAACTTGTTTGAATATTTGGAAATCAGGCTTAATGGAATCTCAGGCTGTTTCTATGACATAATCATTGACAAGGACGTTAAATTTAGTATTAATTTAAATAAGACTATAGCAGGTTGTGGACAGGCCTGTGGTCTAGTAAACCTCCGCGCATTTAGGAATGTCACTTGAAAAGTTAACGCGATTTCATAGTCAGAATTAATCTAGAATTTTTACATTCCCAAATAATTAAGTGTTTTAGATCCTTCTATCGCTGCTGCTTATCTCTAATTATTACGTCAGGTGAATACTTTGTTAATATATGTATAAATAAATATTTGTTACATTGTGATATCATGATTTGAACTCTAAATGTATTACTGCTCTTTAATAATCGTTTACTATTTTGAAGTAACAGTAAATGATATGAATAAATGCCATTATTCATATAGGACTGACAGTAGATTTAACTTAAGCTTACTGTAATAGTTTCTCTTACAATAAGCAGAAAAGACGTCTGCAAGATACATACAGTTAAATAGGTTAAAGTAAGGTAAAGATAAAGATAAATATAACTGGGTTTCAATGAATGGCCATAATCGTCAAACATTCAAAAGATAATTTCAAAGCTTTGCAAGCTGAATGTCCCTGATTCTGTTAATGGGTGGATTGCTAGCTTCTTATCTGACCGTTCTCATACGACCATCTTCGAAGGTCAATTATCCTCTCCTAAAACAATAAATGCAAGTGTTGTCCAAGGCTATGTCATTGGTCCTCCTGTATTTATTGTTGTTTCCTCTGATCTAAGGACAATGCATTCAGCAAATTCTTTACTAAAATTTGCTGATGATACATATCTCATAGTACCATCATCACATTTCCATCTAACTGAAGTAGAATTAATGAACTTAGAAAGATGGGCTTCGGTAAACAATCTACAGCTAAACAGAAGTAAATCTAAGGACATAATCTTTAAGTCACCTAGCTTTAAGCGTCAAACAATGGAATTACCTTATTTAGATGGAATAGAACGAGTCTCAAATCTCAAATGTTTGGGAGTCACAAGTTCGTGTAATTTTTCCTTTTCTTCTCACATATCCAATCTTATATCCTCATGGTCGAGTAATATTTTTGCTTTATACTCCTTGCGCACAAAATGTCTATCAAATGAACTCATGCAGATAGTGTTCCAGGCTTCTACTCTTAGTAAATTACTCTACGCCTCACAATTTTGGTTGGGGTTTACTTCTGCTGACGATAGAAACCGCCTAGAAGCATTTTTAAGACGTGCAAAAAGGGCTGGTTTTTACAACAAAGAGCAAACTTTTGAGAATCTTTTGCATGTCAGCTGACAGTAAGCTATTTAGCTCAGTCTGTAATAATCCTAACCACTTGTTGGCTCCGCTTATGCCCTCACTAAACCAACACTCATATCAAACCTGAAGAAACGTTGCAAAAAGAAGTTACGCCATATCTACTAAGCGTAGCTCTTTGAATGATAAAAACTTCATAACCCACTTGATACTAAGTGACGCTGTAAACCATAGCTAATTTAATCTTGATTAAAAATGCATTTTTAGCATTTTGTGTGACTGTGACATTATCTTCTCGTATAATGTAGGCTAATCATGTTCGTATGAAACCTATCGGCGGCTATTAGATTATTTTGAAATAAAAGCAAGATTTATTATATTTTAATATCAAGCTTAGTGGAGGGCCTATCCAATTTAAATACCATTTAAACCCATTCCTTCCGTAGTTAGATTTTATCATTAGAATATCGTATAATGACTGTTATGAAACATTATCTTGGACTATTGTTATCTTGGTATTATGGAACTTTCTATTTGCTTTTTGTTCCATGTATGTTTGTACGTTTTCTGCGGTATGTCAGATTTCAAGTAATAAACGAATATAATAATAAAGATAAAGATAAATATAACGGGTTTCAATGAATGGCCATAATGGTTCACTGTTAGAACGCTATTTTTGATATTTGAATGCAATGATTACTTACTGATTGCGTGATTGATTATTAATGGATAGGTAGATTGATCGATTGATAGAGCTATTGTAATGTATCTCGATTATAAGGATTTTCTCTCTCTATCCCTCTCTCTTCGATCCTATCTTTCTTCCTATCGCGTATGGCACGGCAACTAATATATAAAACAGTTACTACTAAGACAGATTACTTTTCATAATTTTTTGCAGAAAATAATGTAGCACACTTGTATACTCAGGATTAAAAATATCAGTTATTGATAAAGGTTTTGACAGTATGATGTAGACTTATTGTAAGTCATTCATCTATTTGTACTCAAGATATTGAAATGTCATTATTAATATGTTTTCATGTCGATGGTGTGATATAGGCTCATTAATCTTCACTAATCTTTTAATAAATTCTTCTTTATGGCCAAGTTTGTATATCAATATTTGCAATACGCCCGTCTTCATGGCCAGGTTGATGTAAAAGTGTTTAATGAAAAATTATGGTTATTCATTTATGTATAAGAATTAGAATTGAAGTAGAGCGAAGTAGAGTTGAAGTAGAGCTCCACTTCAACTCTACTTGGTTGGCGTATCTCGGGTTTCGATACTGGTACCTTTTTTGTATTCAGTATATGTCTCGCCCATTGCTGAAGTGATCTCTTCTCGCGGTGTGTAGTTCCACTAGTATGCTGCCGATACACAGTTATACCACGCATTGAATACAAGGTTGCTTTGATAATACACAAGATACTCAGCACAAATCAGCCAACATATCTCCGTGATCTTGTAGATGAATATAAACCAACTTGGAAACTGTGGTTGCAAGGCCAGCGCTTGCTTGCGAAACCTGCTGGACTGAAGTCTGCTCTGGCATCAAGATCCCTCAAAAGGGCAGCTGAATCAACATGGAATAAAATAAAACAGTTTCTTATCACTTAGGCCACCACCTTGTATCATTTGTGATACCAACTCTTATCACTTATGATAGTAATAATAATAATAAAGGTTTAACGTCCGTTTCCTCATCCAGGGATGATGTCAGGGACGTCATAGCACTTATTAGCATTTATTACACCACCTCTGATCACTTATTCAATCACCTCTTAACACTAATGATACCCCCTGTTATCAATTTTGATACCACTAATGATACCACCTCTTATCACTTTGGATATCACCACTTATTACTTATAAAACGACCTCTTATCACTTATGAAACCACCTCATTTCGCTTATGATACCACCTCTAATCACTAATGATACAACTTCTTATCACTAATTATACCACCTCTTATCACTAATGATACCACCACTTATCACTTATGATACAACCTCCTATTACTTATAATACCACCTCTTATCACTTATGATATAATCTCTTATAACTTCTGATACAAACTCTTTTCACTTATGATAACAACTCTCATACCATATGGTATCACCTCTTATCGCGTATGATACTATCTCTTTTCACTTCTGATACAACCTCATAAATTATGATACATCCTCTTATCACTTATCACTTATCATCACCTTTTATTACTAATCACCTTTTATCACTTACATGAATATTACCACCTTTGACTTTCCATACGACCTCGATGCAGCTTAATGAACTATTGTGACAACGTACGCAATTGAGTAAACATCATTAGTTTTCAATATGAAAACGCTATGTATTTATTAATAGCTTTTAAATTCCTGATTAATCAGTAATACCTGTTAATTTGCTACAGTTATTGGAAACATATTTAATAAAAATTACTAACTCATGGATAGTCATAGTTATAGGGAGATAGTTAGTCTAAAAATATCTTTTAGGACTTCTTTAAAACTTTATTTTCAAGATTAAGCCCATCTACAATGCACACACAAGCATATATATGTATATATATATATATATATATATATATATATATATATATATTTATAAATATATATATATATAAATATATATATATATATATCTTATACGTGAATTATAAGGAAAAAAAGGAAGAACAGACAGGTCAAGTTCTTCGAGGCAATGGTTTATCTACAGAGGTAATTGAAGGAAGAATTAAGAGAAACAAGGCTAGAAGATGACTGAGTCTTGGGATGCTGGATTAAGAAGAAGAATTTATGTTCTTCCTTTTAGCGTCCCACTCTTTCAACCGTCGTTAGGCATAACTTGACGGTAGACTGTGTTTTGAGTTGCTGCTGAACGAGTAGGCCCTATGGCCGAGATTTTGTAAATCAAATCAAAAGTTAAATTCGGTCTAAAGGTAAGCTATATTCAGCAAACAATATTCACGCTGGTGACGTGAAATACTTCGGCTTAGCACGTACAGAGTAATGTACATTGAACCTGCGCTCACTTGGAGTGGATTGAACTTTAATTAACCTGGTCTTCGAACCCAGGACACCTGCATCCCTGGCGAACACTCTAGCCGTATGTTGATATAATGAGAAAAGCAGCAGATAGAAATGCGTGGAGGAGTTATATTCCACCACAGACTTTGTAGTGCACACAGATATATATACTGTATATATATATATATATATATATATATATATATATATACATATATATATATACATATATATATACATGTATATATATATATATATACATATTTTATGTATACATGTATGTATATTATATATACATATTATATCTATATATATTATATATATATATATCTATATGTATATATATATATATATATATATAAAGAGAGATAGAGAGATGGGGGTGGGGTGGGGGCAAAGGGAAAGAGAGAGAAAAAACCTTTATAGGCTTACTTGTACTTTTTCAACTACAAAGTTTAGCTCAATTTTTAAGGAATTAGCCTACTTTCCACGTTGAACTTCTTGACCTTTGATAATTATGTAGTTTTGTACCGATTGGATGGCTAAAAGAGTTATTGGTAAGCCGGATTCATGAGTTAGCCAGACTAGCAAGAGGTCGTCGATTCGAATCTCTACCAGACTGTTTTTAAGGGTTCCAATGGGAAGGCATCAATTTTAAGCAAAATTTAACTGAATCATTTATTAACAATATTAACACTAATATTAGGCAGACTAAGAACGAGATTTTCAATCAATGTTCTATTGAAGTTATTTCGTATGCAAGCTGCGCCATTGCTAATTTATGGCGTTCCCACTGAACAATTAATTAAATAAATTGAAACCAGAAACTTGGAAAGCTTTTCATAGGCGTACAATAAAATCTTTTCAAAGATTTTCAGAACATTTTGATAAAAATTGCATTCTGTATCTAAATGGTATAGAGGGTTTTTGCCGTTTGATTTATTAAATGAATAGCATAAGCTCAGATTCTTATGCCTCCATAAATTTATAATCAATGATGAATTAAATGCTAATCAGAATTTGGACTTCCCGAATTCAATGATTACTTATTAAAATAAACAATAATTATGCATTAAAAATAACTTAAGCAAGGAATTGAAGACAATTCTGTACAAATTTTGGTGCAATTAAAAAAATGTTTGCTTAAAATTAACTTAATAACAATAATAATAATAATATTATTATTATTATAAAAATAACAATAATAATGATAATAATGATAATAATAATAATGATATTATTATTATCATTATTATCATTATTATTGTTATTATTTTTACAATTTCCCGACCTGTACCCCCGAAAACTCGGGTCAAGCCTGGGGTTAAGTCCGCGCAGCCTCGGCCTTAGGTGCCGACGGGTGACAAGCGGGCACTGGGGCTACACTTGAGCACGATGGTGATCGTCAACGGGATGAACAGAAGAGAAAGAGAAGAGAGACGTCCTACTTACCGGCTTCTCAAAACCCCCTCCTCCTCCTCAAGTGCTACCAAGGAGTCTAAGATAGATCCACAAGAGTTTGTTTGGCTGACCCTCAGCGAGAAGGAGAAGGTACTCGAGGCTAGGATGGCCTGAGCGTCCCAGGGGCCTCTCTCACCGTGGCCACAGGCTGAACCAGATGTTTACCTCAGAGCAGGCAGAAGTGGAGAGGTAGAGCTCATCGGGCTTTACAAATCAGAGCTCTAATCAAGCGGATACTCTATCCCAGAATTCTCTAGGAACAGCAATCCAGATTTCTGGGACGTTGACTTCTCAAAGCGGTTCTGCCAACAGAGACATAACTGCCTCAGATGATTTGCCTCATCAACGCCTGTTGAGGGGAGTCACAGTCGTGGTAGATCAATAACAGAGGAAGTGGGGACCGGCCCTGCTGGAGCCAAAAACAGTGGATTCAGGGCAATGTCATCCTGTATCAGCGGATATAGAATTAGTAGATCAATCAAATAAACATGTAGACAATTAGTCAATCTATTAATAATAATAATAATAATAATAATAATAATAATAGTCCACATTTTTATATGTTATATCATTGGGGTCACATGTTGAATTTAATAACTGTATCTGTATATGCTTCTATAACATGAAAGAGATGAGTAAAGGTTATAATATACAATATTAAGCTCTAGCTCTAACGAATGAAGCAGTAACACTGCAGAATCTGTGAAAGGAATATAATCCTTTATAACAACTTATATAAATAAGTATAGGCTATATATATAGGCCCTATGATATATCTTTTTATAACCAACTAAATATGACAATTACAATTAACATGTATTAAGCTGCTTGTAATATGCGCAATTGCAATTTTATTGAAATTAACTTAAAATAAATTAAAATGCAATATCTTTCACTTTTGAATTAAGCACAGCTTTAGATATTGCCTAGTAAAGAACTGTTAGCGCAAACTTTAAAGACATCAGTTTAAGAAACTGACATTTTGGTCCATGCTAGCGATATCTACTGTACACTGGTTAGATCTCTACGTTGTACTTTAGTGTAAGTTAGTCAGTGCAATCTGTTTTACGTTTTTAAGCATTTTAGCTTTATCCGTTTCGCTTCGTCTGTGAACAGTGAGTTCGATATTATATTTTATTTCTTGTTTCATGAAAAGACTTTAAATCTAACATCCAAATGTAATATTTAACGTCAATTTTCTGCCTCGAAAGCACGCTAATGCCAGCGTGCACATAGGATTTTAATCAAGCAGCTGCTGATGCAAGTTTTAGACGTTTTACCGATTCTGTCCTGTAGTCAGGTAAGGTTTCGGGTTCTATTAAGAGGGCATAAAGAATGCTATTATTTAATTTCCGTTGGTCACGAAAAAACATTTCTTTAACAATCGAATGACGACTTGATCAGCTAGACTCCAGTTCTCTACGTAAAGCCTACATATAATTATTCTGAGTCAGTGGCATATATATATATATATATATATATATATATATATATATATATATATATATATATATATATATATATATATATATTGACAGTGGCCAATTCATGACAAGGTTGCTCTAATTATACATGTAAATATATATGCATTTATTTCATAATCATGTATATATATATATATATATATATATATATATATATATATATATACGTGTATATATATATATATACATGTATGTGTGTGTGTTTGTGTGTGTGTGTTTGTGTGCGTGTGTGTGTGTAATAGAATCCATTGGGTCTATGCATAAATTTTTTATTAATACATATTTCTGTTAAGTGACAGGTAAAAGATAAAATTTCTTACTCAGAGTCACATTTCATACTTCAAAAAGGTATGTAGGGCCTATAGACCGAGATATATATATATACATGATTATGAAATAAATGCATATATATTTACATGTATAATTAGAGCAACCTTGTCATGAATTGGCCAATGTCAATATGACAATATTTCCGAGTAGACGAAGCCATCTGTGGTAATATTCGTAAATTAAAAATGTCCGTTTTGATATCATAGAAAGTGAAAACAGATGGAAAATATCACACAGAAAGTGTCTAGTACAATTACATTTCCTGTCAATTAATTGTTGTTCTATTAATTGCTGTTGTTCTTTGTTGTTATCATCATGTGCAAGCCGTCAGCAAGATCAGGAGTAGCCTATTGCATTATTTGATCTAGCTGCAATGAAATGCAGACATGTTGTAAGCACAGCTTTGCTTGAATTAGGAATACCAAGAAAACCTAAACTACATAGGCCTTTGGACATTTCGATTAACTTAATATTTAAAAAAACGACTTTAAAATGCAATATAGATATTTCTGATATTTTACTAAATATGCATGTATTGCTAATAACCGCTACCTTCCAAAGATACATAGAGTACATGAGGGGAATTTCGACACTCAAATCATTTTTTTTAATTACATGAAGAGAACAAAATCTACATGTCAAAATTCAATTGGTCTAGAAAAGCATATGAAACTCTACATGAATCATTAAAAAACTTTTAGTTATCCACAGAAATGAGATCACAATGGCAAAATTTGTAATCAGGTTAAAGTGTCGAAATTTCGACACGGACTCGTTATGACTAGTTTCATAGGCAGTTGAAGAATGACGACCTACCTTTTATATCTTTCTTTTCCATCCAGTGACCATGTGTAGCGACCAGCAAGCAAACCTCCATATAACAACTGAAGTAATCGATGACAACATACGGTTTTAGCAGTAAATAAAGAATCAAAAATTGTGAAGAATATTTCCAAGTAATTTTCTTGTTTAGTAGGCTACTACTCTGAAGATTATGGAATAATTTAAAATGCAATACAAAAGAACGATTGTAGAGAATATCTAAAGTACAACTGGTGGCAAAAATCTAGTTTATCAGAAATAGACAACTTAACAACTAGGAAGTACGTTTTCAAAAACTTTTCATGTTCTGGGGTTTAAGGAATAATTATTGAATTGAAATGATTATTGGCTGGTAGCTAAGTTTAATTCTTTCTGAAATATAAGAAATACCTTCAGAATTTCTCTGGTTTGGATTAGAGCCTAAGGCCCCTGCTTTCCTGCTTCCAGGCCGCAATTTTACCGAAACGCCATGCAACAGCTGCAATATCATATAATCATAAATTAATTTTAATTGCCGTAAAATAGCAAAATTAGATGTTTATTTAGTATATTTAACAGAATAGCAATGGATCCCTAACAGAGCTGTGAAAGTTTGAGGCGTGGTAAGGAACAACTGAACCCGAATAATTACTATTAACCGTACGGTTAACAAACAACAATGGGCAACAGACCATTTCTTTTTTGCTTTTTTAACTACCAATCAGATGCGATAAAACGTATCCGCTTTGGAAAGTCTGCGCAACCAATCGGGAACGCTTACTCATCTACCTAAATAGCAATGAGCTATAAACAGGAATGAAGCATTTTATTACAAATTCATCGATGAATATTGTAGAAGAGTCAGGTGACTTTGATAGTTTCAGTAATAATGTGAAGAATTTAGGCGGCTTTAAATCCTTTTTCGTTAGTAATGTTAAACTTCAGATGCTTCTCGTTTGTGAAGTGTGAAAAGCATGACACAGGTTAATTTTTGAATTTGCAAAGCTGCAAGGATTTTAATAATAGATGAAAAAAACGTTCTTACCAAAAATAAAAAACGTTAAAAAACGCGTTTTTTTCCCAAAAAATAAAAAACGTAAAAAAACGTTGAAAAAAACGTTAGTAGCGTACACGTAGCTTGCATATATATTATAATGCCTTCATTCCATAACACTAAACAATTTTATTACAACTAGACTTGATCTAAAGTTCAAAAGTATGTCCATAGACTCCATACAAATATAAACAAATACTTTCAGGTCACATACAGCCACACTGTCAGTTGTTCATAATTATCAATACAAGAAAATTTAAATTCGTAAGAAATTAAGAATAGACAATGTCTTAAATATTAGAACATCTGCCTAACTAGGAAAATCAAAAATGTAATGAATTACCTTTTATAAAGTGATGTTTATGGCACGAAACTAACGGCAAATTCTCAATATTTATGTGCAGTCCACGTTAAACCATGGTTTACGTTTTTTACTCTACAAAAAGTAAAAAACGTAAAAAACGCGTTTTTTACAGATATAAAAAACCTAAAAACGTTTTTACGTCTATGATTTTAATGCGTTCAGTTAGATATGGCTGGGTTTAAGGGTCAATTTTTCAAAAAGCTAGTTAATTATAGGCGTCAGAAGCCTTTGATTACTATAAGATAATCGTAGCCAGAAACATAGGGTTTAGGTTAAATTTAGTCATTTTAGAGGCGCTTTTAGCCTAAGTTAGAATTAGACTGTTTAGAGCAGCATTTAGCCTCAATGTTTGTTATTTGATAGTCCCATTTGGTCTAAATTAGATTTGGCATAATTGTATAAAGAGAAGCCTTTAGATTAAATTGCAGCAATTCTACCGCAGCATTTGCCTAAATTTAGTGGAACATTTAGCTTAAATTTAAAGGACCATTTAGCAAAATTTTGTGAATCATTTAGGCTAGCTTAAATATCGCCCGTTTTAGAATTACAGTTAACCTAAGTAACTACCAGAGTATCACTAAATCTAAATTAGCTTTTGCATATTTAGAAGAGCATTTGGTCTAAATTAGCTTTGACCTGTCGAGAGGAGCATTAGCCTAAATTTAAGCAATTTAAAGGGCCTGTCTTAGTTTGTAATCTCGTTTAATTAATATATTGAAATTTAATATAATTTATTTTATTTTATTTATCGTTAAACTTATATGATACCCGAATAGTACAAGCACGCCATACCTTTATGCAACTCCGCAGTCGTCTGCAAAAGTCACTATAGTAAATGATTTTAATTTATCGCCCATATGGTAACAGGTAATTTGTTTTGTCCTGCTAAATTCCAAGGTTTAACTTTGATTATAGGAATAGTTTGACTTTTTAGACTATTTTTGTATCAATGAACTGGCCGAAACCCTTCTTATTGATTAACTAAAAGAATATATTTTACGATAATTAGAATGTGTGATACATTTAGTATTAATAGATGAATGGCCCAATTGATTAATTATTAGAGAGCGTGAAAGCAGACATTGCGCTGTACCATATGCTGTGGACCTGCCATGTGAGAAAATTACATAGATAGGGCTTATATCGGTTTAAATTTAGCATTTATTTTCTCTCTTTAGTATTCTGCCAGGTGGCAAGTCCAAGGTATAAATTCTTACTTAGAATCTGCTACCATGCTCCATCACGAACACTCCCGAGATCAGCAGGTTAATGGCTGCAAAAGGGCAATGTCTTTTCCCAACGTTAAGCTGTTTAGTTTATAGTTTTGAAAAATTCTGAGAGGATCCGTATCTTTCCTCCGTTCTTATTTAGTCGCTTCTTACGACACGTGCCGTTATCGGTTTGTCTGTTCTTCAGTGTAACGGTCAAAACACGGGAAAATTATAATTTTACGGTGAAAATTGTTATAAACTACTTTTCAGAGAGATGAATTAAGCTTCGCTAAGTTTTAGCTAAAATGTATTTGAGGCATTTAGATAACAACAAAGCAAGACACGTCATTACAACAATATAGATAAAACAGTACTCTTACCTTAATTGTACATTTCTAAAGATGCTGCCATTTTCTGAGATATCTCTAACTATAATCTTGATAGTCGTCTACAAATGTGGTAAGTGTCTGCTTGAGCATTTAATTTGCTAGAAATAAGTCAGTAAATTTGTTTGAATATGAATATGTTTGTAACTTCATATCCATCTATACCGATAGCCAACGCTAAATTTCGTAACCATGACATTTATTATGCTAAATTAGAGTTAACAGGTGGCCTTAATTGATTATCTTGAGAACGGAATTCGTCAGTTCCTGACACGGCATTTTAATCATTATTTTTTCAATTTAAGGTAATGCCTACATTACAATGAAGTGATCATTGATAATGACATCAAGTACCTTTACTATCAAACAATTGATATTTAAACTGTTAGATGGCAACTTAGTGAATGAGTTATCCATATTACCGATTATGTGACTGGTGACTGAGCGAAGGAGAGTATACTCTCTAAAAAGACCTTGACATTGACGTCTTCTTATGGCGAGGAACAGAACGTTAAATTCTTATGGATTTACTGATTGATTAATAGACACTCTCGATAAACAATCCTGGATGATCTTCATTTAGTACTACTATGTGTTTTAAGCATAACACTGTCTTTAAGATTGGTTTTAAATAATGTTAGTACCAACAATTATAAATATACATTAATCTGCACAGTTTTGTATTTCAGCGGTCACAAGCGGTTACAACTACTTGAACAATACTGCAGCAAGAAAAAACACAGAGACGCAAATCTTTTGTGAGGAACCGGAAGAACATGACACCGTTTTGATAAAATTTGGAAACGCCAGTGGGGAAGCGATTCCTCTGATTACTAACAGTATGTCGTATGACATTCCCAACGTTACGGCGAGAGACGCCGGTTTCTATACATGCGACTACGCCAAGTCAATTCGTAACTCTAACGTGGCGCAATTTGTTGTGTTTGGTAAGTAAACTTTTCAGGAATTCTTAATTTCAGCGAGGCGGTATTTAGTACACTAAATGATTTGGTTACACCATAAAACACTATGGGAATTGCGTGACAGAAATCTGTAGTAGGATTTTACATGCACAGCAGGCCTTCTATAATTATAATATGAAAGAACTCTTAACAAAAAGTCTTAACAAAACCACAACGATAGAGCTAGTGAAAACTTTGGTATGTTCCACGCTAGTATATACATGTACTGTACGTTTGAAACATGGAAATTAAGGAAGGAAGTCGTCAGGAACTGGAAGCGTTGGAAATGTAGATATGGGGAAGAATAGAAAAGATTTGCTGTGCCCAAAAGGTTAAATATGAAGAAGTATTGAAGAGAGTGGATACAATAGACGTTGATAAATGCTATAAGAAATAAGAAGAATAATTGGATAGGAAACATTCTAAGTGGAGATAGTTTACTAAAGGCGGTCATACTGTGGAACGTAGAATGGAAGGAAAGAGAAATAGAGGTAGACCGAGATTAGGAATGTTGTATGGTTGTATGGACATGAAAAGGAAAACAGAAGACATAGAAGAATGAATGCGTTATATACTATGGACCTATCTCTATCTTAGTGCACTGCCTACTGGCAGTGCACTAAGATAGAGAGAGAGAGAGAGAGAGAGAGAGAGAGAGAGAGAGAAAGGGAAGGAGAGAGAGATTATAGATGTTCTATTATAATATACTGTACATGCATATTATCTAGAAGTCTATGTTTAGATACATACAGCACGATGATCTTCCTTTACTGATAGACGGATTCTACATTTTCATCTTGTTTTCTCCTCAGACTGTTAAACCCGTCTATTGAAAAACTAAATTTTAGGTAACTAATTACTGTCAATTGCATTACAGAGCAAAATGTTTTATTCTTAGTTTCTATGGCCCGAATCGCTTAATTTTAATCTAAATGCAATTTTTGCCTTTTTTATTTTAGATTCCGAAGTAAAATGCGGAGAACTGGAGTTGCTAAACAGCACAACAATTTCAGCCACATGTGAAGTGATATATTACAGCGCCGGGTTGAATCCTCGTTTAATGTGGATACAACAACCCACCGAAAATGGAATTGAAAAAACCGAATTTGACGAAATTGAGAGTATAATACAAATTGAGCGAAACGACGGAGGATCCCTAATCCGTAGGATCAAGTCCAACCTGACCATATCGCATCCAAGCTGGAATGGGACTTCTTTAACTTGCCGTCTGTTCTTTGAACCAATCACTAACTCGACGCTTCAGAACGTCGGGGACAAAATAGTGGCCACGAATGCTCCAGAATACACTGATAGCTGCAGCACGAGGAAAATCAATTGGAGAGAATTTACCCTTCAAATAGGTGAGGATATCGTATTTGATTTACATTTACAGTCCTTTCGCGTACCTATAGACACATACCGAGCTTTAATTATTCGTTTCTTTATTCGCCAAAAACAGACAGGATCAAAATGCATCACATATAAGTATACACACACTCATATATACATAAACATAGGATCATAAATGAATTGCAAGAAATTTAACTATATAATATTATATAATATTATTAATATAATATTATCATTGTTTTCGCCATAGGCTTTGAGACTTCATTTATTGAGTTTTAGATATTATGACGCTCTTTTCGCATGAAATGTACTAAAAATTATCCTGCTTTATTCATATAGTATACGCAATTTTTATGATACTGATGAAATAAAATATGCTAAATTTTACAAACTTCATCTTTAATATGTATATACCCTTAAAGTATAAAAAGCTGGTAAAGCAAAGGTTAACGTCAGTTTCCTCAATAGAAAGAGATGTCAGTGACGGGCGAGCTCAGGCTTTGAACTCCGCACATACTGATCCGCGGTCGAATATCTTACCGACATTGCCACTGGCTCCAGCCTGCTATTTATACACGCATATAAATACACGACTACACGTACATGTTAACGTATGCCTGTAAATTAACGCTTACATTTAGTATCATCTCTTAATCTTCATCATCATCATCATCATCATCATCATATTCATATTCATAATTTTTGTTATCTGAAAAACATCAGTCATCCTGTTTTATAGCCTTTTGCTTGTGTGAATGTACAAGCATAGACTCCGCGGTGCATTATACTTGAAAGCACCAAAAGCATCATATTCACAGATCTACTGCAATGAATAAGCAGAATAATTGGTATTTCACCTTGAAAGAGAAAGAGGATATAACAACGACAAGTGTAATTACAAGCACTGATAACGGCTCTCTGTTAAATATAATATTTAAAAATGCTGGGTCTAGGAGACTCCTTATCGCTACACAGAACATTAATTTTCTGTGCAAAGAGATGGTTAAGTTAGTTTTGTGCTTGGAATAAGATATATAAACTAAGCTGACCTAGTTCAACCCCCGATACGCATATATAATTAATTAATTAATATAATTAATTGCACAGCTTTGCACTGACGATGGATGCAATATTATGTTGTTTGCCATTGGTAAACTGTTCTAGAGTGAACTACATTTCAACCTAGAGAATTAACACAGCTCATGACGACGTGGGTTAAGTTGTCCACTTTCAAATCACCCTCGAAGTCTTGTCAACATAATATACTGAAATATGCAAGGTCAAAACGATAGCATTACATACTAGTTAAAATTGACTTAACGGATAAAATAGTAGCAAGCAAAGCGATTAATGGTGATATGGAATCTACAATGTAGGCTACCACGGCTCCATAGAAATACTGGAAAGGCTTTGTGTAAGTACAAACAAACATGGATTTGAATTCTCGGATTTAGTTCGTACCATTTATTGACCCCACACTCTACTCATCCTAAGAATTTTGATCCATAGTGTTGTGTGTTGTCGAAGTTCTCAGTAGCACTCTAATTGTGTTGTTGTTGTTGCCACTGTTGTTCTATTATGGTTGTCATGGATTGACGGCGCCGACTTTTGAGAAATGTTTAGAAAGCGATACAGTATGGGGAAGGATTTAGCACAGTAGGTTAAGCTGGGCGTCAATGAATGAAGTTAAGATACGCCGGGCCTGGTTTATGTACGGATGGTTAAAAGGTGGCTTCGTTGGAAGACCGAGCGTTGACAGCTTTGAATGAAAAAATCCCGAAGTTGTTGGAAGGTTAGTCTTAAATTTTTGCAGACTGCTATCAGTGCGCCATCAATGGCAACGATTACCAATAACCACGAGAAGAAAGACGAAAAATTGACGAAAACAAAAAAGTATCGAAGAAAGGCAACTTTTTAGACATATGCTGTTGTCATGTGTGTAATCATATGACCAACGAAAAAATAGCAAAGAAATATAGAGAGAAGTTTTTTTCAAAACTTTTTACACCATAAAATCCTTAATACAACTTATCACCAAATTTACAGGTATACCTCAGGATATCGTTATGCTGGGCAGTGGGCACGTCAAAAGGAGCCTAATACCCTCATTTAAAAATATAATATAACAATAAATTTAATTGCAGACAGGGAAATAAATGAATAAGATTGATCTCCTGTAATGACTGGTTATTTGCTTGACATGGAGCATAACATCTGCTGATAACTTTATCAACGCAATTACTTTACAAGTGTACAAGGAAGTTTAAGTGCTAAGAATGGACAATGTGATTGTCAAAGTAGGCCGCAATATGGAAGTGTGCTAACTAAAGGGCCATGGGTTCGAGTTGCAGACTCGTCATCGCTGATATTACCCATCTATTATGGAAACCGTTGTTATATTTCGATAAAATATTTCAATAATACCTGCATGTGGACTTACTTTCCACTTGTACCATCATGTACTATCCACTTGTACCACCATGAACTATCCACTTGAACCACCATGTAATATCCACTTGTACCACCATGTACTATCCACTTGTACCACCATGTACTATCCACTTATACCACCATGTACTATCCACTTGTACCACCATGTACTGTCCACTTGTACCACCATATACTATCCACTTATACCACCATGTACTAGCCACTTGTACCAGCATGTACTATCCACTTGTACCAGTATGAACTATCCACTTGTACCAGCATGACCTATCCACTTGTACCAGCATGTACTATCTACTTGTACCAGCATGTACTATCCACTTGTACCAGCATGTACTATCCACCTGTACCAGCATGTACTATCCACTTGTACCACCATGTACTATCCACTTGTACCACCATGTACTATCCACTTGTACCAGTATGTACTATCCACTTGTACTAGCATGACCTATCCTCTTGTACCAGCATGTACTATCTACTTGTACCAGCATGTACAATCCACTTGTACCAGCATATTCTATCCACCTGTACCAGTATTTACTATCCACCTGTACCAGTATTTACTATCCACCTGTACCACCATATACTATCCACTTGTACCAACATGCACTATCCACTTGCACCAGCATGTACAATACAGTTTACTATATTAAATGTTCAATCTTTACAAATATTCTAGTGTCTGATGCGGTCTAAAATTATGCATAATTTGTTACATTAGATCCAGCAACAGTTTTAACAGAGGAAATGAAAACAAGCAGAACATCTTTGGAAAAGACAACCTCTGAGAAATCTACTCCAAAGTTGGACAATACGGATCAAACTGAAGCTAAGAGAGAAAATTCTATCTACGAAATCAGTTCAACTGTAAAGTCCACTGAAGAAAAATGTAAGATTTCAGTTATATGCTTGTAAACGGCAAAGATGAGTGTAGTTCTTATCGTTTTCAAGTTAATGAAATCGCACAAATGTAATTTTAATTTTTTTGCTTATAAAAGAGTAAGCAAGTATAAATAACTAATTTAAAACTACTCGCCGTTAACATTACCCTTTAACTAAGTTAAAATTTTAGCACATTTTATTTTTTGACAAAATCATACATGTACATGTAAATATAACATATATTATAAAATACACGAATACGAGAGTGAATTAAAATTATTTACATCAGCTGCGGACCCTTTACCAACTTGCATGTAATTGGAAAAAAAGACAAAAACTATTTATTGCTAGCATTTAATGTAATTCTATTTAATGTCAATTGTGATACACTTTATTTCATGACAAGCTTACAAATATAATATTAGATGTAACATAAAATACACGAGAATAGACTTCTTCTTCTCTAAGTCCTCAAGTTAACTACTCTAAAGAGATGAAGCATTCCTTCCCCCAGCAACTCTCCAAGCGCTTCTTCCAGCATGCTGCTCCACAGATCTGGGATTCTCTCCCTTCTACTTTGCGCACACCTCATTTTCTCCTGATCATCCTTTCCTTCTGTACGAACATCTACATAGGCGATTTAAAGCTTTTATCTATGACCTCTCCTCTCCACACATTGCGCAGGATTTGAGACCAACACGTAAGCCTCTATTCTACTAGTACCCTTCCTCGGACTGAATTCCGGATATTGGTTTGTACCGTTTTGGAACCCACACTCTTTAACACTTTTTGCATTTTTGAATCGTCGACAAAATGTATTAAATTTATATAGAACTTCTTCATCTACACTATATTGTATATCACTTATATATATATACAGTATATATATATATATATATATATATATATATATATATATATATATATATATATACACATATATATATTTATATATATATATATATATATGTATATATATATATATATATATATATATATATATATATATATATATATATATATATGTATATATGATAAATAAGAGAGGGCCCAGCACGGATCTCTGCGGAACACCACTTTTAAAATTAGCCCATTCAGAAAACTCCCCCTAAATACACACACATTGTCTTCTATTGGTCAACCAACTCTCTATCTGTCTTAGTATATTACCTGTTATACCATACGCCTCTAACTGCTTTAATTAATCTCTTATGCGGAACTTTGCTTCTATCTTCGAAGAACAAATGTTTGAGCATCTTAAAAGTTTGGCTGGAGCCAGGGGCGATGTCGGCAAGATATTCGACCGCGAATCACTATGTGCAGTATTGAAATCCTAGGTTCACTCGTCACTGATATCGCTTTCGAGTAAGGAAACTGACGTTAACATTAGCTTTTTTAAATTCATGGGAACTTAATTCATGGAATATAATGTAAATATCGAACTACTTATTATCTAGGGCTTTAGGCTCTTTCTACTTCTTCTGCTAGTACATGGCCTAACTTCAGGTCCTAAGCATATAACTCTTCCAACCGATTCTATCATCAGCTTTTTCATTCCTATATAAGAATTTTTATCAAATCATCCGTCATCCCAAGTGTTGGTCTGCCTCTAACTCTCTTCCCCTGAATTCTTCTTGCTATTGCATCCTTCAGCAAACCATTCCCCCTTATACTATGTCCTATCCAGCTTTTCTTTCTACTGTTTATCACATCTATTAACTGCGCCCCTGTACCGACTCTTTTAAGAACTTCTGCATTTGTTTAGTGCTCTATGCCATTTAATCATAGGGTTGTTTAATGGTGAGGTTGATCCCCTTTGCCTTCCTCAATTCCTGCCTTAGTTGCCCCTTACGTACACGCGGCGGATTGTTTGCTGTCTACTCTGGCGATCAATACAAATGTAAATTAGTGGCTGGAGCCAGTGGTGATTTCGGTAGGATATTGGACCGCGGATCAGTATGTGCGGGGTTCAAATCCTGGGCTCGACCGTCACTGACATCGCCTTCGAGTGAGGAAAGGGACGTTAACATTAGCTTTACCAACTTTTGTTTTAGCTTTTATATGATGTCGAATAATCTTAACTTTACATAGTCGTACTCTGAACTCTACGGCATCAGGCAGTGAAAGGTTCTCAAGAAATGAAAGCGGTAGTTAGATATAAGATGTTGTCCTTTCTTTGACTTATTTTTATACTAATATCTATACTTTCAATTAATTTTATACTAATGTCGGTATCATCATCTTCTTCTTCCCTTGAATTCCGGATTAATTAGGGTCGAAAATTTTGATATTAAAATAATAAATATCATTAATAACCGAATTTTTAGAAATACTTTAGCTAAATAGCTTGGAGAATACTATTAATAATACTTTAGCTAAATAGCTTGGTGAATACTATTAATAATACTTTAGCTAAATAGCTTGGTGAATACTATTAATAATACTTTAGCTAAATAGCTTGGTGAATACTAAATTCCGAATCGATTATAGCGCTGTAGGCCTAACCGTATTTTAAATAATTGTATTAGATCTATGTATCTCGCGTATTTTATTTTCATTTGCAGCTCCCGACAGAGGACGCTCTGATTCAAGTGAAGGAGCTAGCAATGAAGCAAACAAGTCCAACTTCGATCTTAACGACAAAAGTAAATAAAAGTTATCCTCATTTACATGTATTAACTTAGTTAAAATGCAGCAGTTCCATTAGACATACATACCTCAAATTGTTTAGATTTTTGGACTATGTATTTGACTCCAATTTAAAGTTTGTCAGAAGCGCCGTCATTTTGTCTGCTACACTGTGCCTGCTATTCACAATACTGCGTTGCATGATTTTGCATCGTAGGCCTATTATTTATAGAATTTTGAAAGAGTGAATCTCCATTATGCTTCATATACGATTGTTGCGAGTAAGTATTGATGATGGTTATATTCTACTTATGCTAATAAAATAAGTGGCAGGTTCAATGTGCATATTCATACTCAAAGTCTGCTGAGAAAGCAGACTTTGCTCAATAAGCTCAATAAGAACACTCCTTAGATCAACAAGTTAATCCCTACACACAGTCTACGCCTTATCCATACCTTATGAAGCCTATAGCTTGAAAAAAGTATGGCTTCTGAGGTGATTTCCCGTTACCTTCTTCTGTTAGATTGATTAATTACCATTTAATCCTGGGAGAAAATATTTCATGATGAGGTAGGTTCCATCTTGCCATCCTCAACTCCTTAATCGCCTCTTACGTACAAGCAGCAGATTATTTGAGGTTGCCCTATTCTGCGGTGGTCCAACCACACCCGAGCACAACACGAGGAATTCATTCTTTTATTTTATCAAAAATTGAAATGATTCTACATACAAAAAAGCAACATATTGTATGTGGATATGGACATTAAGATTGCTATGTAGAGAATTAAATTGGTATTACATGTACAATTCTGTCCAACTTATAATTATAGCTAAATCAGTTGATAAATTTTAAAGTATTTATACAATTTTAAGCCAATTTCGTTTCGTATTCATACAACAGGAATATAAATATAAAATGAGATATTATTTTTAATCCCAGTATATTTCTTGTTAACGTTTCGCATTTGGAAAAGCTAAGATGTTTAAATATGTCTCTTTCAATAAAAAAAATATATCGTAAAATTTGTTTTATTTATCTATATGTACGTTGTATTATTTTAATCTAACTAATTTTAATTGTAATTGCTACTGTAGATAACGCCCATTGCAATTACTTTAATTTTAATGTGAACATTTTTCATATAGCCTTCTTAGTAAAAAAAGTATTGGTATTTTTAATGGCCAAGAATATAAACTCAGAAATTAATGTTCTAATAAGATGCACTTCCTAGCTTCGTTTATAATATTTAGTGTAATACTATACTCAATACAATATATTCAAGTTACCATTGAAAACAAGAAACATTCATACGCGTTATTTTTAATAGTAAACAAATATCACATCTTTCCGGTATTAAAACCACAATCGCATGCTTTAGCTAATATTTCTTTTTCTGGAGGTTTAGTAGTTTATACGATAATTGAGAAACAGACAGAAAAATTGAGGAATGAATAAAATGTAACATGAATTACGAAATTAAATCACTTTCGACTTTTGATTTAAAAATTTTTAACACATTTCAGGGAAAGATTATGTTTGGATGTGCGAATCGTCTGATACAATAGATTTGAGTGGTTTCACAATAGCTTCAGAGGTGGTTTACCGTAACCGATGCATTTCTCAGTTCTTGCCAGTTCGCCTCTTACGACAAGTGCAGTTATCGATTGGTTATTTATCGACGTCCGGGACACAACACGGGAAACTTGCATATATGTTAATTCTTAATTAGCCTGCAGTAAACTTGTTCATTTTTATGTTTCATACACAAGGAAAACAAAGAGTAGTTTAATTTTTCGGCACTAACAACAGTAGTAGTTATCTAAATCGGGCCTTTACTTCCTGGTGCTTCATTCTACCGTGCAATGTACAGCCGCTTGTCATTATAATTGTACATGTAGGTACGTTCTTGGGAATTCTTATTGCCGCTTCAGCCATCATCATTACCCTCATCGTTGTCATTGCATGGGTCTGTGTCAAATCACCAAACGCTTCAGGTAAATATTGTAGATCCTGTGTGTAAACATATAGACTAAATAATTATATGGATGTTTATATAGGCCCTATATTTATATATATATATATATATATATATATATATATATATATATATATATATACATGTATATACATACATGTATATATGTACATGTATATGTATATATATATATATATATACATATATATATCCGTTGACATCATCCCTGGATGAGGAAACGGACGTTAAACCTTTATTTATTTATTATTATTTATTATATATATATATATATCGCATTACATACTTATACGTAAACATATACAACAATAGTTTTAGAATTAGTATTGCTAATATTACTGAACTTTAAATTGCAAATCACTATATTTTTATGAATATTATTGTTAGTATTAATATTATGCTTTGGTCTAAATACACTGCGTGAATGAACTTAATCTTTTTATTTATATAATTTCATTCCTTGATTAATTTTAAGTTGCACCGCCATATTAAGCTTTACAGGAAATATTTTCTGAATCTTTCTTTCTTTCGATATGTACCTTAAACAGTAATTTTATTTAAATAGTCTAAAGGTACTAGTTCTAAATAAATACTTGTCAAATCCAATTAATATTGCAGCATAGTGTTAGAATTAGCATTGCATTGAATGTGAATCCTTTACTTTGAGTAGTAATTTTTCTAATTTATTTGATTATTTATAAGCTACATGATATCTTATTTAATGTCTGACCTTTTGAATTTCATTAATGAGTTTTGAACGAATGGTTGCAGAATGTTGTCCGAAACAACAAAGAGCTGCATTGGACGATGGTCACATGATATACCCGCCGAGCTATCAACCTCTCATCCAGCCAGGTTACAGCAAAAATTATCTTCATATAACCAGAATGTAGTTTTAAAAAGCTGGTAATGCTAACGTTAACGTTAGTTTCCTCACTCGAAAGCGATGTCATTGACGGGCGAGCCAGGATTTGAACCCCTCACCTACTGATCCGCTATTGAGTATCTTACCGAAATCGTTACTGGCTCCAGCCTGTGACGATTTACAGAGACAGGAGTTTACAGAAATATCCAAAAGTTTGTGAAAAATTTGACTAGTGAAACCGATAACTGGGCGTGGTGCACGAATTAAAGTAACATTAGAATGTATCCGTAGTTAAAACTTTGAGGGATTATCTCAGAAACCATAGGCCTAGACTACTTTCTTTAAATATTTCACTTTAAGTACAGGAAAATGAAATCATGTACAGATTAGAAGTAAATAGTTAACAATAGAATGATATTTTGTATCCCGTTCGATTTGAACTGGTATGGGACAATGATTTTCAGTATTTATTACTCAGAGAACTTATAGTTTTTGCAGAGGGCTACTTTAAACTTCATTATGTTGCAAATCAAGAAAAATGTAAGTACATAGAGATGATGCTTAGCTCATTATAGGATCGGAGTAAACTACTAATTGGCTAAAGTTCGCACAGCTCTTTGAACCAAACCATAGGAGCAATGCACATTTAATAGCAGCTGAGAAATGTGTATGAAATTATCAAATTTCGATATATATGCTTATATAAAAGTTACTGTTATGATTTATGCTTGTATTTTTATTTTTTTAATGTTTGACCTACTTTTAGATCATTCTATATGAACATTCTATGTGAACATAAATTATCAATTGATACCAAAAAAGATTTCTTCAATGCTATATTCAACCAATATTTTTATATGGAAGTGAAGTTTGGACAATCTCTTCCTTAATGGAATCGAAACTTGAGGCCACAGAAATGTGTTTCAATAGAAGAATGCTACGTATGTCTTATAAAGATCACGTTAAAAATGAAGATGTTTTATAAAGAATGTCAATTTGTCGTATCCCTTTGAACTGAATACTACGACAACAGATGAAGTTTTTCGGACACATTATGCGGATTAAAATATACTGTATTACGTAAACATAGAAATATGTATAAATATAAAGTATTAACTTATGGTTGATAATACCGTATAGTGACAGAAATAATAGATGTCAAAAGATACAAGGGTCGACATCGGATGTTGTTTACTAAGAGTGTTAGCAAATGGAAGCAGTTAACTGAAACAGAGATGACCAGAGCAACAATGAACAGAGACATATGGAGGAATATAACCATGACCGACCAGGCTGGGAACAGGCACGGCACTTAGAGAAGAAGAAGATATGAACATTCCCATTTCCCCCATGCTGTCTTTGCTTTCTTTTTTACATTTGATCATTATGATATAAGCACTAAGATCCATACCAACGTCAGAAAGAGCATCGGTTGGCTAGTGCCTATGCTCCAGAATTTGCTACAAAAAATTGAACGATTGAAAAGTTACAAATAGGCGATTGATGTTATGATGTAGGACAGAGAGGATTTGAGACAGTCTATTTCTTATCCAGACCCTAGTTAAAATGGGATTCAAGGGAAGAAGATGATGACGATTATGATCATTATGCTATAAACATTCTATTTTATTATATCTAATCAGGAACGGCTTACCATGGGTTGGCTGGTCCGGGAGTTGAGTACAACAGCTACAGTTACATCGACAATACTAAATTAAAAGCCGCTAGAAATAAATCCAGCGATAAAAGCGTATCCAAGAAAACCAGGAATAGTGAACAGTGCGGCTCGAATGATCAGCTTTCAAACCCGCGAGTTTTGCCAAACCCACCCGCCTGGGAAACTTCGCTTAAAATGAGACCCATGAAAGGAAATAAGGAAGGGTTTGAGGACCAGAATCGCTGTACAGCGACCCTAGACGAGCTCTATGATGTGATAGAGGACACCACCTACCAGCAGATACCAAATAGCAAACTGGAACCATCCAGTTCTCTAACGGATGATGGATATCTTGTCTCAGATTTTAAACCAGCCCCAAGTACGTCACACTCGTCCGACTAACACATCAAAAACAGCAACTTAAATATGGAAGAGTTAGAAGAGCATAAAATTATCATACAGGTGTTAAGAGGGAAAATTACTTCCTTAACTTAAATATGGAAGAGTTAGAAGAGCATAAAATTATCATACAGGTGTTAAGAGGGAAAATTATTTCCCTAATTTGACCTATAGATCAAGACCTCCTTTTTACACTGCAAGTAACGTAATGATGTTATAGAATCTTTATGAATCTTCGTTGTTTCACATCCAGATAACAAGATTGGTGTTAAATTCACAGAGGGTTTCGTATTTCATGAAAGCAACAGTCTTTTTACATGCATCTTGTGCCGTATATGTGTGATTGGTGAGTTAGGCCTATTAAAAGACATTGATTCAAACTCCTACACTAAGATATCAAGAAATATGAAATCAACTTAAACGAAGAGGAGTAATTTCACTACAGAATCTTTTTCGGTATAACTACTCAATTGTGATATACATGTAGATTCTACTTGATGACTACAGAATTTGTAATTAATCCCGTCATTATTTTATTATAATAAACTAATTAAAGTACTGAAATGTGTCACTGCCTGACAGAGGACATATCGGTTGTCGCCACTGTAGAATATTCCAGAATCTTGAAGACTTCTACTTTTTATACTTAAAATACTGCGCTTTATATACTCCACTGCATGCTATTGATAAGTTTTTGTTGTGCTATCATACCAGAACGGCGCAGTATGACGAAAGTCTAATGCATAGTATTGGTAGTCAAGATTGATGACAAAGATGTTACGATTAGAACTTTGCAGTTTTAGCAGATCTAGGTCACAAAGTTAAAAGTTATGTTAAAGTTAAACTTGGATTTCCAAGTTTAACGCCATTTTCTCATTGATAGCATGTCAGTGAAGGGGCAGCATCCATACAAGGTTAATGTCAGGGACGTCATATCATATATGCGTATAAGTACATACATAAATTTTACAGATTCAACTAGATATTAATGCAAAGCCACTAGATAGACAGGCATTTGTCATGAAGGTATGACGAAGTTCTTAGTTCCGCGCCGGCTGTAATTTATGCGCCAACAAAAAGGTAACGATTACTAATTACCAGGTGTCGCGAACAGGCCTTGTTGCCTGCTCCTCCTCGAGCGGTTGTCTACATCTGTACTCGCTCGCCGGCCGGCAGTGCTTCGAGACGGCAGCTTTTTCGTCGAATGCTTTACTAGGGGTACCGCTTGTCAGGAGGAACCGAGGTGCTGCGTCTTCGGATGATACTTCATTCCCCGTATCATCCGTCTCGATAAGCCTTTCTTGTTCGTTTCCGACTGAGCAGGATAGGGTCCAACCCCCCTTGCCTACTTCGTAATTGGGTTCTCGGGAACCCGGTGCACAGCGTCGGCGCTGTCCCGAGTCGGGAGTAGGAGCGTACTCCACGTCTTCTACGTATTTAGGCGATGACGGTTGAGCTTCTTTCATGCTTCCCTAGTAGAGTTTCTTCCGTGGTTCTCGGGGCGAAGTGATATGGTGACCCGAAACGGGAGTGGAAGCGGCTGCGATCTTTCAAGCGATTACGATTCAGTTTCTGCCCTGCTTCCTAGTCTTCAAACTGGTTGTAGTAGATACTTTTATGATTGGTTGTTTAACTGCGACGAACTGTATTCTTCTTTACCCAATAAAACTTCCCTATAACTTTTTAGACTAATTCTTCCCTATCCTTTTAATATTGGTCTTCCCGTAGTTCCTTCTCTCGCCCATAGCGGCTGAAATGGTGTAATGGGCCTTTCGTTTAATGCGATGAAATCCGTGGATTGTCTGCTGGTCATTAGTAATCCCGCTTCTGTATCCTTTTATTACTGGTCTTCCTTTAGTTCCTTCTCTCGTCCATCGTTGCTGAAGGTGGTACATTGGCTTTCGTGTAATCACTATGAAATTCGTGGATAGTCAACTGGTCATTAGTAATCCTGCTACCGCCTGCAGGGACGAACTCCATCCAGGCGCTTAGCAAAACCTGCAGAGACGAACTCCGTTCAGGCAATGCCGTCGCTAGCCCCCGCCTGCAGAGACGAACTCCGTTCAGGCGCCTAACAAATACCTGCAGAGACGAACTCCGTCCAGGTAAAGCCGTCGCTAGCTTCCCGCCTGCAGAGACACACTCGACCCAGGCGCTTAGCAAATACCCGCAGAGACGAACTCGACCCGGGCAATGCCGTGGACTACCAGCCTCCCGCCTGCAGAGACACACTCGACCCATATATCATCTATTATAAATCTTTGGAAAAACCCGACGTCACCTATTATTTATAAATAACTGCTGTATAATATCTGATTTCGATCTATAATATATTATATTTCTTAATACATAAATTGTGAGCAAGGCGTGTTCATTACACCAGGGAGAGGAAGGAGGAAATAACAAAAACTACAAAAAACAGCAACCAAGAAAGGAAACCATGCAGCACATGCGGTATGTGCAACAATTGCTGGGTACTCCCGTCACTAACATCGCTTTCAAGTGAGAAAACTGACATTAACCTTAGCATTACCAGGTTTTGTGTGACCGTATGTCATGTGTGTGAACAAAAAAGTATAAACTTGGTAAAGGCTAGTATCACAATGTTTAAGCGGTACACCCGAATTCTTTTATCTTACTGATATTCTATCCTAAAGATACGAACGTGATGGATGGACTTATTTAGTGCCAGAAGTAGCGGTTTCACAGTGGTACATTTACGGCCGGAAAACTTGTTTGAAAAGTTGTAAATCAGGTTTAATGGACTCTCAGGCTGTTTCTATGACATAATCAATGACACGGACGTTAAATTAGTATTAATTTAAAACAGACGATAGCAGGTTCTGGATAGGCCCATGGGCTAAGTAAAACTCAACGTATTTAGGAATGTCGCTTGAAATGTTAACGCGCTTTCATAGTCGGAATTAATCTAGACTTTTACATTCCCAACTAATTAAGTGCTTTAGATTCTGCTCTCGCTGCTGCTTATGTATAATTAATACTTTTAGTTAATATTTCGTATATATATTCGTATGCATAAATATTTGTTGCATTATGAATAATTGTGATACTATGATTTAAACTTACAGCGTATTACTGATTTTTAATTTATCATTTACTATTATAAAAAATAGTAAATGATACGAATAAATGCCGCCATCGATAAAGCACTGGCCGCAGATTTAATTTAAACTTATTGTAATAAGGTCTCTTGCAATAAGTGGAAATGACGTCTTCAAGGTAAATAGAGATAAATGAAACCGAGTTTCAAAGAAAGATCATGATGGTTGACTGTTATAAAGCTATTTTTGCTATTTAAATGCATTGATTACTTAGCCTATTGCATGATTGCATGATTGCGTGATTGATTGATTATTAATCTATAGATAGATTGATCGATTGATGGATCCCTGGATTGGTTTGATTGATGAATTACTTTAGGACGTTTAGGAGATTATTTGAAAAAATATATAATGTTGTAATAAGAATTGAATTAGGTAATTTAGTAGCCCATCTATTGATGTTTATATTAAGTTGATTCTCATTGTCCTTTAGGGCAATATCTGCTATGTAACTCTCTGTACAGTCTTCAAAACCTTTATAAAAAATAAAGCTACAGTAAGCGGAAAACATTAAGGAACAAATTATGAACTTAGTTACCTTAGTTAATAGTTCTAGGCCTGCGTATCTTCTAAACAATATTGGTAAGGGTTTCAGCAAACTTTCTCAAAAAGATCTTTTTGCATTGTTTAGCCGTCAAACAATTACAGCATAGGCTATGAAATAGCTAAACACTGTAGTTAATGTTTTCAGTTAAATTTTATCCATCACAGCATTTATTCTAAAGTCCTACAAAACTTACTATACTTAGCGAATTATTTTACTGATTTGATATTTTACATGCAGATATCTTATTAAAATGTTAAGTTTCTTGACATTGATTATATCTCGAAGGTTGCTCTATGCTTAATTCTGTTACTGACATTACAAGTTACAAGAAGCATTAATAAATGTAGGCCTATAGGATACATGCACAAGAACATGCTCTGTTTAGTTATAAAGCTTCTATTTAAAGTATCACTGATTTGATTCTTTATGCATTAAATTATTTAAATATAGGCCTAACCTAAATTCAGCGTCTGTTTCTGTACCTCATAGGCCTATGTGTACTATCTGAAATAAATCACCTGTACATGATTAGAAGTTATGACCTAGTATTGCTTAAAAGGCATGAGTGTTCAGAATTCACTAGTTAAAAGTGCCATTTAAACGTATAATCGGTCTCTCTCTCTCTCTCTCTCTCTCTCTTAGTTCACTGCCTACTGGTAGGCCCATGGTATATAATACCTCCACTCATCTCTATCTTCCGATTCCCTCCTCACGTCCACATATGAGTGGATCTCCTAATCATCTATAGACCTTTTATAATATGTTGCGGTAACTCGGTTTACATAATAAACAAAGTCTAGTGGGAGTGTGGGGAGGGGTGTGTGCTTTTATTTCCGGCTGGCAATATTCTGTATATTCGCATATATTTATTATGCATTTCTTCATTTATTAGCATATGGTATTTTAAATAATTACACAAAAATTATATTTCAATTTCTTGTCAAATGATGATAAACATATGTCTTATTTGACAGTTAATATATGTCTAGATAGAATATCTAGAGAGGATATTTGACATTTTAAGGATATATTACATTGCAGTTGCCTTCCGCAAAACAATTTTATGATGCACAGTGGCGCCACTATAACGAATGAAATAATACATAAGATGATTTTTCAAAGTAAACACCTTTTATTAAAGGTCTATAAACAGTCGTTTTGATATACCATTATTCTTGGGTGATTCTACTTATGACGAGGTGGGCTTCCTATGCCTTCCTCAGATTCGACTAACATTTACTGGGCAGGGACGTCATACCCTGAGAAAACAATCCTGTCTACCCTGTCTAGGTCTCTCATTTAGTAATATTAACAAAGGGCTTGCATCTGCATTTTATAAGAGGCATGTTTTATTTCATTTTAGATGTGTCCATTGGATGGTTTTTGACTTGGTCTAATTTTGATTAACTTTTTAACAATAATTATAGCCCAACTGTAGATACATTTAGGCCTAGTCGAATAATGTGACCATTTTTGCTTAAGGCTTTTGAAAATATTCTTTTAATATCTAAGATTTTTCATAAATGTACGAGTAAAACAAAGCTTACTATCGTTATTGGAATAAGGCTGACCATATATATATATATATATATATATATATATATATATATATATATATATATATATATATATATATATATATATAACCTACATTATATTGAATTGATCTTACTTAGCCTACATGTTGATAGGTAACAAATTAATGCCGTCAGCTGGAACAAACTATTAGACAGTTTTACAGTCAATATCCAAAGTTACCGGTTGTATTAGTTTCCGATATCTTACTTCCTGAATGTTAACTTGAGCACTTGTAATCCTCGATCTCAGGAGTATATGGACATTTCAAGCTTCGTAAGTTTACCAAAAGCTCGTCTGTACATGGTACTGAGCTATTCTATTTGATTAATTAATTTATTTATTTGATTGATTAATTTGAAATGATGCTGGTAAAGCTCAGGTTAACGTCAATTTCCTAACTCGAAAGCGATGTCAGTGACGGGCGAGCCCAGGATTTGAACCCCGCATCAACTGATCCGCGGTATCTAAATAAATAAATATATGCATATTAATTTCAAAAGCCTAGCTGCAAATTATGCCTTCTGAACGCTTTTCAATATAATGAAATTATTAGGCTGCATCCCAAGAACTGAGATTCTATAACAAAAGATAAAAAAATAAAGTTACTACCTAGTAAGTAGCCTACGTTGATATCAAATAATTAAATTCTAAATTAATTAAGGCCCTATATGTATATTATTTGGCACTATATGTGGTCAATTTGACATTTCCGTTCAAATTTTCATAATACAAAGCAGATATTATATACTGTATATTGCAATTTCACAACGACATTCGGCATATCCTACATGCACTGTAGGCCTAGACCATGGACACCATTATATATAGCATCTATAGAGGTTAGCCTATATTATAGTAGGCAAAAAGATATTATCTAAGAGTCATGCATATAGACCTACTAGTTGTGTCCGTACATTGTTAGTCCTAGATACATGTACACTGTACAGTACAACTATTGTTTGCAATTATAAGTAATGATTGCGATACTAGCGAAATTGATACTTCATGTACTTATAAATACTTTTGGTATATCGAATATTCGATCATCCGCAGATAAATGGTTTTATGGATGAAATGATTTAAGAGACCTATATACATGTAGAGTTCGAGTTAATTCTAGATCTATAGTAGGCTACAGTTTGAAAACGTCATTAGGCATACTCGAATAAGAGTTTTAGGCCTATTTCACTGCCTGCCCTATAGTCCCTATACATGCATATACTTATATATGTAATGTAATATCGTAGCCTACTGATTTCTCTTTTATTTTATTTCTAGGCTTACGTCATATTGCAGTTTATGCTAGTAAATAACTAAAAGTTTTGTTCAAGTAGCCTATAGTAAGTAGTAAATATAGGCCTATAGGGGAACTAAATGTACTTTAATAAGTAGACTAAAATAAAGTAGTTCTGCAGCAAGTACATTATTAGTACAGTATATTAGGTCTTACAGAAAATCATATTCGATCGTTATCTCTATCATTTTCCTTTATACATTACTTAATATAGCACATAACATTTACATGTATAGGCCTAGCTAAGCTTGCAATATTCAATGCAATATTTGCATCTATGTAACTCCTAGACACTCTCGATCATCACTTTTGTCATTATTTATATAATTTTTTAATATTATTTATCTTTATGCGACATCTCAATGCCATGCCATTCAGACCACCCTTAGGCCTCCAACCATCCTTTCATTCAAGCATTCAAACCATCCTTTGTTATTCTACTACTAGCAAGCATACCTGGATCATCGAAAAAATCTGATCACAATTTTAGCAAATTAATCAATCTACAACAATTTTCCATAATTTTTTAACTTTACGATACTTTTCGATCGCCTCAATCTTTATTGCATTGGCGTTGAAGTTGAATTATAGTAGGCCTAGTGGCTATAGGCAACATCCGACCTTGTCTTACCCCAGCTCTATATCATCTACCTTAGAGAATTTTTGTTGAATTTTGACTAGTACTGTTGCTTTCAAGTTTATATAGATCTATAGAATTAAAAAATTGTTTTTATCTCCATTAAGTTATCTCTGATCATTCTCAATATCTTTAACATCATTGCCCAGACTATTTTACATACGGTTTTTTCAAGCATTTGTCTATTGTTTCTCTTGTACCGCATCCTTTTTGAAAAAAGTGAGTTGCTTACTATCACATTTAATTTTGATTGCAGACGCTTAGCAACATTTTCAAAGGATATTTTATTCTTTAAAATAAGATATCAATCAGCGAAAGCTTTATGACCAAAAATAAGATACAAAAATGCTTGCTATTAACGAGCTTGTTTAAAGTTCTTACCATAACAAAATTAATAAAGAATTTTATAGCAGAGTTATTTATTGCTTTTGTTTATTGATTTCAGTATTTTATAAACCCCACAAATCATCACGCTTAAAATTGAACGGATAGTTGTCAGGCTTTAATTTAAGAATTATTCCATACTTAAATTAGATGCATTGTGGGTGCGTTAAGCGTAAAGGCAGCCGGTTTATACTTTTTATTTTTCTTTTGGCTGAAAGTATGCAATAAAATCTCGAGGTCGCAGCTCACTTTTAGACCTGAAAAGTCATTTATAATTTTATTAAAAAATCAAGGATTAATATTATTCATTTTATCATATATATGTATATTTTCTTAGCACTCACTAATTTTAATATATTTATTTGATTTTTAGTGTATTTTAAATATTTTATGCCTACATTATGAGTTGGTATGGCGATTTGTTCCATTAGGTATATCTCATCCAATTTTGATATTTTCCTTATTGGTACATGTAAATGTACGAATACTTTGTCAGATCTTATAACTTCTCATAGCACTGAACTTTTTTCATTCTTTTGTAAATTATACAGTTCATTAGGCAATTTGAACATATTTTCTCCAACAGTTATTTGTTAAAAATATTGATCTATGCTATTTGCATACTCAAATTGTTCACTTCAGGTTTATCTTGGATTTGAATTATGCTTATAACTTTTTCATATTCTGGGAGTTATATTTTTAAGGAATTGTAAACAATAAAGAAAATGCTTAGATCAGAATCAATACATTAATTAGGTTGTCTGATTGATATGCAATTACTATCCTATTGCTACTACTAATTACATTAATTAATTTAATAATAAATTATTTTTCTGACTTTATAGTAAATTATATCTTCTATTATGTTTTTCTTGCAGATGTTGTTAATTAGATGTGAAGTCCAATGATTGTTTCAAATGAAGGCTTTTGTGTAGCTACCTGAAATTGTACAGCAATGAATTCAGAAACCGACACTGGAATACGTGCTTCCTTGAGCGATGACGAATTCGTTTGTCCACATTGTAACAAACGTCTGTCCAATAAGCATGGCTTGATTCGTCACATCCGGACCCATACTGGAGATAAACCTTTCACCTGTGTCGTGTGCTCCAAGTCTTTCGCTGATCGCCAGTACCTGGTCCTACACACACGCATGCACACTGGTGAGCGACCGTATGCGTGTGATCAGTGTGACAAACGATTCAGCAGTCAAAGCAATCTCATCCAACATTCCAAAGTAAGTACAGGACAGGAATGGTTTGTGATGTATCCCTTGCAACATTGATCAACAAAAGTTTGTTGCAACAAAGATTCTCATCCAAAGTAGATTACTAAAAATATTAGAGCAACAAATCCTTTCATTTGAATAGTTAAGTCGTTATCTGCTTTGATTTGTTCATTTATTTTATATTTGTTCATTTATTTTTAAGTTTTAAGTTAAGTTTACAGAACGGGCCTGACAACTCTTATAGAGTTGCGTATGATGACTTCAATTACATATTAATAAAATTCAAAGTAGTGAATCATGAAAATCTAAGTAGTGAAGCATAGTGATCGCTAAATTATAGTGAGAGAGAGAGAGAGAAAAAAAGTATGTTTATATCAATTTCAGTAGTATAGAATAAAGACAGTAACAAACAAACATACGCATACACACACACACAAACACGTTAGTCTGTCAAAGAGGACATACAAATCCTATCTAGTTGAACACCTAGCATTCATAAATTTTGAAATCGTGGTAACTTCTCGCTAGATTATGAAAAATGGTAAAGTGACTAAATGACTGTTGGACTAAAGTTGCTGATGTAAGTCTGTATTGTGTTCATACATATATGTATCCTTCACAAAGTTAATTGATTTGGACGATTGATATTATGTACATGTCATGTCATGTGATCATCCTGTGGCTGGTTCCAGCTAAAGATTTCTCTACATGATGTTCCTCCACAAAACTATTCTTTTACCATTTCCTAGATGTTCAATCCTTTTCTTCCTTCTGTTCTCCCATAAATTCTAACTACAGCAGCCTTCAAGTCTTCTTTGAGGCAGTCCTTCCATCTTCTTTTAGGACTTCCCACTGTTCTTTTGCCATCTGCTTTTTGTATGTACATTCGATCAATTTATCAAAAACTTATTTAAATGCTCATAAACTGGAATAAAGGCCTTTTACCAACAGCAATAGCAAAGCTGTATGTACATTGTACATATATATTGGAAATATTCAGTAATAATTTGCATTATATGTAAAAGTAACTAAGGCATTTTAGTTGTAGCTATTCATAATTTGGGTGTAATTAAACTACTGAAATTATAACATGTGTCATGTTGTCATACGACTCTAATGATCAGATTTTTGGTGTGATTTCTAAAAAATGTGTTGAAGTTCATTTCGGGTTGTGCATGTGGTTTATTAGGTGCACAAGGGCGTTCGACCATACAAATGCCAGCAGTGTCTGCGCAGATTTACTCAGCTCAGCGGCTTGAAATGCCACCTGAGAACCCATACGGGCGAGCGACCATTCCCCTGCAATATTTGTGGACGACGATTTGCCCAACTGACGAATATGAAGAAACATCAAGCATCTCACATGGAAGGAGTGGATGAGAATGGATATGTTGAAGGGTACGATTACCAGCATGAAATTTCTGACAAGTTGTATTATCCATCTCATGCGGAAGAATCGGGGGAGGAATCTATGGTTAAATCATTTGAAGATTCGCATGAGCAGTACTCGGAGCAATATGGGGATACCTCTGATGATCCATTGCCTCATGAGGATGAGCAGAAGATTTCTGTTCAGGACAAGAATTTCCTTCAGTCGTCTTACGAAGATGTGGTGGAAAATTCTGATCACGAAACTCAGAAAATTGCTGATGAAAAATCTGATAGTTTTCAGAGTAGTGATATAACAAATCTAGCCGTTTCTCAGAATGGTGCAGAAACGAAATCTGATATTTCAAAAGGAGTTTCTGATACTCCAGTTGAAGGTAAAAAGCATAAACTTCGAAATGCCAGCAAGATAATGGCTGTTGCAAATGCATTGTGTGGCAATGTTTACGACACTATAGCTTCTGTCATGCCTGAAAGTGACGAAGAAGATTGCGATGGAGAAGAGTATTACAGTGATGATGATGATTATGACAATAAAGCAAACTATAGTAGTCTACCTCAGGACAGCATTGATAATGAATCAGTAGCTGTGTCATATACCAATGATTGCAATACTCAAAGTTATAAAAGTAGTCGCAGTGATTTAGCTAACATATCAGACAGTCGTAAAGTCATGGACGTTCCTGGCCCGTCTCGTTTGGACTCTGAGTCAGCGATGGAGTCCCAGAATCCTAATCTCTCTGTGCCGGGATCAGCGCACGGATCTCTGGGTCAATCGCAGGCAATCTCAGAGTCAGCTGGTCAGTATTCAACGAGCGATGCAGCAGTCTTTAGGGATCACAGTGACTCTGGCTTACCATCAACATCAAGCTCAGAGGCACTGTGTAGAACGGTATCGAGTGCTGATGACTGCTTGGGTGGTGCTGGTAGAGTGGACGATGAGTCGGATTCAGAAGAAATGTACATAGGTAGTGATATTGAGATGGAATCTGAGCTTCCAGAGGACGATGTTCCGGATAATGAATTGGATTCAGCAACTGATTTGACAACAAAGCCTAACAGAGTCACGTTGGCAGAGGATTCTGTACCGCGCGAGAGATCTAAAGAAACTAGAATAAAGATGGATGCAAACGATTTAGCTGCGGTGTCATCTAATTCCCTATCCAGCTCATCTCGACCTCTCGTCAGATCTCCGAGCAACATTTTACGACACTCCCGCTCTGACACTGACACTTCTTTAAGCCCCTCAGGATCTGCTGGCAGAAGTCAGAGTTATGCAGAGTCTAGTGAATCCAGGAGCTACTCTTCACCTGGCTACGAAAGAGTTTGGTCAGGTAACCGTGCTGTCATGACTGACAACTCCGCCAGACGTCGAGGACGACCTCCTCGTCTTCAGTTACCAGTTGGTGGAGAGGTGGTTGGTAGTCCCAGCGATGCTTCCAAGCTGTCGCAGAAGCCATTCCGCTGTAAGATCTGTGCCAAGTATTTCTCGACGTTGGGAAACCTGAAGCAGCACTTAAACATCCACTCTGGTCTTAAGCCGTATGTGTGCAGCGTCTGTCCCCGATCATTCAGCAGCAAGGTTGGTTCCATGTCTACTAGTGGATGCTTGTTTGTATTTTGTTTATTTTACGTATAATTTGTATATCTGTTGAATGTCGCCATTGCGTATTAGAATCAAGTTTCAGCAATCAGAACTTCAAAAAATGTGTTTTTGTTATCAATTATTTTGATGGTTTGTGTGATTTAGAATAACAGAATTTAATTTATTTCATTTTGATTGAATTAGTAGACGTGGAAAATACATCATATGGTTCCTATTTTAAGTATTGGGAGTGTAACAAATAGCCAGCGGTACTTTACTGCTAATTCAGCTGTGATACGATTTATATTTCAAGGTGAATTACAACCCGCATAGCACTAGTAGTACAAATTACAATTTTATTAATATTTTCTTTTTTAGACGGACGCTGTTTCAAAACACTACAGAATTTTATCAATATAAAGTTAAAGCTAGGGTCAAATTCAACAGTTTGCTCTGTCTAGATGTACATTTGATGTGTATGAACCTTAACTCGACGTCTGGTAGTCCTACAACTTTAAACAACGGTACATGTTAGTGCCGTCATGGACTTTATTACTGATCACACTTACGGTTGAACTTTCAGTCTGCATGCACATATTATCAAATTTGTACATGATGTAAAAACATCATCATTATCATCCTCCCTTGAATCCCAGTTTAATCAGGATCGGGACACAAATAGACTGTCTCAAATCCTCCCCATCGCACACCACACCACCAGCCAATCCCCTGTTTGAGACTTTTCCATTCGTTTAAATTTTTGTAGCAATTTCTGGAGCCTGCGCGCTCACCAACCGAATGCCCTTTCTGACTTTGGTATGGATCTTAGTTCTATAGTCGCCTTCTACGACACATGCAGTCACCGGTTGGCCAATTCTTCAAACAGCCCGGACACAACACGGGGAGAATTGTACATGATGTAATGAATAAGTAAATAAAAATTAAGGAAAGAAATGTAATATTTCAGGGTGGCTTGCTGCAACACACTGCCACACATACCAACAATCGACCACATGTATGTAACATCTGCTTCAAGGGCTTCAACCAGTCTGGTAATCTAAGAACTCATCAGCGCATTCATACAGGTACACGTTTCATTCTGATTCAAGTTTGCATTCATTTGGGGTCAGGGTTTAGTGCATTAAGATCTTACGTGTCTTAAACAAAATTAGGCATCGTAGTGCCCGGTTAGTACTTGAATAAGTGACCAACTTGGAAGACCGAATGTTGACTGCTATTAATAAAACCCCAGGGTGCAAGGCTATTTTTGATTCACGCTGTTTGCAATGTACTGCACTGCATTAATATAATTATTAATGATAGATAGAAGAAAATGACAAGGAAAAACTGCAGTGATAGCTTAAGGTAAGAAACAATGTACCATGTAGCTTGTGCTTATGTCATGTGTCACGTGATGTGTGTAATGTAAATTTTTAAAAATAAAGTACTGTCGCATATAAGATTTATTATAAAAATGTGAGTATTTATTGATAGATTGTACCTTTAAGATTATTCTAATCCACAGTTAAATACGAGTACTGGATTACTTCTTGTTGATTTCATAAATCAAACTATATTAATATGTTAGCTCTGTTGAATGGAAGCAGACGTCTAACTTTTCCTTATTTCTGTTGACCTTAATTTGTTTTTTACTTTAATTGAATAATTGATTGATTATATGATCTTTGATTGATTAAATAGGGGATTGGCTGGTGGTGTGGTGTAAGACATAGAGGATTTGAGACAGTCTATTTGTATCCCGACCCTTGTTAAACTGGGATTCAAGGGAAGATGATGATGATGATGATCTTTGATTGATTGATTAATTTCAGGAGAGAGACCGTACAAGTGTCCAGTTTGTGGTAAAGGGTTTGGTAACATTGGTAACATGAGGACGCATGCTCGCACCCACGGTCACGTGTTCCCGGCTAAAGAGCCTGTAATCACGTTGGGACAGGTTATAGGTAAGACTATTCTATCCCTCTAGTTGTCATTCTTCTGCCTAATGGCAGGTTCATGGAATATTATACGAGAAGAATTCTGTGGTTCTCGGAGGTCAGCGGTAGAGGACGGAGATAAGACATGTTGCATTTCTACGCACCCTTCGTCCTGCATGTAGAGACTGTGGTGGAGGATAGAATAGAGAGGTGTATTGAATATGATAGAATAAACAGTGCATTGAGAGAGGCTACTGCTGCTGTGAGGATATTAACTCTGATGTCTATTTTTAAAATTTAAATCTATTGAATTTCATTGTGTAATTTTTGCAAGTCAGCTACCTTTCTAATATTGATATTTGAAAATATATGAATTGTATTTCCGCGATGTGTTTGGGCCACTATTGATAGACCAACTGTTTACTGCATGTGTCGTAATAGGTGACTAACCGAGAACTGAGGAAGACAAAGGGAAATAACTCCCGAAGCCACATTTTGCCCAAGCTCTAGGCTACATTGCTGATTTATGGAGTGCTCTCTAAGGAGCTTGAGAAATCAGACTCTAAGTATGATTAAGTAGCTTAGACCTGCCACTTGGCAGAACACTGAGGGAGAAGATTTATTAATTTAGCCTATGACAAATAACACTTAATAGTTATATGAATGGGATGAGACTTAACGCTATTGGTTAAGAAGCCTAAACAGTAATAATGTCTAGCTCGTTATTTATTCATAGACTATTAAAATGAATTTTGTAGTTAGTACTTGTTGTAGTCACTATTGTGTGATAAATATCAATTACAAGATCTATTTAATTTATCATGACATTGAACTTAACAAAATATCTTGCCTCTCTTCTGCTTATATATTAGACATCAAGTTTGTGTGAAATTTTGTGAGTAATCATTTTAGTTTTCTGTTGTAATTAGACACGGCAGCTTTGAGCGAGGACGAGAGAAAGGTGGGATCCGAGTTATTTACGTCTAGTCAGAATACTCCGGGGTCTCGTGAGAGTGTCGGGTCTGAGTCAGAGAAGAGTCAGATAGATTCTTTATCTCCCAGAAGCAGCCACGATGTTGTCATGGACTATAACAAGCGATCTGATCGTAATTCACAGGTGGCTCATGCCGGTACTAGCAGCCCGGCGTATAACAAACGGCTGGATCGAAGTGCGGCGATAATTAACGCAAGCGCACTAGCTTATATGCAGCAGCAGAGTCTCAGTTTTCCTATATCTAACGCGAGTATTAGTGCTATCACGCATAACAACTCAGATCTTAGCGGACAGATGATTAACGCGCAGAGACGAGTTAGTGACAGCTTAGGATCTGCGAAGCACAGAGTGGATAATCTGATGCAGTCACCGTTAGCGGGTACCGTAAACAATGAGATGATCTATAGTATGGCTCCTGACGGACAGTACACCCTAATCTCAACCCCGGATGTACCGACCCCAAAACCTCAACGGCGCTTCATCTGCAGCGTTTGCATGAAGGATTTCTCTGCGATGTCAAGTCTAGAAATCCACATGACCACACACACCGGGGAGAAACGCTACGAGTGCACGACCTGTGGCCGCAAGTTTGCACAGACGGGAACGTTGAAGGTGCACATGCGCACGCACACGGGCGAAAAACCTTTTGCTTGCACCATTTGCGACAAGAGATTTTCCCAATCCGGTTCGCTGGACGTTCACCTCAAGACTCATCTGCCCGACAGATATCCGTGCGAGAAGTGCGGCGAGAAGTTTCCTCGCATGATGTCGCTGCGGCATCATGATCTGACTGTGCATTGCGATTACCTGACTTCTGATGAACCTAAACCTGTTGTATAGAAGACGATGAAACTTTTACTGATTGTTTGTAGTTAAAATAATGCTCGAATTGTCTGGGATACTGTAAATATTTTGGCGATTAATTGAATATCTTATGCTGACGTGTAACTTGTTTAATTTTTAATCCAAGAAGAGTAAATAGGTAATTTAAGTAATGTTATCATAGATATGTTAGGCTTATAAATAGTACAATGTATAACTATGTTACATATGCAATACTCTTAGCTACGCATTCAATAAGATGCTCATTAGTATCTTATGGTATTTTGTAATATTGGCTTATACGTAAGTTAATATGAACGTAATTGACAGTCATTTATTAAGAAATATTGCGAAATGCTACTTAATTTAAATTATAAAAATAAAGTTAAAATAATGAAGAGCTTGATAAACAATTTCATGCTAAGTAATGCTAATAATTATACTAATATCCTGTTTGATGTCTGTTTTGGTAGCATACGTGAGCTTAAAGCAGAAGACCTCAGATTCTGTGATTAATCTCTTGCGCTATCATATTTAAATTGACACAGGTCAAATAATATATCTGATAGGCTTCAGTAATGAAGCCCAACCAAAATATGCTTGTTCAATCATCCCTTGTGATAGATCCCACTGGAGGTGCCATGATGTTTGATTACTTTGTCTCTAACTTGAGTAGGGGACAGGGATTTCTATAAATTCATTGTGTGAATTTTTTACTATGATTCATTTGGAGTAGTTTTTGTTTAAAGTCTTGAGATTTTTTCTGTTTATGCAATCAATCAAGCAATCAATCAACAAATATGCTTAGAATGTCATTACTGTTAGAGTTGCTCGAATAGCACAGTTTTGTTAATAAATCTCGTAATATTCTAAGATCTGTTCACTATTTCACATAATCAGTAGCAGAACACTTTAGGTTTGATTATTGCTTCCTTTAGAAATCAATCAATATTTGGAAGGTGTTGCGCAAAACTTGTGAAATATAGTTACAATCAGTCAGTCAAGCAATCGAGAAGTATATTTGGGTGAAGTTAAACAAAACTTGATCAAGAAACAGTCTTAGCTAATCTCTAACCTAGTAGTCTAATTCTAAGCATAGGAGAGAAATATGTGATTAATTTTAAAATTGTGTAACACGTGTTCATCAAACATTAAGTTGTTGATTAAGCCAATTTTACTTAGCATCATCACAAGTTTTTCTGTGGACTTACGATGGTGGTGCATAATGTTCATTGGAGAGTTAGTTATTCTAACCATATTGTACCACAATCGTTGTGATAGTCTAGATTGTAAAATTTTTATTAGCAAGATTATGACTCTCATATCTGCTTTTTACTCGCTATTTTCGTATAACTTTACTAGCTGATAATTTGTCTATGGTAATAATTTGTCAAAGGTTTGTCTTGTCAAAGCTTGGTGCTGTCGTGGACACTGTTAGCAGCTAATTTCTATTACTAGTAGTCTGCTTCCATAACGTATTGTGGATTACAATCTGTGTTAAAGTTAAGTGTTTCACAGACGAATCAATGATTTACTTTTGACTGTCAGCAAATAATTGTTAAATTTTCAGATTACAGTAATCTGATTATATTTGATCTGTGAACTTTGTGGTTAGAGGATAACGGTTTTCTTTCTTAATCCAGAGGTATTCGATTATGACGTAACATTTTTCGCCAATGGGAATGTCGTTAATATTAGTTGATCCTCATAAAAGTGTCCTGTAATTTAGGCTAATAGGAATTATGTCTCTTACTCAGATCTGCGCGTTGAATTGGTTATGTTATTGTTTTTCGATTATAGCATACAATAATATTAATTAAATATATGATATCGGATTTGATATGCATGTATGTCCTCAGAGGAGTAGTTGGAAAAATTTCAGTCATCAAATTGTTTTGTTGGCTTTGTAAAAAATATGATATATTAATAATTTTAGAAATTGGTTTATCTAATATTTATTGACATTTAAATATTTCTAATCTTTCTTAATTATTGTTGCCGTTGTTAATTAATCTTTAGAATATTTTGACTCTTGAAATGCTATTTTCTTATTAAAATTTCTGAATAAATCTTTAGTCTTATTTCATAGTACTAGTATTATCATTTCGTAAATAGACTGTAAAATTAGTATAATTGTATTAGATATTTTAAGGGTATCAGCAATCGATACTGTTATTTCTTGCTTCATGTTTCAATACTAGTGAAATCGTTTACTACTGTTTTGTTATGATTATTATTAAAAAATAAACTATCATTTATTCAACTAGCACTTTATAATATGAAATTTCTAATATTTATTTTACTATATATATTTAATAATCTATTGAAAGAAATTTGGATGCATAATTTATTTTTATTTTTAGTAATTTATTGGCAATTATTGAATTAAATTGGATTACACTAATTTGTCCAGTATAGTATATGTAGTTGTAGTTTATTTATTATTTCTTTTTAAAATGTTTAATAAGTAAACATTTAAATAAATCTTATGGGATTTTGGCAACAAATTATAGCTTATTAAAACCTTTAGAATTTGATCCTTAAAAAAATTAATAATTACCTATAATTAATAGTTAATTTTATCAGGTAATAGTTATAGTTTTGTGTTTAAATGTATTCCTCTGGTAATTAAATTAAATCTTTAATCTAATTAGTCAATCAATTGATTAGTTAAATTGTGTAAGATAATAGACATATGTAATAAGTTATATTAAATCTGTTGGATACCACTGCTAATTTTTTTCAAAACTGTCCCACAAAAATTAAAAAAAATTGTCTCACATGCTGATATGTGTATCATTGTTGACCTAGTTTTGCTAATTTTATCCTATACCTGTTCCTCTCATTAAAGAGCACACATTCGATCAACTGAATGATTTATCATAATTTATAAGACTGGCATCAAAGGACCGTTCGATTTTACCTGAGTTTCGCTGTACGAAGGCATCATTAGCATTGGTATAGCCCTCTTATTCTAATTTACCCATTATGGCTTCCGAGACGAGCGACAGACCATTGCGCCTCTGATTCGAGATGTTCTGGCTGCAATTTGCATAAAAGTTTTAAATCTGCATCGGTACATTGCTGCGTTGAGGTAATTTTTCTCTGTCAATAGAAATTAATTTGTCTCGTGTTACTAATTTAGTAGTTAACTACCTACAAATTAGCATAGTTAATTACATGGGCTAATTACATAGTTAACTATCATGGACTAATTACATAGTTATCTACCATGGGCTAATTATATAGTTATCTACCATGGACTAATTATATAGTTATCTACCATTGACTAATTACATAGTTATCTACCATGGACTAATTATATAGTTATCTACCATGGACTAACTATATAGTTATCTACCATAGACTAATTATATAGTTATCTACCATGGACTAATTACATAGTTATCTACCATAGACTAATTATATAGTTATCTACCATGGACTAATTACATAGTTATCTAGCATGGACCAACCGTTAGGCAGCATCCTGAACTGGATAGAGAAGTATTGATAATTCTATTCATGAGTAAATACAAACGACATTTAATTTTTGTGTAAAGTTTTTACCAGTAAGCTAGCATTAGCAGTTATTTCTCCATATCATCATGCGAATTATTAATATTATTAATATAAGAATATTTCTTGATAATATGTTTAATGTATAATATCACGTGCGCCGCTTGAATGGTTGCTTTATTTTGCTTGGTCTACCCGACTCAATTAAAATTACTCGTTCATTATTTTGCTAATTTTTAAACTTTAATTAATTACACTTTTAATGTAAAACTGCTCCCCTGTTTTTGCGTGACAGGCTTTTGACATACGTTGAGTATACGTTGAGTTTTGAGAAAAAGAACTTCACCGTTTAGTTATTGAACAATATTTGAAAGCATCGTTGAGAATGAGAAGAGGTTCGTCACTGCCTCCTGTGCGCTGATCTTCTGAAATCTTTACTAGGAGAAAATCTGACAGTTCAGACCCAACTTGATCACAAAGATTTGATTGTGCAGTATCCCAGCAGACTTCATTCAGGTGTAATCTGAATCAGTAGATGAAATCATCATCGTGGATCAGAAATCAATCATCGCGGATCAGTAGGTGCTGGGTTCAAATCCTGGGCTCGCCCGTCACGGACATCGCTTTCGAGTTAGGAAACTGACGTTAACCTTAGCTTTACCACCTTTAGCTTTTCAACCGAGAGATATAGCATCGTTTCATCATTTGATGTGCTTTATTACGTCCTGACATAATCTATGGATGAGAAAACGGACGTTAAACCTTTATTATTCTTATTAGTATTATTTGCAAGCAGATCAGTATCGTCAACTAATGCTCTACAATTTACAAATGTCGATTGATATCATACTGTCTAGAACCAGGTCATATGTTATATGGCGGCATTTTTGGACAGTTAAGGCCTGTAGATACTGTATATCTTAAACTTTACTCGCTGTGTCAGTATGTATGCCTGCGCAGTACTCAAAGACCAAGTTAAGTCCGTTGATAGTGTTATTATGATACTATGTAAGACATGTGTATAGCATATATGCAATGCTTGTTTAATTTATACTGAATATATGTGCGTGCCCGTGTTTGTGGAATTGTACGTTATCCGTTCTTTATCTGTAAATGATTACGAATATTAAGTTAAAAATAATAATATAAACTCGGACAATTTCTGTAGCAGTGTCATGGCCGGTGACTCGTCTTCGAGGCTGCTTTATCGGTTCCTGACTGGTTATTGTTAATCCCTTCCATGGTTAATTATATCTTTGCTATTGATAGCGCCAATAGGCGGCATGCTCTGATACAAGATTAACCTTTCATGGACCCAAGGAAATACCCATCATTGTTGACTGACCTAGGCTTTGAACCCAGGTCACTTGTATCTGAGGTGAACACTCTAACCATTACGCCATATCTCTCTCCTATAACTCTATAGAGCTCAGCTTAACCTTTGTATCCCATTGCTAACCATTGTTTAGAATTTTGAACGGTGCAATGAAGGCTGAAACGACGAATGTGTGGCCCGTCATGTTCCGTGTTTCAATATGTCATTGTTTTTAAGGTCAGGTAAATAATGAGATACTACTGTACCGATGACTCATTTAACACAGGAATGTGCTAGTGATGTTAGCATGATCTGATATGTGCTAGTGGTGTTAGCATGGTCTGGTATGTGCTAGTGGTGTTTGTGCTAGTGGTGTTTGTGCTAATGGTGTATGTGCTAGTGGTGAATGTGCTAGTGGTGTATGTGCTAGTGGTGTTAGCATGGTCTGGTATGTGCTAGTGGTGTTAACATGGTATGGTATGTGCTAGTGGTGTTAGCATGGTATGGTATGTGCTGGTGATGTATGTGCTAGTGGTTTGAGCATGGTATGGTATGTGCTAGTGATGTAAAATGTGCCAGTGGTTTGAGCATGGTGTGACATGCGCTATTGCAATTTTTAATGTGCTTATGCAATTTATAAATGTGTCCTGTGAATTGAAAATTAAGAAAACACTTAAATAAGGAGTTCTTCTCTGGAATGAGCCTGTGCTCTTCTTATCACTGACTATAGACGAGAAACTCACGTCCATATAGGCTTTAACCGCTTTAGATTTTCAAATAGACCTATATCGTTTCAGAATTACGTTTATTAATTTTGATTCAATATTATTATGTTTGTTAAAAAGGTCTCGGGCAACTATTATCTTCAGAATTTAGTCTGTTCTGATGGTACAGAGTTACGACATAAGCACAGATGAACTGAGTATAAGCTCAACAAGTTTTAAGCCACATTTAGCAGAATATTTAACTTTATATCTAATAAGATAAATATTAATTAAAAGCTATTGATTAATACTCTGTTATTTCTTAGCTTTATAATTTCGCAAATTTATTTAGCTGGTTTTGATTTATAAGGGAACCTTTGAGTTTGCACATGTAAAGCAAGGCTCAAAAGTCGGCAGGTCTTTAAGATGCATGCAGTTGTAGCAGGTTATAAAACTCAAACGACACATTAAAAAACAGAGTTTTCACCAGTAAAATAATAATAATAATATGGGTCTATGGGATATTCTATTCAGAATTGAAGCTATGAATACACGTTTATTATTCGTATGAAAAGACTAATGTGTGAGGACTCGCTGTATAGTGAGTGACTCGATTAGTAAAAACTAAAAATAAATTTTTAATTCATAATGGTTTTTCTGTTTGTACGAGTTGTCTTGTCTGGTAGTCTGGTAGCCTGGTAGTCTATAGGATATTCTATTCAGAATTGAAGCTATGAATACACGTTTATTATTCGTATGATAAGACTAATATGTGAGGACTCGCTGTATAGTGACTCGATTAGTAAAAACTAAAAATAAATTTTTAATTCATAATGGTTTTTCTGTTTGTACGAGTTGTCTTGTGTGGTAGTTATTAATGGCGCCTTGCCTCTTTTTGTGATGCGTATGTCAAATGCGCATTATTTGATTGATTGATTGATTGATCGATTTATTAACGAGCTTATTGCTGGTTAATCATTGTAAGCAACTCTGCCACATTGTTAGTTATCTTGCGACAGCTTCAGAATGTGCTCTGCTGTGGATTGTGCTCAGATTCAGTGAATAGAATTCGAGCCACTTCGATATTTATATGAAATTCTCGCGCAGCGAAATTATTTTAAACTAAACGAAGTTAAATTGTTTTAAATTTGCTGAAATGGAAAGTCAAGACTCTCATTGGTGTAGTAACTTTTAAATATCGTTGACGTCAGTGGCTCGTTTTCTTTTATTACTTTCTCTTGCTTATTTGTATTGTGTATTTGATATGTGTTTACATTTGAAATGATACGGTATATAATAGTCCTATTGTGTTTACTATTCGTAATGCGCTAATATGTCGACAAAATGAACGTGTGCATGTATGATGTATTTCGTTTGCGTAAATTTGTTGTGTAGACGATCTATTAAATAATTACATCATTGCGTAGTATCTTTTGTTGAACTATTTTTCACTACAGATCAAACGTATGCTGATTGTTCTGATAAACAGCTAATAAATGTGATAACATTTTAAGAGAAGAGCCGGAAAAAGCATGGTTTTAGAGGAGACGGTTTCAAAAATCATACTAAAAGAAAAGTACTATTTAAAAGAATACAACATAGACTGGAGAAATTAGATGCTTTTATGTCATTGACGTGTGTGGTAATAAAGAGAAAGTTTAGTGGATGATGTGTATGCTATGAACCTGCTAGGCCGTGCACCATGAGAGTGAGAGAGAGACTAAAGAGGTTGCTTTTGCTTAGAGAAGTCCTCTACTAAATTGTTTTGAATTTAAGTATCCCGTCGTTTTTTAAGTATGGTTTTTCAGGATATTTTAATATTTGAGGAAATTGATCAGATAAAGAGTATGAATTGAAATATACAACGTTACTATAATCTTTCAGCGGAACATCAGAAGACAAAGTGGTATAAATTATTTCAAGGTTATTACAGAAAAATAGACTCAAAAGAGAAAAATAAAGTGACTCGACTATTCCATGTCAATGATGTCAACAAAGAGTCTTCATAAATAGCATAATTAGCAGTCCTATCATTATCTGTTTATCACACACAAATACGCCATATACAGTCTCTATTCCACAAACAATGAGCTTGACTTTCATTTAAAAGTAACATTCCATTTTAGAGGTTGCACCTAGATTGAGTTTAATTAAAACTGGTTCATTTATATTACGTGCCGAATTATTACTTTAGCATTGTAGGAAATTTATACATTGATCTCAATCGAGTTAAATTGCACCCTAACGCCTATAGATATTAATGTACGTGGAAAAAGTTGCAAAGTGCAATGGAAAATATTGCTGTTGAATAGCCGTGATGTCATTGAAACCAATGAGCGTCTTTAGTCTACAAACGCCCTTTTCTCTATAAAGCTACAAAACGTAGTTTAACGTCTACAGAGTAGGCATACAACAACATATACACTCAGAGACGGTCCGGTTGAGATTCGAACTGATCGATTCTAGCTCATCGAGTAACCGAGCTATCCATTCGGCCATCCAATCCATACAATTTCTATACAAGCGAGTGTGATAGAATAAGACAGTTCCTCTGCGGTTTCTGTTTCTCTTCTGGTTGTTGTTGAAGTTCATACGGTTGTTGGTGTTGATATTCCTATGATTGATGGTGAAGTTCTTATGGTTGTTGTTCTTCTTATGGTTGTTGATATTCTTATGGTTGTTGCTGTTCTTATGGTTGTTGTTGTTCAAATGGTTGTTAATGTTCTTTTGGGTGTTGGTGAAGTTCTTAAGGTTGATGTTCTTATGGTTGTTGATGTTCTTATGATTGTTGCTGTTCTCATGGTTGCTGTTCTTATGGTTGTTGCTGTTCCTATGGTTGATGTTCTTATGGTTGTTGCTGTTCTTATTGTTGATGTTTCTGTTCTTACGGTTGTTGTTGTTCTTATGGTTGTTGTTGTCCTTATGGTTGTTGTTGTTGATGTTCTTGATATTTTTCAGTGATGAACTGTAGATGACCCTGACTGGCAAGGATCGCTCCAATGACGACCCCCAGAAAGATTGCGCCCAAGAGAAAACCAGAGACCATTCCAGCCACTGAGACCCAACAGCTGGCTTTACCAAACTTCTTCGCTGATTCGCCGTTTCCATTTGCAGATTTATTGTTGGCCACCACTGATTAACACAGAACATCATAGACAACAGATATTCACATATCCTATATTTGGATATTTGTCCTATATTTACCCTATATTTTGTTTTTGATTATATGACAACAATATTATGGTACTTATTGTATATAGAAGATTGAAAAAAATAAGAAGAGAGCATAACTAATCCAATCCAATCCGGTGAAAAATCTAGTTTATCATCAACAGAAATTGCATCCATAGTATGGCACTAGTATTAACAACAACTTCCGTGGCATGATAGCTAGTTGAATTTTCTTCTTAGCGAATGCCATAGTTCATTAACCGCTGAACTACCATGGTTAATCCAATTAATAGGTATTTGTTACGAACTTTTCACTATGTATTCTACCGAAAGCTTTAGAGAGAGAGAGAGAGAGAGAGAGAGAGAGAGAGAGAGAGAGAGAAAGAGAGAGAACGAGAGAGAACGAGAGAGTAAGAATTAGATAAATAGAGAGAGAGAGAGAGAGAGAGAGAAGTCAGAGAAAGTGAGAGAGAGGGAGAGAATGTGTAATTAGTTAAACCTTATAGCATTTCATTTTGTAATAATTTTTAATAAGGGTAATTATTTTTAACTTACAAAATAATATTACACAGTTACATTAATATCTGCTTTTTAAAATTTGCATACGAAAAAACTTAATTCTGGAATTACAATTACAATTTCAAATTTCCAAATTGAATAGTACTATATTGCAGGGCTGTATTTGTTACACTTTTCAAGGCGTGTCGTTAGGGGTGCTGAAGGCTGCCAGGGAGTCATCCTGGCTTTGTCGTGGTGAGTAAAGAACCGGAGGGGGAGTTAAAACTTTAGTCATTGGGTCACTCATCTGCATCTGCCTGAGGGTCGAACTCCCCCCCCTTCCGGATCCCTTCAACAAATAAAACCCTGCTCTCTCTCTCTCTCTTAGTGCACTGCCTACTGGCAGGTCCATAGTATATAACATCTCCACTCTTCTCCTTCTTCCGCATTCCTCTTCATTCCACATATGATTGGGTCTTTAAATCATCTAACATACCTTATCTCGGCCTGCCTCTGCCTCTTTTCCCTTCCATTCTACCTCCTATGACCTCTTTTAATAGACCTTCCCCTCTTAGGATGTGTCCTATCGAACTCTTCTTCCTATTTCTTAATACATTTATCAACTGTCTCTCTGTACCAACTCTCTCCAGAACTTCATCATTTCCTACAACCCTGCTATACACCAACAGATTTTGACAAATCTAAAAATTAGTAACACTTTGTAACAACTCACTGGCTAATATGAAAGCTATAACACCAAGCACAATGCAGCAGCACCACGTGACCACACATGACGTCACGATCTGTCCCACGAAGGTCCTTCTCCGCTCCCCTGATATCTGGACCCCCGGGGCAGGCTGCTCCACCACCACCGTCGTGGGTTGGTAGGGATTTTTATGCGGATTGTCCTGAGCGCTAACATCAGGGTAGAGGGGCTGCTTCTGTCGAAATTCCTCGTATTTATCTCCCGACATCCTATATAGTCTTTTTACCGGCAATGCTATATTTTAGTACACTTTTTAAAGACGAAATTTATCACAGTCAAACAATGGACAACTATTCCTATAGGTCTGCAGTGTATTTAAAAATTAATATACCAACTTTGCTTAATTCACCGAGAAGCTGTAAAACAATAGATCTAAACTTAAATTGTGAAACAATAATCAAATTGATCTGATCGGACAACTAATAAGCATTTCATAAAGATGTGTACAGCATATCATTGCGAATGTTTAAAAGTTTGTATGTTATACGTTAAAATCACTACTATCATTCTGCACGACATATAATAGGAAATTGAGCATGTATATGTAAGTGTATGTTTACTGTGAAGGTGGAGTCGGTGGAATGTGGTTCCATAGCGGATCAGTAGGTGCAGGATTCAAATCCAGTGCTCTCCCAATCACTGATAAAGCTAAAGCTCAGGCTAACGTCGGTTTCCTCACTCGAACGCGATGTCAGTGACGGTCGAGCCCAGGATTTGAACCCCATACATACTGATCCGCGGTCGAGTATCTTACCGACTTCGCCACTGGCTCCAGCCAGTATATGCTATTGATATGTTATTAAGCACGAAACTGACGTTGAACTTAGCTTTACCGTCTAATTTTTCTTAAGCTTCTATTTGTTCATCGAAAGTTAATGGCAGGTGTAATCTCTTAATCATTAAACTCAGGGTTCACAACAATACGACTATAACAGTCATTTTGTTCAGCAGCGAGCTATGAAAATTTGGAGAAATCCAGATAATAATATCATCATCTTCATCACCTTCCCTTAAATCTCAGTTTAACTAGGATCGGGATAAAAAATATAATATATAAATGAAGTCCAGATAATAATACAATAATAGCAAATAAAGAGCTACTGTCATCAGTGACAACACCGAGCACTATAGAGACATATCCAAGACGCTGAGCAACAACGTCAAAAGCGGTGCAAATTGCAAATCCAGAAATCGGTCCAAGGATAACAGCCTACTGTAATTCCGCTGTTTTACTCTGAAAGCCAGTGCATGGTTCCATTGTAAGGTATTTATTATATGAACTTTTTAAAACTTCATAATACACCATACTAGGCCTATAGTTTATAAACTTTTTGGCGTATATCACAGTACAGTTCATACTCAGTTGAAAATTTTAGTTTATACCTGCTGGCGCTCTTGACTAAAAAGGTAGATTGCTTTAGTAGAGATTTTAAGAATAAGCCTAATCCTCACTGTTGCATTATGTCGTGAAGGTATAAGCTCCAAATTACTAGTCACTCATGCGATGCAAGCTTCTAAGCTCTTAACTGAGAAAATGTTAACTGACGGTGTTAATATAATAATAATAATAAAACTCTACTTAAATAGTATCAGAAAATAAAAACAGTAAGACGTAAATTCTATGACTTTTGCATGACCGTGAATTTAACGAGTTTGATGGTTACAAAAGTTATCAATGTATATATTAATATTATATATATATAATGTATATATATATTAATATTATATATATATATATAATGTATATATATATATATATATATATATATATATATTAATATTATATATATATATATATATATACACGTATATATAGGCTCTAAGTTATTAACTATAAGTTATTACGTACAAAAAGCATCAGAAGTACGAAAACTTGCATCTATTAATGGTGTCTCATAATTTTATTGCTTAAAATTATACACGAATGTAACAATTACCCTATTACAAGCACAGTAGCGTAGCAATGCTATTTTTTCACGCATCGCAGTGTTCACCTGTTAGACAAGCAATGACTTCTGATAACTGTAGACAACTGCCAAGTTTAGCGCCAAATATTTTGCTCCAGAGACTGAATATCTGAACTGAATAGCCACGTTCTCATCATCGTCATCATCGTCATCATTATCATCATCGTCATCGTCATCGTCCTCGTCGTCGTCGTCGTCGTCATCATCTCTTAAATCTCAGTTTAGCGTCGGGATACGAATAGACATCTTTTTCTTACGTTTCAGAAAATTGTGTAACAATTTCTGCAGCATAGGCGCTCACTAATCGAATGGCTTTCTGACGTCGGTTTGGGTCTTAGTGCTTTGAATCCTTTTACGACACGCGCAGCCTACAGCTGATCTATTCTTTAGCAACCCGTAATAATACTCTATAATAGGACAGATAATGTGGATAACTAAACTGACCAATGGTTAAATGTGTGGTTTTAAATGTGATAAATATCGTCCTCTCCAAAAGGCATTGTCAGGGACGGCTTAAGCAGACTCTGCAGTAATGGACGCTAAAAGCACCATGCGAAGAAGACTGAGTCCGAAAACATCCAAGCGAAAACGAGATGAAGACAGTGACAGACAAAGATGATCATTTCACTGTAACGCGTGTTTAACTTTGATTGGATAAAACATATCACCACTGGTGCCAAGTCTTGACAAATTCTAAATGGTAGGTTTAGCGATAACCTAAGTGTACTTAAAGTAGCCACTCACGATCAAATCCATCAGAACAGAGATAAATCCTTATTACAGTGCCACATGGCCGACTGTTACTATTCCTAATAGTGAGAATGAAACCTAATGCTCTATTAATGGCTGGAGCCAGTGGTGATGTCGGTAAGACACTCGACCGCGGATCAGTATGTGCGGGGTTCGAATCCTGGGCTGGCCCGTCACTGACATCTCTTTCGCGTGAGGAAACTGACATTAACATTAGCTTTTTTAACTTTATTCTTTGAGGTAGCCTACTCTAAGCACATCATATTAGCAGCCCGAGCTGCTAGGCCGGTGTAGTTGCTGTCAACAGCTGCGCCAGGCTTATGCAGCATAGCACTCTGTACGCCGTCATGCGTTACCATTGCAAAAACTTAGGCCACAATGGACACGGACATTCGTTCTATTATTTTTTAAATCAAAGGTTCATGTTAAATTTAACTTGTCAAAAAGAAATAGAAATAATATTAAATATATGTAGCCTACAATTTTTGAAATTTTCTTTGAAAAATTAACATGTTTAGATTATAGGCCTATATCCGGTGATTCCGGTCAATGTTGACATTTTCTCGAACCTAGTCGGTTAGTCTAAAGTATCGCTGGTTAAGCTGTAGGCCTATAGGCCTACTCTTGAAAAATCTAAGCTATAGGCCTATACTCTTGAAAAATCTGTGGGGACGTCCCTGACATCATCCTTGGATGAAGAAACGGACTTTAAACCTTTATTATTATTATTATTATTATTATTATTATTATTATACTGAAAATATTTTTTGTTCTACTACCTGTTACATAAATGAATATAAATACTTCACATCGTATTTAATAGCAATTTTGCATTTCATATGAATAAAACAGTCTGATTAATTCAGCAGAGGAATAGGGGAGATTTAATCTCCTAAATTTTTCAATTCTTTTAATTCTAATTTTAATTTAAATGCTAATTTTCTTTTTCTATTTTTTAAATTCTATTTTTTTTAAATTTTAATTCTAAGTCTTGTAGCACCTACCGCTTTATTCTTTAATTTGAGAATTAAATATTAATCTAGTTTTTATTATTTAATTAATTGTATCCATTTGTAGTAGCTCAGAAGAGGAAAACTGAAATTTCCTATTGTGTTGTGGTTATTACATAAAATATTACATATTGCAATAAAAAAGTCACCGCTTAGTTATCTTTTGTTTGGAGCTTTTTTAATCTTCCATTTTTGAAGCTTCCGTTGGATGCTTGCAGCTTTTGAAACTTACATTTAAAACATCCTGTCTACCTGCCGTACTGCGAACACTTTGGGGTTACTTTTTCGGGACCCATCCTTACCAATTCGACTAGCCTCCCCCTGTGTTAAAACAGGTTAAGGGGCATGTTACCTATATAAGGTATGTGTTGCTGACAGTATCTGGATGGTTGATAAATGCCTTATACTAATTAAGTTACTACACTATACACAAAAATCACGATGCAAGAAAATTTGTGGCCCACCTCAAAATGGTTCAAATGCGTTAGAATGATAATTGTATATCGATGGTTCTTAACGTTAATCTCAGAAGCTCAAGATTTCTCCGTTAGAGGAATCTACATCACACCTTGTCTAACAAATGTTAGCAACCTAGAAATCTTTAGTTTGAGCTCAAGCAGATAATTTATAATTAAGTAATTGAAACTAATTAATGAAGAGCTAGTAAAGGTAATGTTAACGTCTGTTTCCTCACTCGAAAGCGATGTCAGTGGTGTACATTAAATCATTTTAAATTACCAATTTATAGTGAACTGGCGGACTTAATAAATTTGAAATTTGAACTAAATGACTCCAATTATTAACTAAAGATTAATAATCATAATAATAATGAATAAATAATAATCAATGGTCTAGCTGCATTCTTCTGATCAAAAGTACGGTCTGTTGGTAGAGTTTATAATTTTATTTATTTATTGTTTACACTGAGGTGAATTGAACTCTCGTGAGTTCGAATCCTAGCCGCGCTGACCTGAGAGTAAAATCACGGATATTCACTGGACTGGTTACACGGGAAAAGGTCTAGAATTGCCTAACGGTTTAAACATGTGATATTAAAAGTGATAGATTGCAACATAGTTGATCATTTCACTATAATGCGTGTTTACTTTACTTTTTTATGCCACACCTGCCTGGTAATGAAGAGGTCTGAGTTCGAAATCCCGAGGGCCTTGTCTGATGTATCCTTGTCGTACGGAAACACGCAAGTTAAACTTAGCCTTATTTGTGAAAGTTATTTTGTAGTTATCTAGTGCCGCATTTGTTAAACTTTTACTAATATGTATTTATTTAGGCAAACATGATGCAACTAAACCACCGCCCTAGCGACATGTTTTATGAAAAGGTACCCGATGGAGAAAATGGAATCATTAGCATAGTTAGTTAGAGCAAAGTTAGATGAAGAATACAGTAGGATATTATTAAGATATTGATAAAACTGACAAGGATGTATATTTATATATTTATATGTACCACTAAAACTGCCATTCTGTATTGAAGTAGACATCTAATTTTTACGTTATCTCAAAAAGTTATTATTATTATTACTATTATTATCATCATCGCTATCATTATTACGATTAATTATTTTTATTACTATTGCTATTAAAAGTTATTATTACAATATAGTATATTAATTGAAAATTCGTTATTGTGACCACATTAAAAATGAAATAGTACTTGAGAGGTTTGGAGAAAGAAAATTAGAGGAAAACTTCTTGGGTCAATTTATGAAGAATGCCTGATGATAGATATGCAAAGACTGCAATAAATTGGAAAGCAAGCCAAGGAAAAAGGAAAAGAGTAAAACCTCGAAGTACTTGGTTCTGCACGATCAACAAAGATTTGAAAAATTTGAACATTTCATGGGAAGATGCTGTGAAGGTTGCGGAAGACAGAAAAGATGGAGGAATGTTGCCAGCCTATGTTCTCTTTAGAAGGCAAAGAACTGATGATGATATTAATTTATTTGTACAAAGTAAATCAAAAGCCCATGGAGAATTGTCAGCAGTATTCTTAATGCTAAAAGAGTATGAACATTTGTATGATAAACAAATGCAATATTATACAACACATCTCAGTGGCTACAACACTAATATAAGAGAGAGCAATCACGCAATTTCACAGTCCATGGCGTTCTCTATTATCAAAATCATATTGGAGTAATATTTCTCAAATACGCTGAAGCATGTTGCACGGCAAAGTTAAATTCAAATGTAGCTTCCGTTTCTTATCTCGAAAAATCTTGTTACGAAGCAAACATTATTTTTGAACTCTGTACTGCCTATTCCGCATCCGAACACTTAGCCGATCTTGATACTGGCTTGAATCTTGTAAAGTGATTTAATTAGGAGTTGCTAATTAAAGAAGTAATGGTTTACTGAAAGAGGTGTATTTGAAGGAAGATTGGAAGGAAAAAAGGCTAAAGGTAGACCGAGACTAGGGATGCTGGATGATTTTATTATTAATTCGTATGATGATACGAAGAAAAAAGAAGAAGATAGAATTATGTGGATGTATAATGTGCCTTGGACCTGCCAATAAGCAGTGCACCAAGAGAGAGGGAATTAAATCCTACATGTGTCCTTGTTCCACCACCTCTCCAGCTCTACCAGACGGAGTCGGACTCGCTCTGCTCCGGATCAACTTATCTTTATCTCCACTCTTTCTCGGACTGTTAAGGGGAGAAGCTTGAGGAACCCTCTTTCCACCAGGCACATCTGTTCCACCAGGCACCTCACCACCTGTGTGAAGCGACGACGATGTCATATAGGGAGCTGGAGCCACCAGTGGCATAAGCAGTTTAGGGACTTCACCTCCGGTTTCTTCTGTCAGACTAGGTCTACGAGATCCTGGTTGTATCACCTTATCCTGTTCCTCATTTTCCACCGCCAAATCTGCATTGTCGTTCTTGTTCTTTTCCACTATTCCAAGTTTTTCTCCTAGCCACATGAACTTCGAGACTATCTCTTCTTGGATGAGGTTGAAGGCCATGGAGAGAATGGCCATCCCAAAGGTCATGTAGAAGGACGCACCGAGCATCTTCAGCTGATCCTCTGTGGTCTGAAATCCTGCTGATCCGGGGACCACGTCCCCAAAACCTGAAAAATTAATAGATGACATTTGCTGTTAAAACAAATAGGTCACACCATACGTATGAGACGCGTAGGGCAGATTAGATGTAGCTATCTAGACTGAGGTCTTATTTTCTTTTATAAAAAATCGGGCGAATGTCCATTTACAATAGGTATTTTTTAAATCTAAAAAATTTTAAATGATTTTAAACTTTTAATTTAAAATTTAAACTTGTTGCATTCCTTTTCAAGCAAATTCAGCGCTTTTTCGCTGTGTTTTAAAATTTCGCTGTATTTTTTTTAATTTTCCGCTGTATTTTAAAATGTAATCCTCCTTATCAAATACCATTTTAAATCCCTTCGAGGCGTAATAAAAGTAAACACGAAATTATGGTGAATTGATCAGCTGTGTTGATATCTGTCACTTTTAAAGCTAAAAGCTGGTAAAGCTAAGGTTAATGTCAGTTTCCTCACTCGAAAGCGATGTCAGTGACGGGTGACCCCAGGATTTGTACCCAGCATCTACTGATCCGCGGTCGAGTATCTTACCGACTTCGCCACTGGCTTCAGCCAGTGGCGAAGTCGGTTTTACTACCACATGTTTAAACCGTTAATCAATTTAGACCATTTTCCGTATAACCAGTCCAGTGAATGTCCGAGATGTTAATCTGAGATCAGCGAGACTGGGATTCCAACCCACGAGAGTTTAATTCACCTTAGGATCTGTCATTTGAAACTTCATTACGTTACCCCTGCGCTATTAAGACACTCTATTATATCATATTATTCCAAATTTATTCTATTTCAAATATTTTAAATAATATTTTAGCACAGCTCGGAGACAGGATTGGAAGTGTTCAGACCTATGGTGGAGATGGTGATGAAGCAGTAGTAGGCTGCTTTGAGCCAATCCCAACCCTCCCACACCGAGAACAGCACGGAGCCCATGAAGATGTAGCCCGCGATCAGGCTCATCGTCACAGTCAGGGGCACACTGATCCTTTCTTCATCGTCGTCATCATCATACTCGTCATCGTCTTCAACCTACGTGAGGAAACATTGGATTTCACATAGCAGCCGTCTCGCAACAGAATTAAGTGTATAAAAATGTATTTCATGAGCAGAAGTGAACGATAAACATGAATTATAGTGAGATGATCAACTATGTTGATATCTATCACTTTAATATGTGTATTTAATATGTTTACTTTGATATGTTTAAAGGCAGACAAAGAAACCTACTCGATAAGCAAATCCATCTTTAGATAACCCAAAATTACAACCCAGATTTTTATAAGCTTCCACATCTCTATAATTGTGATTAAAACAAATTAAAGTTCAAAACAGCTGGCAATCAATCATAAAAAATATTGTTTCGTATAGTTGGGCCTATATGATAAAAAACATGCATTTTGTGTGTTTCCTTGCTTAGTTTGCTGTTTTTGTAGTTTTATTTATTTCCTCCTTCATGATTATTTATTTGCTTTTGATAGCTCAATTGCAACTAGCGCGGATGTATGAATAATCATCCAAAACTCTGCGTTTCTGTGCAATACCGTCAGCACTTGGTCTTCCAATTAATGTGGGTGCCCATCCAAGTACTAAACGAGACTATTAATTGAATAACTTTGTCAGGGAAGGGTTCTAAGGGTGAACCCTAGCCTGGACCAAGTTCATAAATTATAAAACTCTAAACTTGAAGTTAATGATCTATAATAGCAGATAACTACTTTCCATTTGTAATTTCTAATTACAGTTAAATTATAACAGACACATAGGTAATATATTATAAATGAAGTCTATTTAGTTCACTTCAATTATTTTTTATTTTACTCAAACACAATATAAGAAGATAATATATTACAAGAAACTGAAAATTGTTCTTATATGACAAATAACGGAATTAAATCTAATAATCAAATATTAATAATAGAGTTGAAAATAACTTAATAATATACAAACTAAAATGAAAGAACCGAAAATACTACTAATTAAATACCAGACTACAAAAAGGTTGAGAAGTACTTAGTTATGGAGAAATCGCAACACTCGTCACCAAATACTATCCCACAAGAACATAAAGGCAAACTAGTTCCTATTCAACGTCCTCATTTCTTCCATAAGAATATACCTAATGACTACAACATTAAACCCTAGAATCCTCTCTTAATGAAATGACACAAGTCTATCACAACTTCCTTGAGTTCAAAATCCCCAACTCAACTTCTGGTCCTCTCGATATAACTATCAACAACGCACGACCCTAGAACCCTCAGTTCCCTATGGCCGTTTAACGTCCTGTTATCTTCACTGGCAATTTCTAATAAACCACAATAAACACAACTCAGGGGTTACCTATCCATAGTACTTCCCCCCTCTAAATGAGTCTAACACTTCCTAGGCCTTTCTTAACATATAACATGTGAAACTTTAATCCATACAATCAGATATAACCTTATTATCTCATGTGGATCGATACCGAGTCAAAACAAATGTACACTGTAATCAAATAGTCACTAGCGAAAAATATAAAGTCTAATAAGATTTATCTTAAATCTTAAACTAAAGTTTATCAACAATAATCTCAAAGCTCCTCGCTTGCGGCCAACTGTCGAAGTCCCAACCCTTGTGTTCACTCCCAGCCACAGACCCAGGCACGGAACAATAGGCCTGCAGGGTAAGAAACTTACCCTGTGCTAGTAAAGTACAAAGGTCATTGTGGAGTATATTGGAATAATTAATATTATCTCTACTCCTACCTTGACAAACTTCTTTTATTAGTGGCATGCTCTATCAAATTCGCTAAACCCCGTCCCCAATGAGTATATCGAAGAATTAATATAACAGTACATAAAGACCTACTGAATATTAATTTATGGCATAAAGAGCTAGAGTAATTGATGACTAAAATTCGTTTGACTTGTAACACATGCCCCGTGTAGTGTCCGGAACACCGAAAATTAGACTTACATTAAACTGCACGTGTCGTAAATTGAGAATGAGCAAGAGCAATAGGAAACCATCTCAGAAACCATAGCTTTCCTCAACTTAAGGCTACATTAAGGTATAACCTTCTGTGAAGAGATTACGTCGCCTATCGATGGAGTGTACTTTATGAAGCGTGAAAATCAACATTATCATCGTCATCGTCATCGTCATCGTCATCATCATCATCATCATCATCATCATCATCCCTTAAATCTAATTTTACAAGAGTCGGGATACGAATAGACTGATCCATTCGTTTAAGTTTTTGTAGCAATTTCTGGAGCCAATTTCTAGCAGCCTAGGCGCTCACCAACTGAATGCCCTTCTTTACGTTGGCTTGGATCTAGTTTATATTCCGATTTCTATGATACGTGCATATTTACACGGTTGGTCCATTCTTCAAGCAACCCGGAAACAAACACGTGGAAAATCAGCAGCATATGGATAGAAATAAGTACCTTGAACTTGCCACTTGGCAGAACACTAGAGATAGATAGAGAGAGAGAGAGAGAGAGAGAGAGAGAGAGAGAGAGAGAGATAACACACTATCGGGCAAATGTTATTCTAATTTACCATTCGGATAAAGATTTACCAAATCTATCTTAGAACAAACCTGACTGGGGGGAATCACCCCCGGTCCACCCCCCGCAGCCTTCCTAGCCTCGTATCTGTCCTTCCAGGCCTCTGGACTCGTCTCTGCGTCCGCCTTCCCTTCTTCCTTCTGCTGCTTGCTCTTTCTCAGGCAACCACAGCAACATACCTGCAGAAGTGTCATAATTATCAATTTTAGCGAATCCTAGAGTTTTAGTAACAAATAAAAACCCAGTAGGAAGTTAGTATATTCATTTTTAAATTTATTCATGTGCTTACAGAATTTTCTGAGTTTCTGTTTTTGTAGATATCGTTATTTCCTTCTACCTCTCCATGGTTATTAGCTATCGTTATCTTTGGTAGCGCACGAATGCTAGCCGCCGTTGATTAAGAATAACCTTCCAACATACTGAGAATTTTATCATTCAAAGCTGCCAACACTAGGGTTTCAAAGATTGTCGCCCATCCAAGAACTAACCGGACCTGACATAGCTTTGCTTCCTTTCATGAAGCGCACTGTAAGTAAGTTCGTTAAATCCCGCCCTGCGAGCTTAATGGTCTGACGGGATATTAGCTGCGAGTCTTTCATATAAATTGAGTCACTCTAGTAATTATCAAAGTCGGCCAGATGACCACTGTGCCACTAGCTCGGCCAATTCAGCACAACAAAAAATATAGTTAAAGTATAATATCATACTGGTTAGTGAGCATATAAGCTTCCCATACACAAAATATAGATAAAGTATATTATCACACAGGTTAGAGAGTATATAAGCTTACCATTGCATAAACGAATCGGAAGATGTCTGCCATGATTTCGCCGAGGTTTGCCAGGCACAACAACATGAGAGGAATGCCTACCACAGCGTAGGCTATGCACACCAGGCGACCCCAGAACGTCTTGGGGGCTAGGACTCCGTAGCCTGTAATCATCAGCAATGGATTCAGTCATAACATTTTTAGGAAGTCATTTTTACCGAAATCTAAAATGGAGACAAGTTGACTGCTTAATTTATAGAGTAATAATAACCCATAAAACCTCCCTGGCCTAATTATTTGACAATGATTTTAATTGAGGGAAAATTATGTATAAGTGATGTCAGTGATGTCAGTGATGTCAGTGATGTCAGTGATGTATAAGTGATGTCAGTGATGTCAGTGATGTCAGTGATGTATAAGTGATGTCAGTGATGTCAGTGATGTCAGTGATGTCAGTGATGTCAGTGATGTCAGTGATGTCAGTGATGTCAGTGATGTCAGTGATGTCAGTGATGTCAGTGATGTCAGTGATGTCAGTGATGTCAGTGATGTCAGTGATGTCAGTGATGTCAGTGATGTCAGTGATGTCAGTGATGTCAGTGATGTCAGTGTCAGTGTCAGTGATGTCAGTGATGTCAGTGATGTCAGTGATGTCAGTGATGTCAGTGATGTCAGTGATGTCAGTGATGTCAGTGATGTCAGTGATGTCAGTGATGTCAGTGATGTCAGTGATGTCAGTGATGTCAGTGATGTCAGTGATGTCAGTGATGTCAGTGATGTCAGTGATGTCAGTGATGTCAGTGATGTCAGTGATGTCAGTGATGTCAGTGATGTCAGTGATGTCAGTGATGTCAGTGATGTCAGTGATGTCAGTGATGTCAGTCATGTCAGTCATGTCAGTCATGTCAGTCATGTCAGTGATGTCAGTGATGTCAGTGATGTCAGTGATGTATAAGTGATGTCAGTGATGTCAGTGATGTCAGTGATGTATAAGTGATGTCAGTGATGTCAGTGATGTCAGTGATGTCAGTGATGTCAGTGATGTCAGTGATGTCAGTGATGTCAGTGATGTCAGTGATGTCAGTGATGTCAGTGATGTCAGTGATGTCAGTGATGTCAGTGATGTCAGTGATGTCAGTGATGTCAGTGATGTCAGTGATGTCAGTGATGTCAGTGATGTCAGTGATGTCAGTGATGTCAGTGATGTCAGTGATGTCAGTGATGTCAGTGATGTCAGTGATGTCAGTGATGTCAGTGATGTCAGTGATGTCAGTGAAGTCAGTGATGTCAGTGATGTCAGTGATGTCAGTGATGTCAGTGATGTCAGTGATGTCAGTGATGTCAGTGATGTCAGTGATGTCAGTCATGTCAGTCATGTCAGTCATGTCAGTCATGTCAGTGATGTCAGTCATGTCAGTGATGTCAGTCATGTCAGTCATGTCAGTCATGTCAGTCATGTCAGTCATGTCAGTGATGTCAGTCATGTCAGTCATGTCAGTCATGTCAGTCATGTCAGTCATGTCAGTCATGTCAGTCATGTCAGTCATGTCAGTCATGTCAGTCATGTCAGTCATGTCAGTCATGTCAGTCATGTCAGTCATGTCAGTCATGTCAGTCATGTCAGTCATGTCAGTCATGTCAGTCATGTCAGTCATGTCAGTCATGTCAGTCATGTCAGTCATGCCAGTCATGTCAGTCATGTCAGTCATGTCAGTCATGTCAGTCATGTCAGTCATGTCAGTCAGTCATGCAACATAGCGTCTCTTAAAGGTTTGCTGCAAGAGATTGAAAGGTGATATCCAACGTTCAAGTCCAACAATTGAATTTTCTGTGCAATATATAGGCATACCACGGGTTTGATTACGATCTAGCCTTCAATGTCGAGTTCATACACACATAAACGATAAAATGACATTTAACTTTATTATAATTTAATTGTAAATTATCAATATAAGTAAATATAATAATATTGTTATGCATTAATAATAATAACAATAAAGGTTTAACGGCCATTTCCTCATCCAAGGATGATGTCAGAGGCGTCCTCATTGCACACAATTACGGTAATTCAGTGGCACAATTCATAACAATCAGGTAGCAGGAAGTGTACCAGTTCTAAAACGATTGATCTCTTACAGTTAGTTGTGAGACCAAGACTTATGTGGTATTTAGCTTCGTAACTTTGTAAGTTTAGCATAGCTGTAATGCTACATATAGCCTAGTTAATTTCTTGAAACATAATGACGAATATTCGAAACGATTAATTTTAACGCATTGGCTTTATGCGTTAAAATGCATTGCGTTTGGCTGGAGCCAATGGCAATGTTGGTAAGATATTCGACCGCGGATCAGTATGTGCGTGGTTCAAATCCTGGGGTCGCTCGTCACTGACATCGCTTTCGAGTAAGGAAACTGACGTTAACATTAGCTTTACCAGCTTTTTGCCCATTTCTATAAATGGCACTTGTGAAGAATATCATTTTTGCAATAATCGGAAGAATATATAGAGTTTGATCCTGTGGTGCATGACGCAGATTATTAGTAGTAATTATAAGAATATATTCTAAAATGCTCCTTTAAAATATTTTGAAAAATCCTTTTACAAAATCCACTAAATTTTCAGGCTGAATAATCGCGAAAAATCACGATGCTTTCATGGATGTTAAATGTTCGTAAACTTTATGTTTGCAATGCCTAAATATTTTTCAAACTTTTCCTTCCAATCATAATTATGGGACTTTTTCCATATGTTTCCTAAATAAGGACAAGAACTCAGATATACGACATTCTTTTATCTCTTTTGTTTTTCAAGATTTCACAGCAAATTAGCTTTGATTAATTTCACGCAATGCTTTTTGTCCGAGCATCTGAAAAATCGATGCTCGGTCGTGCGCTAGAGAGCCGAGACTCTATGCCACAGGTTGCTGTATCGATCCACCGAGAGGCGTGTGCTAACTCGTCTGCGCATAAATTTTCTAGAAAAATTAAAATAATCAACAGGACAATTCTTCGTGAAAGGCTGTACTACCGCAATCGATGTCATTTCCGCATCAACTTTTCTAAACTATAAATAGCTGCTTCGCGAAAGAGTATAGGTTTAAAGTCTGTTTCCGCGCAATACAGTCAAATAGAGACGATATGGAAACGATACAAACGAAACATAAAACGAATAATACAGAGAAACTAAATAAAACTAAATAGAGCACACAAGCAATCCTAAGTATACTGTATACCACTCTATTCTCGTTTATAAATCTACAGTATAGGCCTATAAGCTATGCATGTTGCATTTAAATTAAGGATCGAGATATCATATTTTGATCTATGCAGGCGCATATGACCAAAATATGTAATTACTCATGCAGTTTCTATAGTAGTGGCGTATCAACTAGGCTGCTCATATCACAAAATTGTTGCCAAATAACCGATTTACAACGAAAATTATTGGTTGATCAATTAGTTACAGACAGATTTTTTAAATGGTGCTTTGACTTGCTTTTGTTGTCCGTAACCCCCCTCTATATTATTGATTTCTTCGCTCGTGCATTCTTTTTCTTATTTGGTTGCTAACATCAGAGCAGAGTTTAGCGTTCGTTTCCAATCTCGAAATCATAACAGTGACGAAAAGAACAGAAGTGAACTTGGCGCCTACTGATGTGGAGTCAGATACCTTCACTACTTGACAATGACTTAACTAGTCTAGTGAATTTAAGCTTTTGGCTCAAACATTTCCAGAAGTATTATTTAGCTACTAAGTAACAAAAACACTGGAATATAACAGATTCCAGACCTTCCAGTAACATGGAGGATCATACTCAATAACAACATTGAAGAAAACAAATCTGCCACACCTCATGATATTAAAATAAATTATACTGTACTATGCGTTTTGTGCTCGGGTGTGGCTGGACCACAGCATAATAGGGCAACCGCAAACAATCTGCAGCGCGTACGTATTATAAGAGGTGACTACGGCAAGAGCTGAGGATGGCTAGAGGGACCCACTTCACCATGAATTTTTTCCCCTAGGATTACATGGTAATTAATCCATCTAACTGAGGAAGGCAACAGGAAACCACCTCAACCTTGTACCTGCCACTTGGCAGTGCACTGAAGAAGATGAAAAAGATACTGATACTGTCTCTGAATTCAAAATTTGTTATGTTGAGAGTTAAGTCCTATATCTATGGTAAGGAGTTAAGTCCTATATCTATGGTAGAGAATTAAGTTCTATATCTATGATAGAGAGTTAAGTCCTGTACCTATGGTAGGGAGTTAAGTCCTATATCTATGGTAAGGAGTTAAGTCCTATATCTATGGTAGAGAATTAAGTTCTATATCTATGATAGAGAGTTAAGTCCTGTACCTATGGTAGGGAGTTAAGTCCTATACCTATGGTAGTGAAGACAGTGACGGAGAAGAGTAGGGATCCGGGAAGATTCCACTGATACGGAGGACCTCCGGGTTTTCCCATAGCAGAGCAGTTGGCCCCACGATATCCTAGAACCATGACGTTATCCCTATACAGCCTCACCTGCTTCTGGAACTCTGCCAACACCAAGTCGTAGTCTTCGTCCTCTCTGTATGATCAAAATTCAAGTAGTTCTATTTGTAATCGTTCTACAAAGCCTAATGAATTCATTACATTCTGTTCATTCAGTGATGTGAATAGTTTATATATTTTAATTTCCATCTGTGAAGATGGTACAACATAAGTGGTCAAAATAAATACGACATAAATGGACCATAATGGACTATAATTATTTACGATTCGAATTGTAAAGTAAACGTAAAGTAAACACGCATTATAGTGAATAATCAACTATGTTGATATCTATCACTTTTAAAACCACATGTTTAATCCGTTAGGCAATTTAGACCATTTTCCGTATAACCAGTCCAGTGAATGTCCGAGATTTTACTCTCAGATCAGCGCGACCGGGATTCGAACCCACAAGGATTCAAATCACCTCAGGATTTGTCATTTAAAACTTCATGACGTTACCCCTGCGCTATTTAGACATTCAACAATTGATATACTGTATATACAGTATATATACATGCATATATATATATATATATATATATATATATATATATATGTATATATATATATACATGTATGTATATATATATATATATAAATTCGCGGTGGTTTCTTGATATCTTATTTCTATCAATAATTGTTTCTATTAACTGTATTAATTGTTGATATTATTCATTATTACTACTAATCAACAAATACAATCTAATATTAATTGCTACTGGTGACACTTGTATTCACAATTTACCCGTGTTGTCTCTTAGACGCTGAAGAATAAACCAATCGTAAACTGCACGTGCAGTAGGAGGCGAATGAACAAGAGCTGAAGAAGACCACATGATTCTTCCTTAGAAGTCATATTATTTCCCAGCTATAGTAGTAATAATAGTAATAATAATGATACAGGTTTAACGTCCGTTCCCTCATCCAAGGATTATGTCAGGGACGTCTATATGCTCCATTAAGGTGTGAATAATGTAGCCTATAGCCTATTATGAATGGCTCAACTATGTGATCGATTGAGTGCTCTTTGTGGAGCGTGATAAGCAGCATATGAGTTGGAATATGTACTTAAATCTGCCACTTGGCAGAACACTAGAAAGAGACGTACAGAGAGAGAGAGAGAGAGAGAGAGAGAGAGAGAGAGACGGATGACACTATAGAATTCAATTCTTACTCGAAGGCAGACGATATAGTCCATAGTCTATTAGCAGTGTTGTTTAACATGGGATAATATTTATTAGCCGCTTCAATGCATTCCTGTTTCTCATTTGTTTGTTCCAAAATCTGTCAAATAAAGCACAGAAAATAAAATACATAAAATGAAACACATTGCCGTTTGAAACTGTTCACGACTCAGGAAGTTTGGCACATTTAGCCTAGTTAGTTAAGGTTGTTATTAATAAAAATAATAAAAAAATATTTATAAGACAAACAGGTTTGATATACAATGCACCGATTGATTGGTCCAGAATCTCTGCTTGATTCCTATCTTGTACCAAAGTGAATTAAGCTGAACGTTTTAGTTGACTGTTTTGAAATGCACTTGCACCAGGATATTTACTCCAAGAAATCAAAATAGTAGTAGGCTAATTGTAAAAGGAATAATTGAATGATACGACAGTTTAGAGATAATTCAAATATTATTTACGGCTCAACAATTTTCGTGATGATCATATATCTTTACAGATACAATCTATCCTATTTAGCAATATTCCTTCAAGCCTTGTACTTATGCAATCCAATCATTTAATGCCCAATGCCCAATCATTTAGCTTCATCACCGAAACCCTGAGATAGTCTGATGCCAATGAATGATGAATGGTAAATTAGTATGAATGTAGCGATAATTTTGTGATTAGATAAGTTTTCAACTTATTCCATACGATTTAAACACTGACATGAATATATAAATTTTAAAGGATGGGTGAGCATAAAGATAGATAGACAGGCAAACAGGCAGACATACATACAGACAGACTGACAGACGGAGAAATACACAAACCTGAAAGAGAAATGCTCCGGCAACAGCGTATAGAGCAACGATGATACAGAGTCCGAGATTCGAACCGACGATCTTCGAAGCCTTCTTGCAGGCTTCAACGCGGGCATACCTCGTGGCCTCTCGCTCAGCCGCTCGCTCTGCCTGCACGGCTATCATGTGCTGGTGCTTGAAGATCGGCACCGCGTGTCTCCCGGCATGGTCGTGCCTCGGGCGCTGATGGTGAAGGTTGAAATTCGGCCTCATCGTTATTTCAGATAAAGAGTATTAATAACTTCATACAAATTATGCTGTTATTTGCAAATTCGCTTTTAGTGTTGGGTCTTTGTTATAACTCTGTAGACATTTTAGTTTTGATCATTACTGACAAATAGTTTGAAGATGTTAATGTAAGAAAATGAGAAAATGTTAATGTATGAAAATGAGAAAATGTTAATGTAAGAAAATGGAGATGCGATTATTGTCGATGTAAAGCTCATACTCGGTCCTCTGGCCGTGAGCAGATTCAAAGAATAAATTGCTACTCTCTCGTCCATCGCTGAGCACACAATTGACGAATCTAGCCGCCTAATTCCATTCATTATTTCCATGAAGTACGGAGGTAAAGTTAATGTTAACGCCAGTTTTCTAACTCGAAAGCGATGTCAGTGACGGGCGAGCCCAGGATTTGAACTCCACACATACTGATCCGAGGTCGAATATCATACCGACATCGCCACTAGCTCCAGCCAGTACGAGTAACGTGATTTAGGAAATAATAATAGTTCAATCATGCAAAACCGCGCATCGTTAGCTGAATCGGTAGCATACAGGTTAGATGTTCAGCTGCGGATCAGTCGAACACAGCAGGAGTCGAATACAGCGCTCGCCCTTTCACTGACACACTTTCTTGGAGAAACTGACATTAACCTGGCTCTACATTTAAAGAAGAAGCAGAAAATGAGTTGAGGGTGGCAATGTGATATAAGCTTAACACTACAATTCATATTTTCCCCAACTAAGCACTGGAATAAGGTTGATGGCCTATAGGATTAAAACAATTATAAGTTTTAATTGGAATTCATTTAAAATTGAGTTTAAATCAAATAAGCTACATGTAATTTATTTAATTCTATGTTTTAAAAATGCTAATGGTAACGTCAATTTCCTCACTCGAAAGCGATTCAGTGACGGGCGAGCACAGGATTTGAACCCCGCACAAACTGATCCGCGGTCGAATATCTTACCGACATTGCCACTGGCTATAGCCAGTGGCGACATCGCCGCTTGCGACAAGTTATGAGTGATCTGGGATACTTGAGTGATATGGGCACATCCCATAGCACTCAAATTATGAATGATACGGGGTATGTGCCTTAACCCGGTCTCTACAAAACGGCATAAAGAGCGACGCATCATATTTTTAGATTTTTAGATTTTCTATCTGTACTTTACAGGTACGAGGTCATCTCTAGCGATGACCTACTGTGATACTGAAACAGATGCCAAATTTAGCTTTATTTTTAGCTTAGTAAAAACCAGAGGTAAAGTGGATTTATTATATATTACGAAAACCTTTAGAAGAACATAATATCTAGGCATTTCAAGTTTTAGTGTTTTGCACTATAGAGAGCAAAATTGCGAGTTAATAAGTGGGTTTAATTGGCTAAATTTACCGTAAGGTTAATCTCTGAAAATACTAGACTTCAGATTTTGCAAATACTAGTAAAATAAACGAGCGAGCTAAGGAATTTAATTCCGCATCTACGGATTCACAGTCTACAACCTAACAGTTAGTGCCACGGAGATTGACTATTTCATTACTATTCTTTACATGAATTATAGAAATAATATAACAATTTTTTCTACCAGGTCTGCATAGCTAGTGTTGCTATTGTTGCAATTGCTACAAGCATTGGCACTGATTGTACAGTTACGTTGAAAAAATGGACACAATCTGTTGAGTGTCTTCACTAGTAACAGTGTGGAGCAAGGGGACGTTTCCTGCAAAAGCTTTTATTAGATGTTTCAATAATGTTTGTCTCAACAATTTCAAGAATGTCTCAATATCCTAGTGGTTAGAGGCGTAAGGTAACGTCATAAAATTTTAAATGACAGATCCTGAGGTGAATATAACTCTTGTGGGTTCGATTCTTGGTCGCGCTGATCTACGAGTAAAATCTCGGATATTCATTGGACTGGTAATACGGAAAATGGACTAAAATGCATAACGGTTTAAACATGTGGTATCAAAAGTGATAGATATCAACGTGGTTGATCATTTCACTACAATGCGTGTTATTTTATATTTTTTACATTTATTTTTAAAGATTTAGGGATCCTGGAAATCTGAAACCAAATTTGATAAGTATTAAATAATGTTAAGATTAAAGCATTTAAACTAGATCCGTAAAAGACATTTTTAATCTTGGCTACTTTAGATTATTTTTATTATAGAAAACCAACACCCCTAATTACAATTATCACACGAATCTTTCGACAGTTGCATACTCTCAGCCTGTCTTAACTTGTTCGTTGTTCTCTGTGACGTCACGCAGAATTGTTTGCATGTCAACTTCTGTTTCCGCGAATAGAGATCAACTACATCCGACAGGTATCATAAGACTAGTGTAGTCCAAGTCCTGAATTCTGCTTCTCTCAATATCCGCCAATCCCTACATTGCGTGACATGTTAAGTTAGATAGCCTATAGGTCTAAATCTACATAATCCGGTTAGGCTATGTTAGGTATGAAATCCAAAAGTAATGTTATTGACTTTACTAGGCCTATCCTACATCATCCAACGAATTACAAATTTCAAGGGATCTGAGGGAATTCTCAATTGTGGATTGCCATAGAGAAAGTTGCTTTATATAAAAGGTTTAAATTAGGAGAGTGATTTTAGTAATCTTAATCTTTTGGAAAATGTTCATCGCCTTAGACTGTACAGTTTATATCCAAACATTTTATAAAAATAATCCCCAAAATGTTTGTTAAGAATTCTAGTGAATAAGGAACACAAGTTAAAAGTCTTCTATAAAATCCTTCTACATGTAAATAAATTTTTCTGGGTTAAAAGGTCTGCTAACTATGTCTTTTTTTCATTTAACAAAATGGCGCACCGAAAGAAGCAAGCAAGTAAACATTTGGATAACCCGACACTGAGTTACTGAATTCTCTTTCGAAGAGATTCAATGTCCCAATAGCGTAGTGTATAGAGCGAAAAGTAACGTCAAGAAGTTTTAAATAGTTGCTCCTAGGACGACATATTAATTCACGGTTGAGCTGAAAGGAGACAAAACATGTGAATTGCAATCTGAAATGAGTAAGTTTTTGAGAAAACTAATTTTGCCCCATGAGCCACAGAGGCTCTCGGTTATTATTCATTTATTTCATATTTCAAAGCACAACATTGAATCTTATATAGTAAATAAATACAAGATAGGCCTATGGACTACATAATGAAATGGGATTCGTGATAAAACTAAACATTGAAGCATAAAAATAGATATCGTCAGCAGCAAGATTATACAAATAGGGAACTGAAAATATATAATTCTAAAAATGAAAAACTTTATCACAAACTTTTTATGAGTGCTTTTTAAATATAATTTTATCTCAGAAGCGAAATATAGGCATAGATTCAAGTTTAAGAGTCGTTTTGGGACTTTACATTTTTTCATATGTCTCAATCTCTTCCACTGCGATTCGAATGAGGGGTCTCCCAGTCTCAGATATCAGTAATTATGCTACCAAATAGTTCATATAGTCTCTACTGTTACAATGCTGTGCCTAAATGCATAAGGAATTTGGCATATAATATTTGGTATGAGTACAAAAATAACAACGGTATGAAGTACTTTTTCTCAAAGAAATTAACGTGTCAAATATCAAATTCAACAACAGCAGAATGTCTGCAACTACATAATGAAATACTTCTGCTTGACAATAGTAGAATTCTCTTTGGCCAAATCTAAAAAGATTGACAAATTGCAGCATAATTATAAAATGGTAAACCTTGGTTGCCATAAGAGCGGGCCCTTTCTCCACAAACTCATTTAGTAAATGACTCGCAGCTTTTAAAAACTCTTAACAACAATCCACAAGCATTGTCTCAGTTCTTTCTCTCCTTTGTTTTCTCTTAATCTACTGTCAAGAATGAGCGTTTATTTGAATAATCCTTCACTGTCCAATAAAATGTTCCCACTGTTCTCTTTGTAATATGCCATATCTTTGTGGTACAGATCGAGTCGTGCAATTTCGTCGAAAGTACTTAAAAGTGTTTAATGCAAATTTCACAGTCATGAAAATAATTTTGTTAGAAACTGTAGCTGAAATACGATGAAACTAAAACTTATACAATAAAGCTTCAAATATTAGTGACATGATACATTTCTGAAAACATATACATGTATTATCAATATCACTGATGCAATTTACCTGTTTTTAGAAAATGTTGTTACTTTGACTCATTTAACAGCATTAATGAAATGTCAAGAATTACTATAGAATTGGAAACAATGGTAGATACTCAGTTTCACCTGCATTGCAAACAGTTATGGCAGCAAAAAACCAGCAAATCAGATCTTTATTAATCATTACTTAGAATATATTATACTTACATGCATATACTATATATAACATAATTATACTGACATGTATATACTATATTTAACATAATTATACTTACGCTACAAACTATATTTAACATATATTTATTTTATTTCTATTTATTTTATAATACTTTTGCAGTTGGCCTATGTATAACATCTCAATAAGCTAAAAACGATGGATAGCTAAATGGACAAGAACCTGATAGTAAGTCAAAGGAAGTCGATATTGCTCATAGTTCACGACGAGGTGAGTCTTTTGGAATACCGTGCATTGTAAGCGCCAGCAAGATAATATAATATTTCTTCATGTAAATAATAAATTAAATGTAGGCCTGCTATATATACAATATACATGTATTAATATTAGTTATCAGCATAGTCTTCCCTTCAATGCCAGTTTAAAAGAGAATAAAATTTTCTATTCGTTTTAGATAATTATTTAGAAATTTCTGGAACCTAGGCGCTCACCAAGAGAATTCCCTTTCTGACCCAATTTTCAAAGGCAACATTACATAGAAACCACATCAGAAGCCATATTTTCCCCCAAGTTATAGGCTACATAAGATACATGTAGAGATAAGGCATAGCCTTTGTGAAGGGATGATCTATGGTCTATGATTGTGATGATCTATATGTACAAATGACTTTTTGATCTATGGAGAACTCCTTATGGAGCGTGAAAGCGGACTCTAGTATGATTAGATATCTTGAACCTGCCGCTTGGTAAACACACCAGAGAGAGAGAGAGAGAGAGAGGGAGAATTGTAAAGAAACATATAGTTAATGGATTTTGACAAAGTCGCTCAATTCTAAAAATGGATATCTACAATTCATCACAGAAAGAACTGGTCTGTCTATTTTATTTCTAAAAGCTATAAATAGCTAATTACAGTCGTACAAAGCGCATAACTCATTACATTTTTTCTCTATTCAAAGCTGTGAATGCCCTAAATAAATCAAACAAGTATTATATTAGAATTTGTCATTTGTTAAATTATTTTTTCAAATAATAAAATAATGTATTATTTTCAAAATTATAAAAAAAACGATATCTTTGGTTCATAGTTCCCGGAAGAAAAGAAAATAATCTCTAATCGACATGAGTTGTACCTTGATTTATGTTCAATTCTGCTATTCTGATATATCACTGGTGACAGTCAAGAACGACGTTAACTCCATTACTACAGTTAGAGATTACCCGAGGGCCGTATAGTTTTGCAAGAATAGACAAGTTTATCAGTGCTGACACTTAGCGCTTCTCAACCTAGAAAATAGCTTCAATTTCGAGCTTTTTCAACTTATCGTATCTCGTATGTAACATCATCATTGTATGAGGAAACGGATATTTAACCTTTATTATTATTATCTGCTATAATCTTTCCGTGGATGAAATGACATTAAAGCTTTCTAACGATTTCATATTTATCATTAAACTGCATTAATTAAGATATATTTACAATATATACATTTATTTGCATTGCAATATAGCAGTGACGAAATATTACAGTAGACAACTCAAGCGATTACAATTGATTATATTCAGTCCATCAATTTACTGTTCCACAATACAGTATTATGAACCACAATACAAGAAAAGAATAGCGAAGATAAAAGGGCGGGTAACCAAAACCGGTCCAGAAGCAATTAACCCTCAAATAATTCATGCCAAAGGCTTCGTTTAGGCGCGTTTATAATTTTATGACCTCGGATTTGCCTGAAAAGATTGTTTGTTAATAATGAATCAAAATATAGAGATAAGAGAGAGATTGCGAGTGCGAGAATATGAGTGAATTAAGTGTGTGCGCGTCGTTGTGTTCGTGTTCTTGTATGTGTAAAGAAGAAACAGGGTATGTGATAAGATGTGATGTATCTGGATGAGAAATGGATAAGGTCTGAGTGAACTGACAAATAGAGGCGATACGTGTGAAATGAAGCCATTAGCCTACGTGTGCGTTAGTGAAGGCAGAGAAAAACTAAATCGCAAGAGACACTAATATGTCTTGTATGAATAGACAAGCGAACGAGTGTGTTACTAGAGTACTGATAAAGAATGACAGCTAATGACAGCTAATAAGTGCTGTGTAAATAGATGAGTGAATGAGTGTGTTACTACAGTACTGATCAAGAATGACAGCTAATAAGTGTTGTGTGAATAGATGAGTGAATGAGTGTGTTACTACAGTACTGATCAAGAATGACAGCTAATAAGTGTTGTGAGAATAGATGAGTGAATGAGTGTGTTACTAAAGTACTGATCAAGAATGACAGCTAATAAGTGTTGTGTGAATCGATGAGTGAATGAGTGTGCTACTAAAGTTCTGATAAAGAATGACAGCTAATAAGTGTTGTATGAGCGAGTACGAGTGAGAGCGTACTAATAATGCACATGATAAATAATGAGAGAATGTACAATATATGAAAAAGAGTGAAGAGTGTACAGTAAATGATAAAGAGCAAAAGAGTGGTAAAGGGCAAGTAAGTGATAAAGGGCGTGTAAGTGATAAAAAGGCGTGAAAGTGATAAAAATTAAGAGTATAACTTTAATGATAAGAGCGTCAGACAACAGAAGCCGAATGAAGCACTGACACAAACAAGGAGTCTAAGAAAAACAAGAATTAGCTAGCACAGTTGAAATAAACTCATTTCACAAATTTTAAAAAATGAAACAAAAATCACGCTCGCTACAACAATTGGCACTCGACTATAGAGGGCAACACAAATGGCATAAAATACACTAGTTACGAAAAATAAAACTAATTCGTAAAATTACTAGGCGAAATTAATTAGCAAATAAATAAATGCGCAAATATTTCATACAACAGCGTCATACAACATCAAAGTCGATTTGAAAACGTCCAAGTCAAGCGTGGTTCAGGAACAAAGAATAACAGAACTTTCTATGGGCACTGGGCACGCTGTTCTATAGGCGTGTGACACAAAGGCAGACACTATCACGATAGCTGCTTTTCCAGCTGAGAGCAAAAACTTGTTGCTTCCTGTTTAATATTGGCGACCTTTGTAAAGCTAAGTTTAACGTCTATTTCCGCATCACAAGAGAGACTGTCAAAGACGGTCCAACTGAGATTCGAACCGATGACCTCCTACTTGGAAAACGTGCTATCCATTCGGCCATTCACCCAAAACATTTGCCTTTGTAGCATGAAAAATAGACATTAAGCTCTTACATATTTGCAACCAGAATTCATAAAGATTTCAGTTCGGAGCGCTTTAGCGAAAATTTAGACAAAATTTTAATAGAGAGTCCAACATTTACCTAATAAAACTAACAAACCAAAACAATTTGAAAAACACAGTTACGATACAAAGGCACAAAGCAACGAGTATATACTTATTTATCAGAAACAGATCCTGAATCTCATAACCACATCGAGAAAGTATCATGGAATACTTAGGCTAACACTGCATTTAGCTATCCACAAGCTTATAGTAAGCTTATAGTAAACTCATAGTAAGCGGAATTACAGTCATAACGGCGATGATGAAGAGCAAGGATGAGCTGCTAGCATTTACATAACAATTATTTGATTTAAATATAAAGTTACACTTTTATCAATTCAGTACAAATTTATACTCTATACGATTTTAACTAATTAGCTAGCTTTTAATAAATTGTACTTTTTAAATGAGATACTTATCGAATTGAATAATTTTAGGCCCATCAAAATGAGCGAATTTGACGCATATTACATTTTTAACATGCCAATAGCGAAGCCACAAGAAATTGGCATTGAATTTACGAAAGAAGTAGCTGTGCCATTTTTCAGACAACGAAGCCTTAAAACTACGCGAATTAAATGACAAATTTATAACAATATGCTGCTAATGTAAAACAAATGGAGGAATGACAAGAAACCCAAGGACGACAGTCGATAGTGTATTACAATGACAACTGTAAGCTCTAACTGGCTTTATAATGTAAAGTTAGGAATTACTATTACGATACACAGAACTACTCTAATGACACAGAGAAGGCAGTACTTTAGTATTAGGATTAAATAGCCGAGTATAACCAGGCCACTGCAGATTAATATATTGATATATATATATATATATATATATATATATATATATATATATATATATATATATATATATATATATATATTAATACATGTATCTATGAGTAAAGGGAGACAAACCATCTCAGTAGCTATGATTTCTCGAGCTTATGGCAGCATAAATACATTTAAAAGATAAGCTATCGTGAGGAACTGACTAGTTCGAAGATGGGGTCGCATAAATTAATGTTAAAGAATTATTAGGAATACATTTAGTATAGATAGGGTGAACCATTTGACGTACTACATTGGTGCACGCCATTTTCTAACAAGAACGTTTATACAAAATATACACATGATAATGTTCAGATGCAAAATTCAATAATAACTCTATGTTAGAGTTTCATTGAATTTCATGCTGTTAAGCAGCGCATTCTCAGATAGAACTTTAAAATAAATGGACATTATTGTTTCTCTTACGTACCGGTAAGTGAAAAGTGATTAGAGAGAGGGATTGAATGATGGGTGTAAAAAATTAACTGAATGCTTAACAACTTAGCAGCATAAATCAGTGCTATACGCCAGACTTCATGATCATTGCACTGAAGACATTAGCACAGAAATTATAAAGATAATTTAAATAGCAATACATCAGAATTTTTTTTTATTATAAAAGTAGGCTAATTAACAAATAGAGTAAAATAACATATTTTCTTAAATTTGAATTCGACCAAATCTAGAAAATATTAAATAATACCATTTATATACCATATTTATATATCATACAACTACAAAATACACTGACATTTTAGTAAACAGTGAATTACTTCAAGAGTTGTATATAACGACAATAATTTTTCCAAAACTTTTGAGTGAAACCATAGATTAATTTCTTTGAAACACTAACAATTTTATATTTCAAAGCTTAATAGTTCAATCAAATAATACTTTAACTTGTCGTCTTAATTATTATTTTAATACTCAGTTATTTATAAATTTATTATTCTTATTTTCATTAGCCGGTTGGTCCTTTATGATTTAGTTCTTTATTTCTATTTAGTCGTTCAGGCGCTATAGACGCTAGGTGGGTGAAATCCCTAAACACGTCATTTACTGTCTCGTCGCCTGCAAAATAGAAAAATAATAGTAAATCTATTAATGAAGTATTTCTCAAACAAAGAACAGTAAATTACTCGAGCAACAACATCATCAGTTATTTGCGTTCAAAACAGAACATACGACGGCAATATTCCTTCATTCGTTTCTATCATCAGCAACCCTCACTGCTTCTTCCCATGAAATTTTCATTGTTCTTAAATCTTTGTTCGCCGTTCTGAACCAAGTACTCCCAGGTCTTCCCTTTTCCTTTTTCCGGCTAACAATTACTTGCAGTCTTTGCATATCTATCCTCGAGAATTCTCAATAAGTGACCCAATAACCTCAAAATTCTTTCAGAAACTATCCCATCTAAATTTCTTTATCCAAACCTTTCAAGTACTGATTCATTTTTTATTTTTTACCAATAATTAATATATGATTCTTCTAAGACATCTTTGTCGAAAACAGTTTACTTTATGCTTTATTTTACTAGTACTTTACTTTACTAGTACTCGAGTAACAAATAACTCTTAATTAGGTCACGAAGCCGATATATTACTTGTCATTTGTGTGTAATTCTGAAATAAACTTAATCTCCTTAATGTAATATAAGCCATTCACTACTCATCACACTCCGTCGTTCATAAACGTTCGTTATTTTAGAACATTTTATATGATATTCAGGTATAAATTACTAAGTGCTTCAGGGTTGCACATCGGTATTAGTTCAGATCTCACATTTCTCTTCACACACACGACAACGCGGCAAGTTTTCCATTGTACTTAGTGACAAAAATTCATAACCTATCTCATCATGACATTGTGCTTGCATACACCTTAATCTAGAAAGATAAATGACTACAGAAACTGAATGAAGCAAAAGTTTAACTATGTTATTCCTACCAAAATACCAATAGTAAAAGAGACGTTATAGCGATGATTCAAACCTGCAGCCTCTAGCCTACCATGCAAGCGTGCTATCAACTGGACCATAGATAGACAAGTATGTAAATGTATTTCAATGTAGTGATGAATACACATAAACGTATTTAAACGCATTGCGATGAATATGTGGTTATAGATGTAGAATAAATGTATTGCGATGAATATGTGGTTATAGATGTAGAATAAATGTATTGCGATGAATATGTGGTTATAGATGTAGATAAATGTATTGCGATGAATATGTGGTTATAGATGTAGAATAAATGTATTGCGATGAATATGTGGTTATAGATGTAGAAAAGTTACTTGTTATGTCAGAATCCCTCATTTCTTCATTAAGTTTTGCTAATCGCAACCTAAAGAAACAAATTAACAGAAAAAGTAAACATAACAATAGTTTTAATTAGTAAATTTTAATAGAAAACAGAACGAGATTAACATAGCTTAATCCGCGACTATTAATCAAATTTCACAGCTTCAAGTACAATGCTACACTGCTACAGCTAAAGATCAGTATCAAAGCACACAAGGAAGCTGATTACATCAAGTATAGAATGCAATTAATAACAAATATTACATATAGCGAAGGAATTATTTTAAAACAACAACACCATTATTAAATGAAATTTAATTGTTATAAGCAGTATATGAAAAACATTGTAATAATACAGTATATGCAAAATATTGAAATAATGCTATTGCTTATCAGCACTGAGCTGAGACGATGATTTGTTAGCAAGTTGTTCGACAGCGGATCAGTGTGTGCAGGATTCAAATCCAGGTCTCTACCCGTCACTGACATATTATCGAACAGGAAACTGATAATAAACTTGGATTTAACTTTTTTAGATTTTAGCAAAATTAAGACTTATTATTATATTTGCATTACATTCAACATTTTCGATATAATTATACCGCACTAGTTTATTTATTTATTTTTCGTTTATCATACGCATATCACAACTGGCATACACAATAAGCAGGTAGAACCCATGAACGGCAATAAAGGCCCACAAGTGGCACTTACATATTTTGAATTTTAAAATAATACAAACATTTGCATTAACTATTAATTATGTTCAATAAAATCCTTAGTATAGTCCATTTACTAAGCAATAGTATCAGATAAAATGTCGATAGATAAGAAACTTACAGAGTGACGATGTCAGCATTGGCGTTCTGAACCGCTATCGTCAGAGGGTCCTGAAACATTTCAAGAGTCTCGTACAATACAGCAGATTAAACGGGAATGGAATTTAGCGCACGTGGTCTATATTTTGGACTGAAATTTTCAAGATTTTTTAATTTGCACGGTTTTGGACCATTCGTTTTGCTCGCCGGCTTAGTTTTGACTCAATAGTGCTCGATGTTGCCATTGATGACTGTAGCACTCTAATTGTTGCTATTATTGTTATTTTTATGCGCGCCTCAATAAACGAAGTCATTCAACGTCAGGTCATGAATGGGAGACTCTCTTAGAAGACCGAGCGTTAACAGCTTTGAATAAAAAATCCCGAGGGTTTTGGAAGGTTATTTTTAAATCCATAATTGCATTTATTTTCTCTTCTACAATAGATTGAATTAGCGAAATTTCCTCAAATAAAAACGTCAATCACAAACAGTAGTTTGCTTAAAAATCTTTTCGCTATCCATCAAGAAGAAAAACTTCAATTACAGTATTAAAATCAACCTAATTGTTAAACCCATATAATTTGTATATTCAGTGTGTTATTAATTCTTACAACGTCAGAAAGGGCATTCGGTTGGTGAGCGCCTTAGTTCTTGAAATTGCTAAAACATATTCTAAAACCTGACCCTAGCTAAACGCTAAACAGGGATTCAAGGGACGATGAATAAGAAGATTTAGCGTGTTATTAGGCTCTTATTAATTAGAAACTGAGTGAAAGAATAGAGGAGATACTAACCAATCCTTGTTCGTCCACGGCTCTCAGGTTAGCGTTGCGCTTAACTAACTGACAAACCTGACTGAAAAATAAATCATCATAATTATTACGTATAACTGACAAACCAGACTGAAAAACAAATCATTATAATTATTACGTGTAACTGACAAACCTGACTGAAAAATATATAAGTTATCATAATTATAATTAACTTTTCTTCTTTCAGACAATGCAGAAATTACTTCACTTTTAAAGTATTGCTGAATTTACAGAACATTCTGAACAGATTATTGAAACTATAACTCATCTAATACTTAAGATTTAAAAAATTTGCAAAGAGATCGATAAGATTACAATATTTCAGTGAACTTTAATAGCCGTACGCTAAACTAAGAAAATATATTATGTCTACAGAATGAGAAATCACCTACGGAATAATAGGCCTACATGTACATCGATACGAAATCTACACATTTTTTAGCGCACTACGTTTAATATTCAAGCAAACATATCGAGTCTTGCTCATATAAATGGAGACTATGATCTGCAGTCAAGACTAAAGCACAAGTTTAACGCCAGTTTCCTGCCTCGAAAGGGTGTCAGTAACAAATCTAAGCTTGGATCTGAACCATGCAACTGATCCACAGTCGTACATCTAGTCGTTTAAGCTACTGACTCAGGATACATTTTAGAACTTTACAACAATTCATTTTTAAAGCCTTCTCGAAGTACTACGTCAATTAATTAATAAATAAATTAAAATCAGATAATCTAGACGCACCCAGTGTGGCCCAATATAGTGGCGTGATGAAGTGGCCCTTGCCCCTTTCTGTCCCTCATATCAACCTTGGCCCCATTTAACAGCAGGAACTCTACTGCTGTCATGGATCCCTGGTGGTAAACAAAATATAAACAGAAGTTTACATCTACATATTCATCTGATTCAATAATTCATCGGCATCCTCCAACTAATTACAATTGTTTTAAATAAGACGAAAGGGATATTAAAAAAAAAAAAAAAGTAAACCATTTCTATCACTATATAGACACATATAATAATAATTGTTATTTTATTAGTCGCCTATTTATCATTCTCTTTCATACCTTCATCTCTCTGTTTCCTATGGAAATTGTTCAAGCAGAGAATCAACAATAACTTATCGATTAGAATTGAAGGACTACATATTGAGATAGTTACAAATTGATTTTTCTTATAATAATAACGAATGGCATAGTAACAATTACTCGTGTTGTGCCCGGACCACTGAAAAATAGACAAACCGTAAACTACATGAGTCATAAGAGACGACTGAGCAAGAACTGACGAAGGCAATGGCAAGCCACCTTAAAAGCCAAATTATTCACTAGCTATAGGCTAACGGCAAGGTGTGGGTAAGGCCTCGCCTTTCGTGAAAAGATTAACTCGTTAATCGATCTAGTTGTCTTTATGGAGAGTGAAAGCAAAAAGCGAGATAGGAAATAAGTAACTTTGACCTGCCATTTGGCAGAACATTAGAGAGAAATAGTCACACAACAAGCTATATCAAGAACAAACTTTCACAAGTCAATTACCAACGTTACACTAAATCAGTTCAACACAGTAACGTAAAGGTGATAACTTACTACCGTTTAAAGTTAAAGATTGTCAGAACGTTCTCTCTCCCTCTTTCTCTGTCGCTCTCTTACCAGCCTTCAGATGAAACAGTTTTATTTGATTGTGGTTACAATTAGCTATAACCCACGTTGTTTCCAGGTTTCTGAAGAATACACCAACCGTTGACTGCACGTGTCGCAAGTAAAAGGCGACAAAGCACTAAAATCCAAATCAACGTCAGAAAGGGCATTCGGTTGGTGAGCATCAAAGCTCCAAAAGAACTACAAAATTGTTTAAAACGACTGGAAATCTTGACCGCCCCCATAGTAAAGAGTACAGAACGTTTATTTGACCCCGACTCAACCTCAACGGGATTTAAGGGAAAAATTATGATGATGTTGCTTATAATTAGATGTACTAGCGCTAATGTGGCATTCTGCATAGAGTAGCTCTCGGATACATTCGCTATTAATGTAAGAATACAGTTCTACTTACACTTCTTACGGCCTGTATGAGCGGTGTTCTCCCGCAATCTTTGTCATGGATCCAGTTGACATTGGCGCCCAGTGAGAGAGCTTCTAGCATGGCGTGAAGGTTTCTAGCTCTAGCAGACTTGTACAGCAGCGAGTCAGCGGTCAGTGAAGACAAGTCCTCGAGAGAAACCAGCGAATTGTCGTCAGTGTCATCTTCCTTATCATCTTTAACCGTCATCTCATCGTCACTGTTCAAACTATCTTCACTTCCCGAGTCAATGACTTTGAATAATTCTAACAGAAACAGCAGAAATTCTCAAGTAATTAGTTAGTGAACAATCTCGAGTAATTAGGTAAACAGGTTCATTTATACTGTTCAGAATCGTATGTGATTTGTATTAGAGCCAAACTGATAACGATACCGTTAAAAAATTAATAAGTTAAAGTTGCAAAAGAACAAGATCATGAATTTATCATTAACTTTACATAGATCAGGAGTTTGCTTCTGGCATAATTCAGTTAAATCATTCAACTAAGCATGCTTATTTAACGTAAAATTCATTAATAGTTTACTTATAAGCTAATTGCACTACTTCTGTTAAAAACCCAACTTCAAATACTCAGAAAACATTGCAAACGCATTTAGAAAACAAAATTCATGAAGAAAATTACAGTATAGAAACAATTCTTTCACCATCAATTTAAAAAACTTCACACCATAGGCTAAATGAAAATTTATTAGGTTAAATGATAATTCATTAGGCCATATTATAAGTCATTAGGTTAAATGATATTCATTAGGCTAAATGACAATTCATACGATTAAATGATAATTCATTTAGATCAGTTATATATGAAACTAAATAATTTTTTATCATAGCCAGAATGTTCAACATCAGTTTCCTTTCTCTAAAGTGACATCAGTTGCGGGTGAGTACATCAATGGAACAATCGACGAATCATTTACTGAACTATAATTACAAAATGCAGAATCTTGAAGAGATATATGGAATATATGGGGCGTTTGATCTTACTCATGAGCCGCCTTGGCGCTGCCTTTGAATTAGAAAATAAAAGCTCAAAGCTCACGGCACTTTAGCCTGTTAAATGTTTAAAAGAAGAAAAAAGAATACCATGGTCGACGGCGCTACTGTTAACTCCCGCGCCAAATACTATGACATCATCACGCGACACAATACTGGTGTTGTCATCTGAAAATATATATATAACAATAATGAATTACTAGTAAGTTTAGATTTAAATTTAATAAGAAGTATCTTAAAAGTTCTTAGAAACCATGCAGAGAGAAGTACTAATCAATCCATCAAAAGAGAAGTTCTAATCAATCCATCAAAAGAGAAGATCTAATCAATCCCTCAAAAGAGAAGATCTAATCAATCCATCAAAAGAGAAGTTCTAATCAATGCATCATCACAGAAGTCCACACCTGACCCAGCAGGGTCGTAGCAGGCAATCTCTCTCCTAGCTCGACCCGACCCTCTGCCATTTGGTCGTCTTTTACGACACACGCTCCAGCGGCGACTGCCCAGAGTCGCGGAAAGAGTGCTGGCACCTCCAGCAGTGTCAGAGACGACCCCAACATCAGCGGTGGGGTCAGCATGAAGGGACGAGGATGACGACGAGGCAGACGCGAGTGCGCTCCTCGGCAGCTGAGGCAGACGTCGTATGAAAGCCTTCTGAACGTACTTAGCTCTGATCCAAGCCTCCCTCTCTGGTCTAGAGAAAATAGACAGTAACATGCAATAGAAAGGAGAGTCTAAATAATCTGCGTAAAAATTGAATTGACAAGAAAGATACACTACCTTGAGCAGTAGTGAAATTATCTATGTAGTACAAAAAATGGCCAAGAAATACAAAAATGTACGAAGTACAATACCATAGACAATAAACTTAAAATATATAGACAATAAACTTCAAATACACACTATAACACCACAGACCATACTATAACATACAGACCATGAACAAGAAATGTTAAATATAACACCACCCCGTAGGGTTGGAATACGAATAGACCTTCTCTTCTCCTCTCTGTCCCATCCACATCAGATCATCAGTTGCTCCTCTATACAAATAAGAAAGAAAGTATTTACATTTAGAGCACACTATTTAAAGGTCAAATATATACAGTAGAATATTTAAAGCATAGAGAAGAATAGTCGACAGAGAGCTATTTGACCCTCACTGTCCATTCAAATCTACTGCGACATTTATCACAGAGAGGCGCTTTATAAATATACTTATTTATGGATTGATTCAAAATATAACTATACTTATTGATTGATTGATTGAAAGTATAAGTATACTTATTGATTGATTGATTCAAAATATAAATATACTTATTGATTGATTGATTCAAAATATAAATATACTTATTGATTGATTGATTCAAAATATAAATATACTTATTGATTGATTGATTGAAAGTATAAGTATACTTATTGATTGATTGATTCTAAGTATAAGTATACTTATTGATTGATTGATTCAAAGTATAAATATACTTATTGATTGATTGATTCAAAATATAAATATACTTATTGATAGATTGATTGAAAGTATAAGTATACTTATTGATTGATTGATTCTAAGTATAAGTATACTTATTGATTGATTGATTCTAAGTATAAGTATACTTATTGATTGATTGATTCTAAGTATAAGTATACTTATTGATTGATTGATTATAAGTATAAATATATTTATTGGTTGATTGATTGAAAGTATAAATATACTTATTTATTGATTGAATCAAAGTATAAATATACTTATCAATTGATTCAAACCTCGTGCACTGAGGTGTAGCTCGCCTAGCGATCGTCTCATCGACGTTGGCCTCGTAGATCTTATTCACGGCGGTGTTACCCAACTCAGCCATGACACGTAACGAGTCGGGTTCCCAGGCGTCCAACGTAATGCCCCGCACCTTCGATAGGTGCACCCCAAAACTCCTTAAATCACAAAGTTCTTTGCATTAGAAGGGTAAATCAACGGTTCTAGAGTAGAATAAAAGGTAGCTAGTTCGACACCCAACTTATTCGAAGTGTTGATATGGTCAATTCAGCTTTACTTCTGGTTAGCATGTAATATTATTATACATCAAATGTTGACCTATGATAGCAAACTCTTAAACAATAGACATTGTTACTGAAAACAGATGTTGTTACTGACTATGTTGCCTTCGTCTTGTACCAAATGATAGATGAAATACCGGGTGAGTAAAAAAAAGTGATAACACCACCTGCAAAAAAGTTGAATATCTCAGGCTATTGTTAATATTTTCAAATCTAACTTTTACAAAATATTAAAGTACTAATTTCTGATGGGGTGGCCAATTTTCATCAATTTTGGTCATAGATTGGCCAATTATGGAAGTTTCAGCAGAGCAACGCCCCAATTTTGAAGGTACTGTAAATAAAAATTTCATTTTATTTAATTTATATTTTAGCTGTGGGAAAAGGGTCGTTGTGGCGGTTCAGATAGAACCATTTGTATCTGCTACCATTACTGCCTATTCGATATGCTTTCCTCCAGTTGCTTTTCAGGACTGCAGAAGCTTTCGGAACGCTAGGACAGCCTTGCTGATTCCAGTTTGGGGCAGTCTCTCTCAAATTGATGGTAGGTAGCACTTTCTGCAGTTCTGCCTTGTTTTTAGGCTTCGACTGGTGTTTCTGATACAGATGCAGCATGGTTCCCCAGACATGGTAATCCAGAGGATTTTGATCGGGAGAGTTTGGAGGCCATTAACTTGTCATGATGAAATGCGGATTTCTCCCGCTGATCCATTCATGTGCATGGCGAGATGCATGAATCGGAGCATCATCCTACTGAAAGAAGAAACCATTTGGTTGAAGAGCACAGCAATCATCAAACAGCTCGGACAGTAAAGTACTGACGTAATACTGAGCGTTCACCTTATCCTTCTCGTCAATGAAGTGCAATTTGCCCTTACCGTAGTAGCAAAAGCCATTTTTAGGTAAAAAAAATGGGGGTTGCTCTGCTGAAACTTGTGTAACTGGCCAATCTAATCTAATGTACTAAAATGGATGCAAATTGGCCACCCCATTAGAAATTAGACCTTTAGTAAGTGGTAAAAGTTTGATTTGAAAATATTAGCAATAGCCTGAGATATTCAAACTTTTTGCAGGTGTTATCACTTTTTTACTCACCCTGTATACATGTATTAACTCCGTCATATGATCTTTACAAAGATCATTATTAACTCATTGATGTGACCTCTATAAAGGTTAACACTGGCTCAGCTGCATTAGTCTGCACGCATTAGCTATCCTCTAATTCCCGTGCTGTGTCTAGGACACTGAAGAATAGACCAACCATTAACTTCACTTGTCGCAAGAGGTGACTAAGCAAAAGCTGAGGAAGGCAACGGGAAAAAACCTCAGAAGCCATAATTTTCCCAAGCAATAGGCTACATAAGGTATGGGTAAGGTATGGCCTTTTGTAAATGAATTAACTCGCTGATCTATGAAGTGCTCCTTATGGACAAGTAAACGAACTAATCAACTCTTTTACAGCTACTACGTTTAAATAATGCTAAATGCAAATTCTTACTGACTACGAAATAACATTTCACAATCTACGTTAATAGAAAAAGAAAAATTACGGAAAAGTCGTATATATGATACTATTATATATTGCTTTTATTTCACCACTCAGGTAGCAAGACAAGAAACAAACTACAATACAATCATACAAGTAAACACTCAAGTAGTTCAGGAAAAAAATTAGACGCAAGCATACACTCCATCAATAAACTAAAAATGAATAACTAAACATTAATTGATTTCTAGCGAACGTTCAAAGTAGTTTCGCAACAATGACTTAAAGTCAAGTCTCTCAACTTGTAAACTCCCTGGTAAGGTACAGTTAGGCCTATTAATAACGTTGACGCAGTATTTATTAATCAATGTCAACAATTCTCCATTAAAACAATTAAAGTATTTACAAGTAGTATCAGAAAGACACAATTTCCTCAAAAAATTAAATCTTCTATTTGCAATCTTTAGTTCAATTGGCAATTGACCCGAAAAAAACTTTAGTTCAATCGGCAATTGACCCGAAAAAACTGACATTGCTTAATTGTTTTCTTATCGAATGTACGAAATAACTTGCTAAACAATTGAGAATAAGCATTTTCTAGACTCTGAGTCAGAGACTTTGACAATTCCACACATTCAGAACCATACAGCAAAATAGGTACACAATATGATTCAACAAGTGAGATTACTACAGAAGGTGCAGTGGTGCCCACAATTTTGCTGAAGATAGCTTTAAGTGCCCTAAAAAATTTATGTTTACGATTTTGAATATTAATTTTGAAACTTTTTGATGACACTAATACTAATCCCAAATAACGTATTTCATTAACCCACTCTATGCTTCGTTTTCAATTATCATATTAATGGGCTTAATATTATATCTAGGACCAATTCTAATGCAGTATGTCTTACTACAATTAACACTTAAACCTACATTAGCTAATTCATTTGTGCTGATTTCAATTAGGGACTGTAAATCTGTAACAGTCAACGATAATAATATTAAATCGTCCGCATACATAAAGGAATTGCAGCATAGACAAGATATGAAACAACCAATTTTGGATTTCTCAAGCTTAACTAGCATATCATCGACAGATACAGCGAACAAAATTGGAGATAAAATGCCGCCCTGTCTTACTCCTGAAGTAACGATAAAACTACTTGATACAGCATCATTCCACTTAACACGTGAATTTAATTATGATACGATGATGCTGTTATGATGATAGTATTACGATGATACTATAGATACGATGATGCTGATGATATGATACGATGATATGATGATGACGAATGATGATGATGATGATATGATGATGATAAAATGATATGATATGACAATATGATGATGATATTGATACAATGACATGATGATGCTGACGATGATGATACGATGATGATGGATCGATACAATGATAAGATGATTCAGATACGATATGATATTATATATGATAAAAGTTAACAGAGCTTACCTATGAATTCCAGAACATTCTATGCAGAGCGTGATACCGAGGTTAATACTGGCCCAGGCCGGATTGGTTTGACCACAGTCACAGCACTGGCTGTTCCCTTCCACTGACATAATGCTCTCCAAGCGACTACACACACGAGAGATGTGTGATTTAACACGAAATACTATTCGTACATTTTAATACTTATATAAAGAAAGCAATGTAAAGTGATAAACAGAAATGTAAATCTTATTTATAGAACATAGAACAGTATAATATTACATAACTTTGCAGGTTTTAAGTAAAATTTGCATAGTACATTTCATAATGCGAGAATTGATATATAAGGTATCACTAACTATTGCAAAAACTTCGATGACATAGTGGATAGCGTATATGCTTGAGATGCACGAAGTCATAGACTTAATCTCAGAAACGTTAAACTGTAGAAAGTATCATTCTTATAAAACGGCATTCTAAAGTCTAAAAAATTAGAAACAGGAAAGAGCTCATTTAGCCACGACAATTTAAAATGATAATTTAATATAATACATTAATTTTAATTTCTATGACCCAAGAACAAAGGGTCACTTATTATTTATTAAGAATACATGAGAATAGATATGCAAAGACCGCAATTAATTGGAAGCCAAAGTAAGGGAAAAGGATAACAGGAAGACTAGGAGCAACTGGTTCAATACGATCAACAGATATATGGGAACATTGAACGTTTCAAGAGAAGAAGCTGTGAGGGTTGCTGATGATAGACACGAATGGAAGAATGTTACCGCCCTATGTTCTGTTCAGAACACAAAGAACTGATGATGATGATCAAATTTTTACGAAATTACTTTTTCAGCTCATTATAGTTATCAATACAATACACCAAAATTATAACTGTATGTGTGTAACTAGTACAAGTACAATTATCTGATTGAAAAGTTAAAATCCAAGCATACTGCATATGCCTGAACCATCAGCTAAATATGTTCTGACAGAGCAATTAATCAAGAGAATTAGGACAACACATCTATAATATATATTATTGACATCATTTCATCAATTAATTAATAGAATTTGGACAACGTAAGGAGATCATTCCAACAATTAATTAATTGAATTACGCAAACGTATAGAGATTATTCCAACAATTAGGCTAATCAATTAACAAGATATACATGTAGATCTGCATAAAGTTAACCTAGATGCTTTTGGGGGGGCTGCCGCAAGCTTATTTCTTTTCACAACAGAACCCGCTGTGCGAATCAATTCTGCTCTCGCTCCCTCTCCCTCGGCCCCACCGCTCTCAAACTGCTCGGTGACGCCCCCCAACCCCTGCCCTTGAAGATTAGAACTACTGCCCCGACTTCCTCCCCCCTCGTAAGAGCGTGTGTCTAAACTGTTGTGAAACCCATCCTGATGTTAAAATACAAACAGTGTTGACTCTACATGTAATCATTCAACATCCGCAGATAATCGTATAATTGCTTCGCCACTGACGATGTCAATAAGATACTCGACCGCGGATCAGTATGTGCGGGGTTCAAATCCGGGGCTCGCCCGTCACTGACATCGCTTTCGAGTGAGGAAACTGACGTTAACCTTAGCTTTATATAAAATAGTAGGAGCTTGTAAAAATAATTCTTAGATACTCATCGTTATCATCGCCATCTTCACTTGAATCCCAGTTTAACTAGGGTTGTGTTACAAATAGACCTTCTTGTAGTGTAATTTCAATAATAAAATAATAATGATAATAATAATCATAACCTTGATAATAATAAAGTGCCTTGGTGCAATGGTAAATATGCCGTACGGGACGTCAGTCTCATTGGCACTATGGCGAATTCTTACCTCAACACAACTTCAGTCACTGTGGGCGGGGCTGATGAACTGGCAGCCTCCAAGAAAATGGGTAAATACCTGTCCTTAGGGTATGAAGTCATTGAAACCATTGACACCATCGGCCCTATGAATCCCGATGGAGTTAACTTCATTAAAGGTATATACAAATTTATTGCAGAGAAATCAGCGATAAGCGCGAGACCTCTATGCTTTGGCAAATGCTTTCTATGACTTCGCAAAGACTAATGCAGTCTGCTTCAGCAATTCTTTTAAGCAGCTAGATGTCCTCGAGTAGCCGGGAGGTGATTCAGCAAGTATTGCTCGAAACGTTTCTATTAAACCCCGAATTACACCCGCGATAAAAAATATGAATAATACTAATAATGGTAGCACAAATGCTACTAATAATATTTATAATATTAAGTTAGTGAGATACCATGTTCTCGTCTATAGAAGTGTTTCTGTTGTTATAGGCGTGAGATACAGCAGACTGTATGGCCAGAACCCAGGCCTGACTGTCTGCTTCACTGTCTGCTTGCAGTATGTGAGTCCTACATCATACAACAGATACAAAGAGATCAATACTACTTCTGCTTCACTGTCTGCTTGCAGTATGTGAGTCCTACATCATACAACAGATACAAAGAGATCAATACTACTTCTGCTTCACTGTCTGCTTGCAGTATGTGAGTCCTACACCATACAACAGATACAAAGAGATCAATACTACTTCTGCTTCACTGTCTGCTTGCAGTATGTGAGTCCTACATCATACAACAGATACAAAGAGATCAATACTACTTCTGCTTCACTGTCTGCTTGCAGTATGTGTGTCCTACATCATACAACAGATACAAAGAGATCAATACTACTTCTGCTTCACTGTCTGCTTGCAGTATGTGAGTCCTACATCATACAACAGATACAAAGAGATCAATACTACTTCTGCTTCACTGCTTCACTGTACTGCTTGCAGTATGTGAGTCCTACATCATACAACAGATACAAAGAGATCAATACTACTTCTGCTTCACTGTCTGCTTGCAGTATGTGAGTCCTACATCATGGATCAGCTTCACTGTCTGCTTGCAGTCCTACATCATACAACAGATACAAAGAGATCAATACTACTTCTGCTTCACTGTCTGCTTGCAGTATGTGAGTCCTACATCATACAACAGATACAAAGAGATCAATACTACTTCTGCTTCACTGTCTGCTTGCAGTATGTGAGTCCTACATCATACAACAGATACAAAGAGATCAATACTACTTCTGCTTCACTGTCTGCTTGCAGTATGTGAGTCCTACATCATACAACAGATACAAAGAGATCAATACTACTTCTGCTTCACTGTCTGCTTGCAGTATGTGAGTCCTACATCATACAACAGATACAAAGAGATCAATACTACTTCTGCTTCACTGTCTGCTTGCAGTATGTGAGTCCTACATCATACAACAGATACAATGATATCTACACAGAACCATTTTGAGTACATGTATTTCAGCAAGCTACTATCCCGTAACTAGTAAATAAATTCAAATATAAGTTCTAAGGTAGTTTCCCACTGCCGTCCTAAGATCCTGCTTAGTCAATCCTGCTCGTCTCTTCACAGAGACTCAGACAACAGTATCAATCAAGCAGCTTGGTGAAGGTAGTAGAGTTGCTCATACCTGCCGGGCGAGAGTATCTCGATGCAGAATCTCCTGTCAACGTCATGTGAAGGTCGCACAGTACAGAGACGCAGATCCTCCTCCATGATCGTCACCTCGTCCTTCGTTCTCTTCCTGTACACGAGCTGATTGTTCACAATCATGAACCAGCGTCTGCTTGAAATACCATACATAATAAACTCTCAACGTAGCTCACCACCTTACATACGAACTTACATACATATATACATACGAACTTACATACATACATGCATACATTCATACATACACACACACACATACGTACGTACGTACATACATACATACATACATACATACATACATAAATGTACATACATACATACATACATGCATACATTCATACATACACACACACACACATACGTACGTACGTACATACATACATACATACATACATACATACTCCACTTACATACATACATACATACTCCACTTACATACATACATACATACTCCACTTACATACATACATACATACCCCACTTACATACATACATACATACTCCACTTACATACATACATACATACTCCACTTACATACATACATACATACTCCACTTACATACATACATACATACTCCACTTACATACATACATACATACTCCACTTACATACATACATACATACTCCACTTACATACATACATACATACTCCACTTACATACATACATACATACTCCACTTACATACATACATACATACTCCACTTACATACATACATACATACTCCACTTACATACATACATACATACATACATACATACATACATAAATACATACATATATACATACATAAATATTCCTCTTGGAACTTAACGCCAGTTTTCTAACTAGCATTTCAGACGATTGTAGAATAAATTGCTTTTGCTTGATATAGCTACCTGACCTTATAATAAAATGAAGTAGTTTTTACTTGATAGTAACTTAGAATTTTTTATAGAAATTCTTAATATTGCTTAAAGCAATGTCTCTGATGTGACCTGTTGATGAAGAAGCGGAAGCTTCAAGTAACGTTGTATATTCTAAGACAATGGACAGGTTAGTTAGAAAGATGGCTAATTAAAGTCGTTTAATTTATAACTCAATACAGGGACCAATATCTAACTGAAGTGTATGATAAATAATGTTGACAAACTGTGCCAATAATACACGCAGACTCTAAACACACATGGCAAATAACTTATAATCTTTTATGAACATCAAATATCTAAATTAACGAACTCTGACGATATGATAATATACTTTTTTCGTATTCAATGAACATTCATACCTGACCCACGTTTTGAATGTACTACTAGTTCGTTTGAACAGATATCCCTCCATGACAACTCCATCTGAATTGTTGATACTAGATGCAGATGGGCCTATAGTCTAAAAGTAACAATGTAAACTTGATTTGAGCAACTGCGTAATAAATCTAATAATGAGCAAATGCGTAGTTAACATAGCAACAAGTACATAGTTATGTTATAAATTAAGACAATTATAAAAATATTAATATAAATTATCTTCATTAGATTAAATTTGAAATCAGTGTCAACTGGTAATATAACTTAATAAGTAATTTAATGTAAATGATTAAACGTATCCAGCAAAAAAAACGTAATTGTTTATGGCTTTGGCATCTGTTTACGGAGTAAACAGATGCCAAAGCCATAAACAAGAAATAAAAACATATGTGAATTTATTTTAATACAAATAATTATATGATTTACATCAAGCAAAAGGTTGTGATGACAAACCTTCTGCTGTTGAACAAGCAGATGTCTGTTCTCCATGTCCTTCTTTTGTTCTGATGCCAGTATACTCAATCTCTCTGACTGTAATCAGAGAAGTATTAATATTGATATAATTACTATTAAAGTATTAAAACAATCATCATCATCATCATCATCCCCCCTTGAATCCCAGTTTAACCACTGTTGGGATACAAATAGACTGTCTCAAATCCTCCCTGTCCTGCACCACACCACCAGCCAATCCCTATTTGAGACTTTTCCATTCGTTTATTCATTCAGTATACTTAATCTCTCAGACTGTAATCCGAGAAAAATTAATATTACTATGAATAATATTATAAGAATACAAATATAAATAAAACTGAAATAATTCAAAAGTTCAAAACGGAAGAAATTAACCTTATATATATTCTTAGCCAGATGATTCATATAAAATTTAATATATATACATGTATATTACGCAAAAGGAAATAAAAGTTACAGTCGGTAAAGGTTTTGTCATGTTATATGTTTTAGAGGATTGCAATTAGTAGCATAAACAATATATTCTCAGCTAAGCCCTCCTAATCGAAACTCAAACTTGTCAAAATTAACAATCATCATAATCTTCTTCCCTTGAATCACAGTTTAGCTATGGTCGGATACGAACAGATCTTCTCCACTCCTCTCTGTGAGGTTGAAAACTTCTCCATTGGTTTTAGAATTTTGTAGCTATTTATGGATCCTAGGCGCTGATCAACTGAAAGCCTTTTCTGACGCTGGTTTGGATCTTAGTGCTTTGTCGCCTTTTACGACACGTGCAGTCTACAGTTGGTCCATTTCTCAGCAATCCGAACACAACATGGGTAAAACTAACAGTACTGATGGATAAACCAAAACATCTAATAATAATAATAATAATAAAGGTTTAACGTCCGTTTCCTCATACAAGGATGATGTCAGGGACGTCCCCCCCCCCATCACATGTCACTACAAATCGATTCACCCAAACGATCTGAAAAAACACGTGCTGAAGAGAAAGTCTCTTCTCTTCTACTGAAGTGAAAAATCTCAAACATATCTATTAGAATACACTAGAAAATTATTCAAGTTTGCCAAGTAGTTATTGACTTTCGATAACATGATTCTAATCGTGTTCGTGATATATGAAATGTTAACGTAAGAGATGAGAATAATTCAGACCTGCGCGGCGACCTGCTTAAGATACGACTCTTGATCCTTAAATAAGTCATGGCCCTGGTGAAAGAACGTGTTCTGTGCATGAATATAGCTTAGTACCTACAAACAACAATACATCAATCTCTTAATCCATCAATAAATAAATCCTGAAAAAATCGTTTAATCCATCAATAAATAAATAAATAAAAACATTTTAATGCATCAATAAATAGATCCATAACAAATAATCAATTTATCAATCAATTAATTTTTGAATCTAAATAGCGCTCCTAATGAAAGAATGACTCCGTCCATTTGTCATGAATCAAATAAGTACATTTAGATTGGCTGTATACGTAACTTCACAGTCGTCTTTAAATCAATAAATGTTCAAAATAGAGACCAGAACCCCACAGCAATCACATAAACAATCACCTAAAAAGTCTACAATTACTGATAAAAAATAAATAAATGAAAACAAATCAGCAGACACATACTCTTCCTGCTTATTTGCTTAACTACATTTCTTAAGAATAGACCAACAGTAGGCTGCACGTGTCGTAAAAGGCGACAAGTCACTATGATTCAAACCAACGTCAGAAAAGGTATTCGATTGGTGAGCACCTAGGTTCCAGAAATTGCTACACAATTTTCTAAAACGAATAGAAAACTTTAGATCTATTTGTATCCCGACCCCAGCTAAACTTGGATTCAAGGGAAGATGATGAAAATGATATGATAATGATGATTATTACTATTTGTATTATTATTATTATGACCATTATTATTATTATTATTACTATTTTTTACTACTACTTAAAGGGCTTCTGAGTGAAACGTATTAAGCTACACGCAGATTCATTGTTTATAATAATGCAGACAAAAAAGGAAACAAAGAAGAAAGCGACATATAATAATTCACTCACAGCGTCCAGCACATCAAATTTCTTTCGTGAATGTAGAACGTTCATCTGAAATAAACAAGATCTTGTATTATTCTAAAGGCAAATGATACCCACCTCACCATTAAATTTCCCCATGATTAAATGCCATACAGAGCGAAACACATTAAGAAGGAATCGATACAGAGAGACAGTTAACAGATGCGATAAGAAACGAAAGAAAAGCTGGATGGGACATAGTATAAGGGGAAATGGTTTGCTGAAGGATGTAATAGAAGGAAGACGGCAGGTGAAAAGAGTTAAGAGGCAGACCAAGACATGGGATCTTAGATGATTTGATAAATTCTTATAAAGAGCTGAAAGAAGCTGAGGATACAATTGGTCGAAAGAGTTTTATGTCATGGACCTGGCTGGAGCCAGTGGCGGAGTCGGTAAGATACTCGACCGCGGATCAGTTGATGCGGGTTCAAATCCTGGGCTCGCCCGTCACTGACATCGCTTTCGAGTGAGGAAACTGACGTTAACCTTAGCTTTTACGTTTTTAGCCGTTTTAGCTTTACCTGCCGTTAGGCAGTACACTAGAAGAAGCTAGTAAAAGTCAATCATCAGAACAAAACTACGCTATCATATCTACATAAAATATGTAATGGAGTTAAGCCACCTGAAAGAAGTAATCAAGAGATAAAATATGTAATAGAGTAAAACTACCGGAAAGATGTAATCAAGGGATAAAATATATAGTAGAGTAAAACAACTTGAAAGACGTAATCAGGGGATAAAATATGTAATAGAGTTAAGCTACCTGAAAGACGTAAGCAAGGGATAAAATAATTAATAGAGTTAAACTACCTGAAGGACGTAATCAAGAGATAAATATGTAATAGAGGTAAGCCACCTGAAAGACGTAATCAAGAGATAAAAAGCTATAGCTAAGGTTAACGTCAGTTTCCTCACTCGAAAGCGATATCAGCGACGGGCGAGCCCAGGATTTGAACCCCGCACCTACTGATCCGCGGTCGAGTATCTTACCGACTTCGCCACTGGCTCCAGCCAGATAAAATATGTACTAGAGTAAAACTATCTGAAAGGTGTAATCAAGAGATAAAATATGTAATAGAGTTAAGTCACCTGAAAGACGTAATCGAGGGACACGTGACAGAAGCAGGAGTACATGGCTGTGAGGGTGTTAGCAGCGTCCTCTGCCTCGTGAGCCTTGCTCCTCAACACCTGAGCATTGCGTACCAGAGCTGCGTCGTTGTCGTTAGAGATCTTCTCAAAGTGTTTCCGAGTCTCCTTCACTTTACGAATGTCGCTACGAGTAAAACAAATCATCATCATCACCGTCGTTATCATTATCATCATTATCAACATCATCACCATCATCATCATCATCATCATTGTCGTCGTCATCATCACCATCATCATCATCATCATCGTCGTCATCATCATCGTCGTCGTCATCATCATATCAGCATCAGCATAATCATCATCCTCATCATCGTCGTCGTCATCATCATTATCAGCATCAGCATCATCACCATCATCATCATCAGCATCATCACCATTATCATCATGATATCCCTGTAGTCCCAGTCTATGTATAGTCAGGATACGAATATACCTTCCCTATACTCTGTCCTACACCTTAACAATTTTTTCATGTGTTTTAGAATATAGGAAATTGTTATCGAAGTGTAGCTATTTCTGGAGCTTAGGCGATCACCAACCCAATGCCCTTTCTGACGTATATTTTAATCTTAGTGCTTTGACCCCTTTTACGACACTAGGGTTGGTATTTTCTTCAGCATTTCGGATACAAGTAAAAATGAGATTAGTAAAAATTATAATCAACAATACTTACATTTAGCAATAAAAGTTACAACAATTATTCAAAAATCAGACAGTAGCTCTACAATTTTTCGAATATTTCGCCAAATTACGAATCAGACATCTTACTTTTTTATAAAATTGGACAGTGTCTTCACTACAGATCGATGCGCCTGTTCCAGCAGAATCTATAAAATAACATCCACAACTGCTAATCAAACAATCAATTAATCTATCACTCAAGAAATCAGTCAGTCATTAAGTCAATCACTCAAGCATTAGTTTAATCAATCAATCAATCACTTAAGCACTCAGTCAATCAATCGATCAAGCAATCAGCCACCCAAGCAATCGCTAAAACAATGTATAGAAAAGTCAGTATGTAACCCTTGACGGAATGAAGGACATCTGTTGATCCATTAAATCTTTGAGACTTAGCTCAGATTAATTACAGCCAGTAATATACTATACCATGCTATGCTATGCTAAGCTATGCTATGCTATACTATGCTACGTTATGCTATGCGATACCATACTATACTATACTCTACTGTACTGTACTGTACTGTACTATACTATACAATACAATGCTATGCTATGCAATGCAATGCAATGCTATGCTATGCTATGCTATGCTATGCTATGCTATGCTATACTATACTATATTATACTATACTATACTATACTATACTATACTATACTATACTATACTATACTATACTATACTATACTATGCTATACTATGCGATACCACATTATACTATGCTCTACTATGCTATGCTAAGCTATGCTATGCTAAGCTATACTATGCTAAGCTATGCTGTGGGATATTACATTATACCATACTATACTATGTTATGCTATACTATACCGCTAAGCTCTGATATGCTATGCTATGCTAATATGCTATACTATACTATACTATACTATATTATACTATACTATACTACACTATACTATACCATGCCATATCATACCATACCATACCATTACCATACCTTACCGTACTATACTATACTACACTAAGTAATACTATCGTGTACTAAACCCTAGTGCACGCTACCCTCTGGTACAAATATACATGCATACTCGTATGATTTGTTTGCAAGAGGAGCACTAAAGGTAATACGATCGTATGATATTGAAAATACTCTTCATACTCGCACTTAAGCTCCTGAACTCAGAGTGGCGTTTGCTATATATTGTTAAATACTTTCTGTTTCAGTAGCCGGTCAATTATGAAAGTAGTTGATATATCACAAGCAATTAGATGCACACAACTTGACAACATCTGCTACTTCGGTCAGCCATTCATTGGCATTTACTCATTGCTTCAAAATATCACACAATTCTTTCAATGCTATTTCAAATAGCAAAACAAAAAGCTGAGTGTTCTGGGAACAATGGAGGTAATAACTTAACAGAATTTAACTGAATATAGTGATAACCTCAGCCTATACGTTTTGAGAGGTTTTAATACCGAGTGAGACAGCAGCTTAAAATGCGTATTCCACGAAAGTGTCACATAACAGTATGAGCAACCGCTAATGCGTCAATAAATAACAGAAACCGCTACTATAAACTACTAATAGTGAAACTGAATGGGCTCTTACGTTCTGATACTTCTGAAGCTCTGACAGCATACGCGTGAATCGACTCAGCGCATCCTATAGAAAATCACAGCACGTTTACCATAGACCACAGTAAGTTAATAAACCTGCGTGATGTGCATTATCTATACATGTACATTCAAAACCAACTACATTGGCCTACATCATGTGCGTAAATTCATTGCTTTCTTATTTTTCAATATGGACGAATTATGTTCATACATTAAAATATTATATATATATATATATATATATATATATATATAATTATATATATATATAACCATATATATATCTGCAGTATATACATACGAACGTGTTACAAACTGTACAGTATAATATATATAATATATATACATGTATATATAGTATATATATATATATATATATATATATATATACATATATATATACATACATGTATATCCACCAATTTCATATATATAAAGATAATTATGTAGATATATATATATATATATATATATATATATATATATATATATATATATATATATATATACATGGAAAAAATGTATATATACACATATATATACAAGTAAAATATCTATATATACATAGTATATACACTCTAAAAATGTAACATTTAAATAATGTAACTACGAACGTGTTACAAACTAACGTGAACTTGAAACACTTTATATATATTTTACATCGTATAGTATACATTATACATTATTAAACACATATGGGCTGTGACAATAACATGATAGGTTAGGTGTCGAATATGGATTTGTAGGTTCAACGTTCTAATCCAGTGAACACTGGATTAGAACGCTGAACCTACAAATCCATAATCCACCCCTCTCCAAATCATTGTTTTGGGACATAAAACTCACGTTAAACTATGCGTTAGAACTTATTCTAAACTTTCGGGTATTACATTGTTAATTTTTCCATCCCAAGTAAAAAATTTAACAATTCGACTAAATACTGAGACATGAAACTGACGTTAAACTAGGCTTTAGCATTTATTCTACATGAAGGATATTACATTATCAATTTTTCCATCACATGTAAATTTAACAATTAGATTAAAGCAGTAAAAGAGAAAGCAGTTTGCTGATATGAGCAAACGAGGCCTGAGATTATTGGCGGTTAACTCAGCCGCTCTATCAAAATCAACATCTGCTCAGTGATTCTGCTTTGACAAGTTTCATTATTAATATCTAGATTAGATCAAAGGTCTCGCTTTATATCCTAAATACATGTATATATGTCTTTCGCTCTCTCTCTCTCTCTCTCTCATCTCTCTCCTTCTACGATAGATATTCCTATTTCCACACTTTATAAAGAGCACTTCATCAATTAACTAGTTAACCTCTTCACAAAAGGCTACACCACAGATTTCACATCAATGTTGCCTATAGTCGTCTACATGCACATAGTAATAATAACTAAGAAATAGTACAGGTTTAACGACACCTTCCTCATCCAAAGTTGATATCAGGAACGTCCCCACAGCACATAAACTAACCAATCTACCCGAATCAACCAACTCTTCAAAATTCACTCAGTCTTTCACATCAACAAATATCTACAGAGACGTTGAACGGCACCGGAGCACTATAGTGTAGGAACTTACATCCGTAAAGTACTAAATGATGTTAGTCCGGAGATAAAAAAATGATCAGAGTTGATACTGTGTAGTGAAGATGCGGTGGAAAATGATGCGTCTTAAGCCTGTTATAGAAAGTTGAAAGTGAAGAACAAGAGCGAAGATTAGGAGGCAAAGAGGTCCAGACAGGACGTGGGGCTGAAAGTCTTTTCCATGATGTGAGCCTTTTGGGATAAAGAGAAGATTGGCAGCGGTGGAACGAAGCGTACCAAGAGACGAAAGAGAAGAAAGACTTGCGATGACCAAGAAGGCGGCTTTCCAAAGCGCTGAATTAAATACCCTTATAAAGGCTTTTGAGGAAGGCATAGGGGGCCCACCTCGTCATAAGCAGAACCTCCCAAGAATATTGGTATATCAAAAGGAATGTTATACACGACTAAAGGTTCCACTCATATGTAGATATGAACATGAAGAGGAAAACGGAAGATAGAAATAAGTGGAGGCGTTATTACCAGTAGGCAGTGCAATAAGAGTGAGTGATAAAGGCCTACACGCATATGTGCATAGGAATACAGATAGTAAATATTTATCACATCGCAATAGCAGCCTAATGAGGTACTGAATTAGCAGCCTTAACCTCTCCATAGAAATTCACTTACAACGGTCAGTTCTAGGTCATAATCCATAAAGAACTGTGGCACATCAACGAGCGTGCAAAAACATTTTAAATAAAAGATAATTAACAGAATATAAACTAAACCCAATCCTCTCAAGTGGCTAATTGTTGCAGCCAAAAAATTAGCAAAACAAGAGGTGGCAATGCAGATGCGGGTCCTAGTAGTTTGCTTTGAGCAGTTTATCGCCAGTTAAGTGAGATACAATATAATAATAATAATTAGCATTAGAAATCAACACAATGCGGTTATAATCCATTTCATCTTCTAATTTTAAATGTTAGGTTAATATCGATAATTTCCTTTAATGTAGATACACAGTAGAGGATTACAGACGTCAACCAGGTGATTCAATTATTGACTATCCTTTAAGATAGTTAAACTTAGCTTAACCTCAGTTTCTTGCTTGAATAGCATGTCAGTGACGAAAGCAAATTAAGGAATTGAGAACGTAAGGGGAAGGGGAAAAGCAAGTTGCCTTGAAACATGCAAGGCATACCGCTGATAAGAAAGTCCACGGAATGGTTTCATTAATTACAGCATATTTGTCTGTTAATCTGGAGGTAGTAGGTTCGATTTTTGACCAAGAGGGCTATAATTTCAGTAATTAGTAAATACTAGTGAAAATAACATGTGAACGAAACGGCAAACAACGAAGAAAGTAGATATCACAAACTACTAAGGAAACAGAAGACGATGATACAATTATGTAAATCCAATATCCAATAATGATTAAACAGTTTTAAAATACTATTCGGCTACGGAACAAAGAAACGACATTTGAATTTAGGGACGGGAGAAACCTGCTTTAAAAAAATTGTTAGTTATTTAGGTTTTTCAGGTTTTATTTAGGTCTCTTAGGTTTTTCAACAGTTACTTTGAATGCTCGAATGCTCTGAAATCATAACCTGTAATGACAAACGTAATGTTGCACTACTAGCTTGCCTATGACTTGACTATTACAGCTTAATTATTAATTTGTAACATTTATCAAATCTTAACGTCAAATTATAAAATAAATTTCTAAGATTTTAATTTGACAAATTTTCTAAAAACTTTAGATTTTTAGATTAGAAAAACCCAAAACCAACTTTTAGGGCTTCTACGATTTTTAGGTTTTTAAAAAACCTACTTTTAAAACCTCTTATTTGAATGAGCCAACAGGTATGTTTACTAAATAAAACTTACAGAAACGGTCTACATTGAATCACGATTTAGCGTCAGATAAACTATTAGACTATTCTAACTAAATAGTCTACTTCAGATTACGACAGATTTTATAGCAGATCAGGACCATAGGTTCAAATTTAGACAGATTCGTCACAATATTCCACCAAATCTTGATGATTAGGCCTACTCTATTCTACTCTATTTATCCGTTTTAGGTTCCTCCAATGAGGAATCATAACTTGATAAAATGCATTCAATAAAATGTGGCAATAACTGTTTTCAAGGTATAGGATTAACAAACAGACTTTCGACGATGCAGTATATACTTGTACTGGCCAGCAGTCAAATCAAAATATTTTCAGCAGTTAGGATGCACTTAATTAAGAGCCTAATTGATTACTAATTAAAGTTCACTTAATTACAGCTACTAATATAAACATACTTCTAATTAAAAGTAAAACTTGATTAAATACACCATTAAAGTACTAAAGCGTTAATATATCACTAATAACTAATAAATATAACTTATAGTAAGGAATGGAAGTGACCCAGTGTCAGACTGGGGAATGATATTACTATAGGGCATGCATACTATTAATCTATTTCACAGGGTTAAGCTTTTAAAATGTTCATCGTAACTAGAGGAAAAATAACATTTAATAGATTTTCTTTCAGTAGAACTGTTACACTATTATAATTCTAGAATCAATATATATATATTATTACATTACCAATATACTTGACTATCAACTATCGACTATATAATATACTTGACTATCAACTATCGACTATATAATATACTTGACTATCAACTATCGACTATATAATATACTTGACTATCAACTATCGACTATATAATATTAAAACGAGACATATTAGCTCATAGAAATCAGCAACAGGTGCTGTTCAAAATTTAAATACTAATTTGCTTCACATAAATTAAATAGAATTTGGGGCCTATACAAATTTAATATGTCATAAACAATTGTAAGGAAATCAAACATTTCACAATAAGAAGTACATTTTCCCATAATGAGGTAAATAAATACTTTCATCGATCATGAATCTTACCATGCATCATGCATACAATACTAAAATATATTTAATGACTAATCAACTTTTAAATTTGCTCAAATCACAATATCAATTCAAAAACAAATTTCAGTAAGAAAATATTCTTAACAACAAAAATGTAGAGTCAAAAAACTTCAGGAACTCTAAGTTGCTGTTAGTGTTTCTGCAGCAAAAGGAAGACATGCCGCGGATATACAAAATTACAGTTAGACTATGTGTGTAAAATGTGCAAAAATTACTTACAGACACTTGATCATTGGCCTAGCAATAGAAACATTAACATTTATATTAACTAGCTTATATTAAATCATTTATATTATTTATATTAATTAACAGTAAGTGAGATTTAGCAGTTATTTTTTCTATTGCATAACTTAATTCATGCTGCCAGAAATTTTTAAAAAGAATTCAGTAAAAGTGATTTTGCGTAGAGCTAATGAACTGAGTAGGCCCTTAAAATGTATTATAGCTCAGTGCATACAATCTATCATCATACGTCCAACAGCCTGTAAAACTAAATGTGTTTTTATACAAAAGTTCTGTGCAGAAATTTGAAAATAACCTCAACATTATTCACCTGATCAATTTAAAATTTGTGATGCTTAATTTTTTACTTTATAACAATAAATGTGAACAATATACACATAAAGGCTACAAATAGATTAAGGAGACAATTTAATAAATACGTTGACAATTCAATTCAAGCAATTCAGCACAGCAATTATTTTATAATTTTAGAAAATTGTGCCTTAATTTTAATGTTAATTTTTAGCAATTTACATAAATTTACGGGAAGTGCTTTGTCAAATGCATAAAAGTAAACAAATTTAAAAATCACTAAATAGATTCACTTCACAATTCATACAGAAATCATTATTGAAAGATGAAAGGGAGCGTGATACCTTATTCTCAATAACTTCCTGCTATACAATAGTCTAGCAAGTAGGCCTAATGAGCTAAATTCTGAAGATCAATGATCAGGTTGCTTAATAAATTATATATTACTTTATTTATTGACAATAATCTATTCCCATATTTCATCATAATCTGACAACAGCAGATAGTTACACTATAACAAATGGAATATCAGTTACAAACAGCAATAAAACAATTAAAGAGCTTTTGAGCAATGAAATTAATGCCTGTATATTGTATATTCTTTCCATTAACACTCTCTACTCTTCATACATGTACTATACTTCAATAAATTCTGATAAGACCCGACGCTCTATGTGTAATAAGCAATCCTATTATATCAATAGGCGACAATGTATCAATATAAGTTCCTATATTGTAACTACAATCATATTAGTTAACAATTAATGAATTATAATTCTGAACTCACAGTAGTTGAAGAATCATCTTTGAACAGAACGGCTATATCATTTAATCCACTTATGAAAGCACTGCAGAAAAAACAATATAAAGAACTTGTATAAGCATAACTAATTAATCAATCATCATCATCTTCTTCTTCATAATCTTCATCATCATCATCATCATCATCTTCATATATGCAGACAAAACAAAGAATATAAACAACTTGTATAAGCAGTGCTAATCAATCAATCAATCATCATCATCATCTTCAACTTCATCATCTTCATCTTCATCATAATAATCATACATGCAGACAGAGCAAAGAATATAAACAACTTATTTAAGCAGCACTAATCAAATTCAGTCTAAATAAAAAAGTACCGTCAATCACATTATCACTCTAAACATTATGTAACCGATATTCTGCCCATGAGAAATAAGCATATCTGACGAGTAGCTTAACAAAACTCTAGTTACTGCTGCAATATCACTTTGCCACCAAGATGGCAGACAAGCGTTCAGTATTTAAAAGTTTATAACAGTAATGCTTCACACTGATTGGCTTTAAAAATACTTTGGTCAAACAGTTGCTTTGAGCAGTATATATGAATATAAGACCCGACAATTCAGGTCCCACATGTTGCACAGATTAGATGGATGAATGGACAGCTCACTTGTCTGATAAGCAGGAGCCCATCGGTTCGAATCCTAGCTGGACCGTCTCTGACGGCGTTCCATGTGATATGAAATGAGACGTTAAACTTAGTTCTAAAGCATAATATTGAGTTCAGCAATAAGAATTGTCAATAAATTATAAATTAAAATTTCCTGAAACTATAGAGCAACTTACAGGAGAAATAAATATAATTATATCATTTGATACAATTTCGCTTTCGACTAAAAAAACTGACGTTAACCTTAGCTTTACCAGCTTTTTTTATCAATTAGTAGACAGAACACTGCAGGGTGACTTTTCAAAACGTAAATATGTGTTAGCTTCAAGCCAGTAACAAAAGCTTGGCTAATGCTGGTGGAAATAAATATCAACTTAAAAATCATTGCCCATTATAAGTGGTTAAAGTGGTGGGAACGCAGAGGTACTCCGTTCCCCTGGCTCTCTTTTTTCTTAGGTGCATTCCCCTGCCAGGAGCCTATGGATATTAAGTACTAAGAGATCTGTAAATACATTACAAAGGGGCTCGAAAAATTTTGACCATTACCTTAGCTTTTAATTCCCACTTTAACCATTGTCTATTATGCACTATTGAATCAAAGAAATAAACTGCAATTTACCAATTTTTGAGTTTCATAGTGAAATATAAACTGAAATTTCAACCTGTTAGCAATTCCAAAAGCCTTTCCAGACTCCACCATTCCATTGCATAGCTTCATCAACTAGGTATATCACATAGACTTTTAAAAGTACTAAATTTATAGCACCATAAATCAATAATTAGACAATCTAAAATGATTACAAATTAAATTCTAATTTAACCACATTTACAATTTAAAACTAGTCAATAAAATCTAACCAGTATAAAATAAAACAATAATTATTGTAGTTAGGCAGAATGCATTTATAAACATAAGTTCATAAGTATATATAAGATACTTATATAACTAATTTTATCTTTCCTAAAAGATAGTAATAAATCCAAATTAAGTAAAAGCAGTAATAATTAGAAACTGGAACAATTAACTTTATTCTAGTTATTAATCTTTGCCGAGAAAGTTTGATAAATAAACAGAGGAAAATATTGAAGACTAATATTAATTTAACTGTATAGAACTTTCTGCTACTAGTAGCTAATAATAGTCTATTAATAAGATAATGTTTCATCCATATAATTTTAATATAATTAGCTAAATGTATGGAGGATATCATCAATATCAACCAGGGCAATGATAAAATGGTGAATGTTGTATATATCACATAGGTGAATGTCAGAGACTTGGTTCTAAATTTCTAGTCATCTTTAGAAGAAATCACATAGCCATTTATATTTTATTATTTGCCCGGTAATGGTTTAACCTTAAATATACTTGATGAATTGAAGAATAAATAGAAAGATTGCATAAATACTGTTATGAAGAAATTAAGTCAACTCTTCAATATACATTACAATTATATGGGGAAATAAAATTTGTAAAAATCGATTCAAAGCAAAGGTGAGACTTGCCTAAGATGCAGAACATCAACTGATTGCTTTATGTCTACCTCTAAGCTCATTTTGTGGCAAGGTTATTTACCATGTAATATTGAGATCAGTGCAGAGTAGGCGTTTAGTTTAGCTCGTTCAATAGATCGCTTAGTGTGCGCGTGTTTTAGGGGCAACTAAGCGTTTTAGGGGCAACTAAGCGTTGAGGACTTCAGGTAAATAAAAAATAGGACCTACCATAAACAGCCACAAGTGATCAAAGCCAAAGTCAACACTAAGGTTAATGAGTCTAGCCTTTGGGGAGGGGATATGGCATAACGGTTAGAGTGTTCGCCTCGGATACAAATGACCTGGGTTCAAAGCCTGTGTCAGCCAACAAATGGATATCCATATGGAAGGTTAATCATGCATCAGAGCTTACTGCCAATTGGCATTAAATAATAGCAAAGATATGATTAACTACATCCAGGAACCTGTAAAGCAGTCTTAAAGACCGGTCACCAGCCATAATACTGCTATATAAATTGTTTGAGGTTTTTCTTATCATTATGACTTCTGAAGAGATACGCCTTGGGTTACAGACTGCTCTTATGCACTGAGTATTAAAATAGTAATTTATCCCTTCTATTTAGCAGCACATAAGAAAGAGAATGGTGTAGATACAGAGATACAAATAGAGAGACAGGAGACTGGAGAGAGAGAGAGAGAGAGAGAGAGAGAATTCAGTAAGTTAATCTTTTAAACCTTTTCAAGCTTTGTTTCAAGTAAATCCACATCATGTTCAGCATCTTCTAACGAAGCTCTGCAAGAGAAATGTCACAATAAACTTAATTTTAAAAGAATTAAAATAAATTTAGTTTTAATTGGCCTACAAAACTGGACATGTATGAGAGCAAATGCAAATTGAAAAAGTTCATGGCAGTTATGCTCAGAATGCTGCACCAAAAGGTGCAACCTACACACCAAAAGAGATAACCAGAATGTCAACAGAATCATTCACATAAAACAGTTACCAGAATGTAAACAGAATCATTCACATAAAACAGTTACCAGAATGTCAACAGAGTCATTCACATAAAACAGTTACCAGAATGTCAACAGAATCATTCACATAAAACAGTTACCAGAATGTAAACAGAATCATTCACATAAAACATTTACCAGAATGTCAACAGAATCAATCAATCAAAAGAGTTACCAGAATGTCAACAGAATCAATCAATCAATAAAATCAAAATATTGTTCAGTTATCATGATGTCAAAATAATCAATCATAGATCTCGACCTTACGTTAGGCAAGAGCTCTAAGATTATAAAAACATGTCAAAGAAAATCTAATGCAAAAAGTTTTATAAAAGCAGTACTCTTAACTGGATGGTGATAATTTTGCAATGTGTTTAACAATAATTTCAACTATAGCAGAAAAGACTCTTGCAAATTTTACAGATTTGCTTCAGTTGTCAAAAGTCAGTCTTCCCATCTCCAGTGTTCATCTGAGTGGCAGGTCCAAGGTACATATTCATATTAAGAATCTGCATTTATGTAACAGAAAGAGAACTCTATAGATCAACAAGTTAATCACTTCACAATCTTCAGGCTATACCTTATCTATACCAGAATAAGGTACGAATAGTAAGGTATATTTAGTAGCCTATAGTTTGGGGAAAATATGGCTTAAGATGTCCCATTGCCTTCCACAGTTCTTGCTTAGTCGTCTTTTACGACACATACAATTAACATACAATTAATTAAATTACAAATTAAATTAAATTAAATTAAATTAAATTAAAATACAATTAACGATTGTATGTATCGTAATTCTGCATCATTAACTGTACAAGGGATGAACATTTAATGATTGGTCTATTCTTCAGTTTCCGGGACACAACAAGGGATGTAAGACATTCGACCGAGAATCAGTATGTGCGGGTGCAAATACTGGGCTCGCCGTCACTGACATCACTTTCGAGTGAGGAAACTTACATTAAGATTAGCTTTACCAGCTTTTTGCTGACTCTGACTCATTGATTTTATAATTGCAATAACGGAATATGTAAACTTGTGCTATGTATAGATATATTTATATAGATGTAGTTGTCGTTTCACTACATCTTTGTGAATGTTTCTGATACTTTCTGTATTCATTGCTTGCGTGGTCTTGTGGTATATGGTGATAAATGTAAATAAATAAATCCCAATAAATTATATTTTTAAAGTTATAATTATAGTAATTTAAAGTACCGAAAGAAAAAGAGAAATACTAGTTTTGCTCTCGAAACTATAAAGCTATGGTTAACTTCTCTTTCTGCACAAGAGAACTATTACAATATTCCTAATCGGCTTCGAACACGTTGTCTTTTCATTATACCGAAATTGCGTACCAACTGTACTTGCCAAAAAGACCATCAAAAATTAAATATCCAAAATATATACATACGCCCCCTGTTAAAACCTACCTGAATTTAGGCGAATCCTTCAGGCACTCCTTGAAATCTATTCGAAAGGTATTCATAGTAAGTTATCCAAATAGTAATCCAACAGAAAGATATATCCGAGAGGAAGTTAAGGTCAAATTAGGTGACAAGTAAAATAGAATAAATCATTTTCATCAAACATTATCGGCCATTATTTATCTCAATGTTGTTTGTTGATAGGAAACAGATGATTGTCATCGACTATCTACAGTAGCGATCCAACTCATTAAAATCATTGTTACTCATAGTAATAACACACATTACAGTGAAATGATCAACTGTGTTGCAATCTGTAACTTTTAATACCACGTTTAAACCGTTAGGCAATTTAGTCCATTTTTCGTGTAACCAGTCCAGTGAATGTCTAAGATTTTACTCTTTGATCAGATCGACTGAGAATCGAACCCACGAGAGTTAAATTCACCTCAGGATCTGTCATTTAAAACTTCATGACGTTGCCACTACGCTATTAAGAATTCCAAGGAAAGCAGTTTATAAATAAATTGATTATTGGTGGAATGAAATCTAACATTTGCAATGCCGCGTCCTTGAACCGTTAATTAATATAGTCTATCATTCACCTAAGTCACCAGTCCTGTGAATGGTTGAGATTTTGAAACATTTATTCTTTGGTTGAAATGGCACAAAATTGAATACATATTTTTAATTGCATGTATTATATTTAAAATTATTATGTAGATTATATTGTTATGATTTAATTATTATATAATATATTATTTATATATAATTAATTTGTTAACGTTCCCAATTTTCAAATTACTTAACACTAGAAACCCGGAGTTTTCGTTATACCTAGAAACCCTAAAACGGGTCAATTGACCGAACATGTAATCCTTCGAATTATCGATTATTTTACTCAGCATTTTGTAAGCATTAATAGAAATTCTTAAAGGAGGAGATGCTTACTGTTATATAATCTTGTTACTGTTCTTAGCTACTGTAAAGTAAAGAAATAAATAAGCAAGAGTTTTCTTAATAAAAAAACAAAGGCTTTAAAATTGAATTGTACCAGTGGAAAGTGGAATTCTTTTCGTCCTGCTTTAACTTACCCTAGGCTCCCTAGCATTAAACTTAGTCAATAATCCTAACTTTGCTATATTTCTTAACTCTGAAACGATTAAAAGTTAACGTTAAGCCTAACACCAAACATGTTTTAGAATTATGGCTTATAGTTGGGTTATGGTTAGAACTTTGGGACTCTTATTGGAATATCTTCTCAAGATTTTAACAGCAATTCTGTCTAAAATAGACATTAAAATGGACAACTTTACGACGATTGCTCCTTCGAGTAGTCAGCCGTGCCCTATTGAGCAACGCAGCGCTTCATCACAACGCCCCAGACTTTAAGTCTGGGGCGTTGTGATGAAGCGCTGCGTTGACTGCGTTGACTGCGTTGACTTGACTGCGTTGACTGCGTTGACTGCGTTGACTGCGTTGACTGCGCAAAAGGCTCTAGCAAAACTGCAGAACGTGTTGGAGGATGAGAGTGGTAGTGAATCGGATGGTTCAGATGCAGCTTGTGATAAATCAAACTCGGATCTTGAACTACAGTGTAGATTCCGATTTCAGTGACAAAGATTCAGAGGTTGAAAACAGCGATAATGATAATAATACTTTCGAACAGCACTACAACTACACCGTAGTTCTTACAACCATCAAACTTGGTGACTTTTATTTATTTAAGCCATATTATATGACCAAAATAAAAGTATCATTGAATTAGCACCCATTCCACCACACGAACCGAGTATACCAAGAACGCCTAAAATGGGTCAATTGACCCACTTTAGGCGTACTTTTTTAGAAGTACTTTTCTTCAAACTACGCAACTAACAAAGAACAGTTCGATTGACATGACCGGGATGGCCATGGGCCACCTCCAAATTAATGCCTTTTTATTATTTTCAATATTTTTCACAAAAATAGCAAAAATTCAGTGTTTTGACTCTCAATGCTCATGCAGTGTTTAGTCTTCAAATCAGCTAAAATCCAAAACTTGATACCAAATTTTTCCGGTTTATTTGGCATATACTGTATGAATCTGCATCGAGCTTTGTGGGAAAGAGCTGCTCATCAATTGTTATAGATTCATCCGACATGTAACTCTTCTGGCTGTTTTCAACAAGTCTAGACATAGTAAAGGACATATGACAAAATTTATCCAGCAGAAGTCTTTTCTGACGAGTTGAGCAAATATCAAACCTTATGTATATTTTATTTCCATGAACCTATCTCTAGTCATTGAATTGCGAAATGTTTTACCATATTCTTCCGACCAGAGTAAATTTAGTGGGCAATTCTTCGCATTTAGTACACCACGAAGATACAGTAAAACAAGGAATGCCTTGAGTTCGGTTCTTTCTGTTACATCCCAGGTAGCAACTGTCAAACGAAGGTATTCAACGGTACATCGTTGGATATGGCGTCTTATACCCTCATATATAATTCTACGAAAGGCTTCCAGAGGAGTTGATATGACTCGTGAGTACGCCGTGACTCCAGGCTTTGATTTCAAAATATTCTACTTCTGAAGTTTGCCACAAATTGCCTGATCTGCAATAATGATTCAAGGCGTAAGCTTACCGTCCTTGCTGTGCACAAATGTGGTGTTTGCAATGCAGTCACCTTGAACAATCCCCGCATCATCAGGATTGCCTGAATTGCTACCAGAAGCGTCTTGAGTTTCAACAGCGTTATCACAATCATCATCGCCATTAGTAGCGTCTGGGTCAATTGACCCTCGTTAGGGTTTCTAGTGTTAATTTAATTGCATGTATTTAGGCCTATTCATGTAATTCATGTATTTAGGCCTATTACATGTAAAAGAGTAACGTGAGTTAAAATTGCAAAGTCAAAGATTGTACTATAAATCCCTGAGAGACCAACGTGCATGAAGCTTTTACATACACAAGCTTCTAAATAAACGTTTAATTACTTTTGTTCATTAGGTTTAAAGGTCGACAGTCCCGAACGAATGGGTTGGACGGTTGTCAGCAAATCCTCGTATTGTTTACAATATTTACTGAGCCAAGATGACATCACAGATCTCGAGCAAGACGCCTCGAAGCTTTCAAAAATGAAAGCCTACTAGCGGTAGCTGACTGCCTGGTCAACATCGTCTGGTCAACATCACCTGGTCAACATCGTCTGGTCAACATCACCTGGTCAACATCGTCTGGTCAACATCACCTGGTCAACATCACCTGGTCAACTTCACCTGGTCAACATCACCTGGTCAACATCGCCTGGTCAACATTTCCTAGTCAGGATCGCCGGGTCAAGACCTTGTCTATGTATTGTGTGTACGGATATGCCTATCTCTCTGTTACATTGTGTGATATTGTATGTTTGTATATGCTTTTCTCAGATTTTGTGCATGCACATGTATAATTTGTATACTAGTATGTATTTCTATTATTGTATAGTATTAATAAATGCATACATATATAATAATACATATAAATAAATGCAAATATATATAATAATGTAAAATTGTTACATTTGATTTTGCGTCATGCATTGTTGTGTACGGCTGTTTGGATTTTTACAAAAATTCAATTGTGTACGTCTATGTGTGTTTTAATAGAATATGTGTCTATGTGTGCAGGCATGTATGCCAGTATGTATATTGATGAGTGTGTGTATTAAAGTATATGTGTATGTGTGTGGCGTATTCTAGGTCGCGAGTAATGGGACTACAAAAACTATTGCAAGTAGCCTGCACTCATCAGTCAAGTGCTAAATATTTACACGTGTTGTCAAAGTATGAATAATTAAGTTCATCCTTAATTTTAAATAATTGTGATTAGCAACGCTTAACGGTTTTTAAACGTTTTCTGTAGTTTCTAGTGCATTTCTACATGGATAGATGACACTACAAACATTATGACAATTTTAAATGGCAATTAATGTCATCTTAAAGCTAAAAAGCCGCTAATTAAAATTTTATTTATTAATGAGCCATTATCTAATGGCTCATTAATAAATAAATAAAAAATTTTCTCTCTCTCACTCTCTCACTCTCTCTCTCTCTCTCTCTCTCTCTCTCTCTCTCTCTCACACACACAACTATTTTTGCGACTATTGCTTGGGTTAATGGCATTACTTATTTAAGTAATGCCATTAACCCAAGTTAATGGCATTACTGTAATGTCGCAAACTTATCCAGACTTCTCCTGTTGAGAAAAAGGCTTCCCTTTAATGAGCAATTATTGCCACACTAGCAATCACCGGAATGAGAGGGGATTAGGGGAATGAATGAATGTCTTGTCTTGTTTTTTGAATGCCTCAAATCCTCTCGGTAGGGCAGTGAGGATTTGAGACAGTCGATTCGTATCCCGACCCTAGTTAAACTGGGGTTCAAGGGAAGAGGATGATGATGTTGAGCAATCACCGGAATGAGCTAAGATTGATAGAATGGTTAAAATTCAAGAGGAATTATTCCATCAGACACCATTGACTCCTTCCACATATGCGTTTTGCATGAACTACATGTATACCGTATTGCTGGATATTACTGTCCTAGATTCAACATTATAATATTTTGACGTTTAGATATAACGTCAAATAATATTTCCAAGTTCGGATAAAACCATTTAAAATAAAATCATTAATAATTATGAATCTTAATCAAGAACATCGTGTTCCATTTCAAAACACAGTTAAATATAACTAATTCATAACAGTTCAGAATTATTCGGAAGAAAGCAAACTCAACTATAAGTTCATAATACTTATGATCCTTAATGTTAGATCCGATGTGCACTTGAATTAAATCGAGTCCGAGCTCGCCAGAGAACCGGTTCTTAAGTTTAACTATTTTGCAATAACAATGCATAATAAGTGTATTTTCTCTTAATCAGGTCACCGCAGCTTTAAGAAAACAAAAAGACCATATTGGCTTATTACTACAGTATCGTATGAAACACTTTAGGTTTTTGAAGTATGGTTAATTTGAACTGTGTGTCCTTGTATGTTTCGGTAGATAAGTTGCTGTCTTACGAATCATTAGGTACCCATTGAATGTAGAATTAAGGTTAAGGCGACCCATGAGTCAATGTACAAGGCAACCCATGAGTCAATATACAAGGCGACCCATGAGTCATGTACAAGGCGACCCATGAGTCAATGTACAAGGCGACCCCTGAGTCAAAGTACAAGGCGACCCATGAGTCAATGCACAAGGCGACCCATGAATTAATGCACAAGGCGACCCATGAGTCAATGAACAAGGCGACCCATGAGTCAATGTACAAGGCGACCCATGAATCACTGTACATTCAACTCACTCAAGTCATAACCTCTCAACTGATACGCTATCACTCTTTACTATGCCATCACTAGTAAATAAAAGATAAATGTTGTTAAAAACCGTTACTGTTTACTCTTTAAGGACTGATTGAATACAGAGGCGAAACTAGTTTTCATTAATGGGGTTCTAGAATAGTGTAACATAAATGATACAATGGTTACCACCTCGGCGTCGCCTCTCGTTTCCTAGACTTTATAGTAGGCCTATTCCTTGCACAGATAGGTATGCGCTGCTGACGAAACTGATTTCTGGTTTGGATAATATTCGCTGTTTTAAAGAATTTATAATTTACAAAGACTTCTAGGCCTACTTATTCAAATTCTAACAATAAATATATAATTTTAAAAAAAAATATATATATAATACTGTATATACATGTATATGTGTATATATATGTGTGTGTGTGTGTATATATATATATATATATATATATATATATATATATATATATATATATATATTTCTATTAAATAATTGGTAGTTTAGAATTTACAATATAGCAGTGACTGATTGTGAGAACGATAATATGTATAGGTGTCTTACACAATCCCGTGTCGGGCCCGTGACTGTATTCTCTACAATGTGTCTTTATAGCAGGGCCCTTTTTGTTATTACAATAAAGGCGCAGGCCCTAATGAACTGACCGATAGTATTTACATTTACAGCACGTGAGCAGCCGCCAAGTCTCGCAAAGCTTGAGAAAATTGTTTTAAAATATTTAACAACAGGCAAGTATTAGATTTCGAAAATATGGGTATATATAGTCATATGAGAAATTTCCAGTATACGCATATAGGCATGTTACATGTAGCCCATGCAACAAAAACTGTTAATTTATAACAAGCATGTTCTCTTTCTAGCATAAAATGCAGCAATTGATAGCAGTAAAAACTGCTATTTACATAACTTGTTTATTTAGTAAAATTGTATATCATATATTTCTTTATGATATTTTTCAGTTTTTACCTCATCCTGATAGTTTTTTAAATTATAAATTCTTTTCCATCGCCTGAGATATATCTTTGGGATGCATCAACCCCCCTCCCCTCACTGCTGCTAATGATAATGCATCACGTTGTTTAGGGCATTGCTCATGGAACGGGTCAGTAAGTCATGTTGCAATAGTTGTGTCTACAGATGCTATAAAAGCTTGCTATTGTCAACTCTCAACTATTAGCCATCAGTCAGTGTCATCAGTACAGCTGCTGAAGAATCCCTTTGAATAAGGTAAGATTCACATAAACTCTAGTACGTGTGTTAGTAATCATTATATTACCGACTTCGCCAGTGTCTGAAGCCAGTGGCGAAGTCGGTAAGATATTCGACCGCGGATCAGTATGTGTGGGTTCAAATTCTGGGCTCACCCGTCACTGACATCGCTTTCGCGTGAGGAAACTGATTTTAACCTTAACTTTACCGGCTTTATAGTCGATTTACCAATCGATCATAAGTACACTTATGTCGTTTTACTTATTTGAATACGTATAAGGCAGTAGCAATTAGTAATAATAGGTCTACACTTTTGAGCAGAAATGTAGAGAAGTTATTCCCTGACTATCTCGTTGGCAATATCTACAAAAAATACATTTAGGTCTACTGGTTTAATTAAAGCATAGCGTCGCAGGTAGGTTAAGATTTAAACCTACACAGGAAGGTGAAGATTTAGACCTACACAGGTAGGTGAAGATTTAGACCTACACAGGGTAGGTGAAGATTTAGACCTACATGTAAGTTGGTTTGGAAAGTTCTGTTTCAGAAATTGTGCCCACAGTTTCTATAATTCTATTCATTAAGCTTGTAGGTTTCTAGTTTACCTCGTATGTTAAGTGAATAACAAAACTATACTGGTAGTGCTGTTTCCATGGCATATTTTGCAGCACACTTCGACAATAATCTGGATAAAATGTTGCGTTTCGAATCACGGTCTGGCGCTACTCTGACAGTATATTTAAGATTAAGAAACAGACGTTAAACTCAGTTAGCTATTCTATTAATTAGTTAGCGATTAGTTTGTTGCTATTGTATTAATTAATAAATCAATCGTTAATAATATAATATTGATTAATAAAAGTAAGTAATGATTGATTTAGGCCTCATAATTAATCAATTTGATTTAACTATTTATTAAGTAGTTTTATTTAATGGATGTAATTAATTAATTATTGATTAATTAATTAATTATTTTTTTAATGCCCTGGGCTGTAAAGGGCCCTGGGCTAAAAAATAAGATAAAAGAGACTTTATTTAATTAAAAGTTTTTAAAAAAGCGATTAAAATAATTCCTCTGCACTCTGGGAAGCCGCTTTAGCCAAAGTGCCACTGAAGCAGACTGCATTGAATCGCTGGAGAGCAATAGACAGGCGCTGCCACAGAAAAGATTTTTCGCGCTTATCACCAGTAATGGCGCTGGTCCTCCTGCCTATTTCGTCAATAAAGTCTGATGCGAGAGAGTTGATGGGCCCCAGGGTCTCAAAGGCAATAGGCATGAAGATATAGTTGCAGAGATTTCGGCATACTTCAGAGTTTTCCTATTAGCCGCGGCCTCTGCTGCAGCACCAGCAGCAGCGCAAGAAAGGCCGAGATTGCTTACTGAGAAAGTGTCCGTAACAGTGACGTCCCAGCTAACACACTTCCCCTCTGCCCATGGAATTTGAGAGACACCGTCTGGACGTTTACCATCAGTGCGGATCAATCCCAGGGGCTCTTTAATGGCTGGGATATTCGCTCGACTCAGGGCGCGCCAGATCAAGTCGTTTATGAACTGATGTCTGCTGATTCTGCCGGCACTACGCTTGCACGATAGGCCGTGAATGCCTAACGCATTGACTGAGACACCACAAATTAATTTAATATTATTTAAATTAGTTAGAGCTTAATTTGTGATTTTATTGTTGTTAGCTTAATTATGCTATATATCAGACATGACCAGTAAACCCATGTTAGCCTATTCATAATTTAATTGCGTGGATGTTATTATTGAGTATGGATAAAACAACTGTCATCACTTATACTATTTTATATTCTTCTAATATTTTACTCACTGGCTAATTGGTGAGTTACTAGCGTGCAAGCCAGAGCCCGGAGGTTCAAAATCTCCACGAACCGTCTCTGATAGTTCAAGTTTCGCTACGAAAACAGACTTTAAACTTATAGCTTTTGCATAAAATGGCTTTATATAAAAAAAGTCAATGTCAAGTTAAGCATCACTTTTCTGGGTGGGAAGCTTGTCAATGACCCCCCCCCCATTGGGCACTTTGAGGGGGGATGCACTTGAACTCGACACTTTTGTTCCGCTGTCCTAGTACACCTAAAAAGTTATTTATTTATTTTTGTGGGTTTAACGTCATGATCAGAAGCTCGAATGGCTTCTCTGCAAGACGTCGAACCTGACCACCATGTAGTTGACCATCTGACCGATCAACCTTAGCACCAGTCAGACTAAAACGAGTTCTCAATGAGAAATACATGCAAAACATATTCAAATATCAGAGGTGCATTAGATATAGAACAGAGCTTGTATATCAGCTCCATTGCTCACTGACCAGTCTAGGACTGGTTCATTCCTTTAAATCATGATCGAAACAATTTCTTCTTTCATTTAATTGCAGCTGACAAAAGTCAAGCTTTTACAAATTACATCACTGAGGCAACCATGAGCGTCAAAAACCTGGAAGTACTCGGAGAATCCCGGGTGGAGTTGACTCCGAACTGTAGTCTGCTGGGAAAGGTGTCTCGACTGACGAAGCCACAAGAAGATCATCTGAAGTTTGATGTCAGGGACGTCCACTCGTTTCTGGGAGTGCCATACGCTAAACCACCCGTGGGAGAGCTCATGTTCAGAGACCCTGTACCAGTAGAGCTGTGGCATGGGGACAGGGCTGCTACAGAATTCGGTAAGAACCTTCTTCTTGAGGTGACTACTTCAGATATTGTAAATTTATCTTTCTTATACTCAGTTTGCTTACTGCTAAATGCTTTACAAATTATCAATCACTTTGCAGTTTGTAAGTAAAACGGCAGTTTTCTTTCTTTAAATCGTTAACCGCCACTGTTCATATTACTTAATTTATTGTTTGATTTAAACTTTAAGGGATTTAAATTAATTAAAATAAAATCAATTCTAACCTTATACTATGCTTTTATTATATTAGCCACTCTTGACTATTCCTAGCTAAATATGATATTGCGTGTTTTGTTTAGAAAACTGAAGAATAGACCAACCATCCTTTGATTGCACGTGTTGTAAGAGGCAACAAAGCAAAAACTGAGTAGGGAAACTGCAAACCACCTCAGAAGCCATATTGTTTCTATACCTATAAGCTACATAAGTCATAGCTTTTTGTGAAGAGACTAACTTGTTGACTTTTGGAGCGCTCTCTCTTTCTCTCTCTGGAGCGTGAAAGCAGACTCTGAGTACGAATATGTACCTTGACCTGATACTGCATACAATAAACTGCTGAAATTGACAATTCGATTTCCAATAACTTTCTGTGTATAAACTTGTAAGTTCTTTAGAAAAATGAAAGAACTTCACTTCATTGCACTGTTCATAAACTCCTTAAATATTTTAATTGTACCTAAAATTTAGTTACTATTTCGTTTCGCTACAACAATTGCTGTTAGCAATTATTCGATGCTGTCTTGTGCCATGTATTATTTCTGACGATTCTCAAAGGATAACAATGCCCTCTTGGTGTACTTTATAAATTTATAAAATTAAAAACTATATAAAATTAAAAACTTTAATCTTTAATCTGAAAATAAAAATTCTGCTTGACCCCTACTATTTCATGCTTGTCTGAGACCACTACCGCATGTGCTAGCTGGTTACAGAGTTGAGTGCACTCTTGCCCAAAAGCAAGAGGTTGCTGGTTCGAAACTCACTAATCGTCTCTGAAGATAAACTACTTAATCTTAGTAAAAAACGTTTCCGGATATTTACCGAAATGTTGGAAAAAATAAACTTGTATGTTTAAATATTGAAATTAGGCAAAGAATATTACAAGGCGATTTATAGAAGAAAAGATTGAGAGGACGATGTTTTATTACAATCAATCATATGTACACGTAGTCTACTTTTTCTAGTGTATCATTTCATTTTATGATTTTTTAGGGCCAGCTTGTCCTCAGAATGTGAAAATGCTTGAAACGATTCCACTGAAATTTGATCCCCCGTCCCGCATGGATGTGGACTGCCTGTACCTCAATGTCTGGACTCCTAACAAGTCACGTGACGCCAAACTTCCTGTCATGGTCTGGTTCTATGGAGGAGCTTTTGTCTCGGGTAAATAGTCTACCTTTAGCTCTTGAAGTCGAAAACTGAGCCTTTTGCTATTGCATCTAAGGAAACCGGATCTGGATTGCATCTACTGGGTCGACTGTAGCCTGCGGTGATATCGGTAGGATGTCAGACCACAGAGCAGTACGTGCGTGGTTAAAAAACAGGGCTTTCCCATCAATGATGCCGCTATTGAGGGATGAAACTGACGTTAACATCAGCAATAAACGGCTATACTTAGTGAATTGTAAAGACATTCAAATCTCTTCTCCATTAAATTACTGTACATAAAGATTATCAGTAATTTCTGCTAAGAATAAGTGTATCCTGACAGTTTAAGGTAATATTTTTAACAATTATATTAGTATTTTTGGTATATTTAAGGTAATGTGAATGTTATTTTTTATGTAGGTTACACTGATCTGTTTAGAGGTGAAGTGTTAGCAAATTGCCACGACGTGGTCATCGTATCGGTCTGCTATCGCGTGGGTGTGTGGGGTAAGTTACGTGTTATAGGCCTAATAATTCTACTGCAAGCTTAAGTTACGTGACATATTTACAACAATTATGATTCTAAACTATTGGAATCTGTTGCTACTTTCTGTTTGTTATTTTCTTATCTTCAAAAATTTTCGAAACAATTCAAATGTGAAAATTAAATAAATTGCATAAAAAGTAACTGGAAGTAAGCTTATTGTCTTTAGCAAACAATTGGAGTTGACGAATGGATAGTGTTACCTTTTACATTGCATTAATTTTGTGCACAGAGATTATAGCAATGCCGATCATGGGCATTTTTATATTTATTGCTAATATTAGTTGAGGTATGCTTAATACTTTTATCATCTGCATCCTTTATATACTCATGCAATCTTCAGTATACATAAGCCTATATATATATATATATATATATATATATATATATATATATATATATATATATATATATATATATATATATTTGAGGAGTGTATCATAATGGATTTACTCTATGCATCTGCATGTAGTTTTGGACGAACTGAAAACTCTGTCCAAGAATAAACGAAAGATAAACTAGCTTCAGAACTGTCTTTGATCTCTGATCCTGACTTTGATCTTTTAAAACTCAAAAGATTGAGTTGGAATGTGACCAGATATTAGCCTAGTGTTGTAATTTACTTACTGCTCTGTAATATATTTGATCCAGGTTTCCTCTGTACCGGAGATTCGGCATCCACCGGTAATTATGGGTTGCTGGATCAAGTGGAAGGACTACGATGGGTCAAAAAGTACATTGCAAGCTTTGGCGGCGATCCAAACAATGTTACCATATTTGGAGAAAGCGCCGGTTGGTTGAAATATCGATGTATTTCATATCGATATTTCATATCGATAACATTTTGCACTTCTATTTAGATAGGGTTCAATTAATTAATACGCACCCAATTAAATCACGTCCAATTAATTAACGCACTTACATTAACGACAGATACATGTACAACACAAGTACTACTAAGTGTTGTGCGTTAATTAATTAGCGCATGAGGAATACTCCGTTTTCATTTAACTTCTACGTGGTGATGATGACTGCATTTGAAACTGAGTACGGACGGCTGCAAGATTAGATTTCAGATCAAAAGGCTATAAATTCTTACAACTACTGTTTATTGAATCAATTTCATTGGCCAAAAGGTTATGAAGTCATTCAATTCAGGCCAACTTGGCTATTTTTATGTGTCTGAATGCAGCAAGTATGTATAACGTCGTTGTTGTTTTCTCATTATCGTTGAAAGAAGGATGCTAAAAGTCAACGCTTTGAAGAATCGGGAAGAGTTAGCTGCTATAACCTTTAGAACAGTATCTTCTTGACATCGCCATTGGCTGGAGCCAATAGCTATGTCGGTAAGAAATTCGACCGCGGATCAGTATGTTGCCGGTTTCAAATCCTGGGCTCTCCCTTCACTGACATCGAGTGAAGAAACTGACGTTAATATTAGCTTTTTGCTTATTGTACTAAACAGCTGATTTATTCCGGAACTATTAGTGAAAATGCAATGTGCTATTTTAGGATACTAAATAAGAATATATAAAAAGTAAATTGATTGATTTATTGACTGATTGATTGTAGGTAGCATCAGTGTAACCTGTCACATGATGTCTCCCCTGTCTAGAGGTCTCTTTAAGAACGCCATCAGTCAGAGTGGCACCGCTCAAACTATGGGAGATTTCAAACCGTCCTCCGAGAGGCCTCTTGCCTTATCCAAATATCTTAAACTTATCGGTAGTTAAATCTAATTAATTATGAAATTTTTCTTTTCTAGGTCGAAATTAAGACTCAAAGCTAGCAATTAAAATTTTATTAAAGTTTTAAGAATAACTAATTTACTATTTTTACTAATAATTTTAAATTGAATGAAGTATTTAATTTTAACTAATTTCCATTTTTACGATTAATTGTAAATTGTATGAAGTATCAATTTTAGCTAATTTACCTTTTTATACTGATAATTGTAAATTGCGTGAGGCTTTAATTGTTAGCTAATTTACCTTTTTATACTGATAATTGTAAATTGTGGGAGGCTTTAATTGTAACTAATCTACCTTTTTTTCTAATAATTGTAAATTATGTAAAGTGTTTATTTTAACTAATCTCTCATTTTAATACTAAAAATAAGTCATTCCGCTGTATACTTGTATAACTCTGCTAATCAATTCTATCCTCTGCTTTACTTTTCATCTCTGTATTTCAATATGTTACTAAACCATCTAGCATCCCTTGTAGCAGTCTGAGCCTAAAACTTCTCTAACACTTTTCCCTTGTATGCTCTCTCCATTGCATCCTTCAGCAACCTTTGGACCTCTATTATATATCTTATTCAGCTCTTCTCTCTACCGTACTTCAGTCTCTACCAACTCTCTCAAGGACTTCTTCATTTGTAATGTTTTGAGTCCAACTACTCTATTTCATTTTTTTCCATAATCACGTTTCATATATTTTATATCCTTACATCCATTTCCATAACGTCTCCTTTCGCATCTGCAATGCCGTTCACACGAAACATTCCTCAATCGTTATCTGCGGGATTTTTTGTAGTTCTTTCGTACTTAAGAATTAGTTATAGTATTTATTGATTACCGGGTGGAGCCAGTGGCAAAGTCTGTAAGATACTCGACCGCGGATCAGCAGGTGCGGAATTTCAAATCCTGGGCTCGCCCGTCACTACATCACTTTCGAGTGAGGAAACTGACGTTAACCTTACCTTTTTAGCTTTTAGCTTTATTATTACTATATACAATTAATACAATAATAATTTAAAATTATACTAGTAATTAATTGAGATAAATTCAGGAAGGTAAAGGTTAATCATTATTATTCTTATTATATTAAGCAGTCAAATTAAAAACTAGTTTTTTAGAAAAGCAATCAGCAAGCGGGCCACTTGCATTACTTCCTTCCAGCACTACACGTTCAAGCATATGAGCAACTTGATTTAATATAATTTAATATATTAGTCTATAGATAAATGGGTGGATTGTTGATAGGTATGATTTAAAGGATGAACGCACACGGAAACAAATTAGAGTCAGACTGAGGCAGAGGATGCTTTTATTCGTAACATAATTATTCGTATATACTGTAGAGGTAAAAAGTTATCGCAATTACAATATACATAATATTATAATATTATAATAATAATAAATAAGAGTTATATTATAGTTATAAGAGTTATATTATAGTTATAAGAGTCATATGCCATGGACCTATCATCACCAGTACATTGAGAGGGAGATGTCAAACCCCATAAAATAAAATTAGTGAAATAGAGCGTCATAAAGTTCCAAAGTAAGTGGGTACAAATAGGTTTAACGGTAACGTTGTATTAAGTCCATCTCTTAAACCCATCTCATCCAATTGGTGATCTTCTCAAAGCTAGGCCAAACTCTTGGTGTATTTACAACTATTTCGTCACAGGTTGTGAATCTACAAAAGGAGCAGAGATTGTCTCATTTCTGCGTTCACCGCCCACCGAGAAGTTGATATTGCCACTAGAGCTTATGATGGAGCTTATATTTGTTCCTGTGATCGATGGAAAGTTTCTCACTAAACGAGTCTCCGAGAACCTAGCCTCAGGGAATCTGGCAAAGGTACAACTCAAAACTTCTATCATTTCGTGGAGAAAAATAATAGCTGAATTTGATATTTTTCTTCTGATGATTGGCTATTACTCTATTAGTGTTGTCAATTCGTCGATTTATGAATCCTTTAAATTTCATGTTGATTGGATTGGCGTTCGTTGGTATAAAGTTTGAGTCTGTGGTATCACTACTTATTGCTTTTGTGGGATAAATTAGATATAGCTTTTAGATCTTATTTTGGATGACAATTGACAGTGTAAATTTAACTGACTATAGTAAATCGTTTAGCGTATAATTGTTAATTTTATTTAAATAATTTTATTAATTTGTTGTTTGCTTGATTAAACTTTAAACACAAGTTTACTGAAAATTTTACTCTACATAAAATAAATAATATTCATCTATAAGCCTAATATATACCTATTGCGCTGTCCGATGCGTTGTTACCCACCAGCCTTTTAGTAATCATTGTCTAATGGATAGATTAGTAAGACTTGACTAAATCATACTAAAAGGCTGTCTACTGGCTGGAGCCAGTGGCGACGTCGGTAAGATATTTGACCGCGGATCAGTATGTGCGGGCTTAAATTACTTGACGACTCGCCCGTCACTGACATTGCTTTCGAGTGAGGAAACTGACGTCTATATTAGTCTATATTCCCCTATACTTAAACTTAAATTATGATTTCACATCGACGCAGGTTAATCATTTAATTGGAGTGAATCGGGACGAAGGAGCCTTCTTAGGATTTGGTCTCACAGCAATTATGCAAAAAGACCCAGCGACGATGGACAAGAACTCAGCAAGGGCAGTCATTCAAGCAAGTTTGTCGACGCCATTTGCCGGAAAGGATACTGGAAAACTGGTGGATGCAATCTTGGAGGAATATTGCCGTAATTTGAAACCTGGTGAAGATTTCATGAAAGCGGTAATATCGATTGTTGGGGACTCCAGCTTTATTGTTCCGTCCATTGTCACGGCTGATATTCAATCGGGTAATTGTCTATTGTATAAATTTTACCTCTATTTATAGTGTTTTATTTATTTGTTTTTACAGAAAACAAATGTTCTTTCAAAAAATTTTTAATTGCCTTCAGTCAGTGTTGACATATTTGTTCGTATAAGTAAGCTCAAACGACCGTAAAAATAAGCCCAATATAAAACTATAAATTATCGCCACATGGCATAAATATAGATTGATTCCTTCTGGTCATCACATTACAGCTGTCTGTTCCAAGACTGAAGCATTTACTGAAGCTTAGTCTACTTCCAGGCTTTTAAGAAAATATATCAAAGAATTGACTATAAACAAGCGGAGTTGGCAATAGTGCCTTAACTCTACATAATTCCCCTTTTGATTTTTTCTTAACCGTCTAGAATATTTTCTTAGTTTAGTTGTTTAGGAAATGCTCTTGGCTTTTACTCTTCTGTTGATATAAGTCAGAAATAAATGATCACCACTTAAATTAGTTCTGATGTGACACTCATATTCAACTCCAATCCAGCTGCTACTCAATTCCTATCCAATTCTTATCAAACTTGCATTTTACATTTTTACTAACATTTACTACTTATACTTTTAGATTTTTAAGTTTATGTATATATTTAATTCTTAGTTGACCTTTAATTCGAAAAATTCTTATTATTGCTTTTTTGTTTTGCTTTCTTCCATTCATTCAACAACTCATTCATTCTTTCATTCATTCAATAATTTATTCATTAATGTTCTGTCTTTCGTTAATTCATTAGCTCCGTCTTTAAATCGTAAAGTCACTCATTCATTCGTACATTCAGTCATTCATTCATTCGCTCACTTATTTACCCACTCATTCAGCAATTTCATTCTTATTTCATACTTTCGTTCAGTAATAACCCACTATCTCAAGTAGTCTTTCATTGACTTCTTATTCGTTTCCATTTTTGTAGCAATTCATCTCTCAAACTAAAACGGAAAATGATTTCATTACGAAATTAAAAGTGTTTATTACCAATTCGAACAATAAATCCCAATTCCATTGTTTTTCTAATTTGCACAATAGTGGACTTGTTTAAGCCATTCATCATCATCTTCATCAGCATCGTCGTCGTCTTCATCATCAACATCAACGTCTTCTCTTTAGTCCCAGTTTAACTATAGGGTCGGGACGCGAATAAATTTTCTTAGCCATTAATTTTCATAATTCATTTAATTATTCATCAGTTAATTATTATTTCGTTATTAAAGTGAACTTTTCCAACCATTCTTTGCTTGCCCAAGTGGAGTAGTAAAGATTTATAATTTGCATAATTGCTAATTTCAGCAAGGCTATTGTTATCAGAAGTTCCCTGAAGTGTAGATTTAATGTAATGAAAATGACAAGAATATAGCGATCAACCTCGCCATAATTCCCCCCCCCACCCATTCTAGCAATACGATCAGTCATCGAGTCCAAAGCTAAAATAATATTTAGCAACATTTACAATTATTTTATTCTGCAAGAGATGTCCCTGACATAGCCTTATGGCGAGGAACCGGAAAATTCTTATTGATTGATTGATTTATATAAATATCAATTAGCAAGGAAATTCTGTATCATGTGTTCTGTGGGATGTGTAGTTGTGCATATAACTATAGTGTAGACCTACATGTACATCGATAAAAATCAAGAATAAATACTGTATGTCCTACTAAGGAAATTATCAGAAAGGATGCTGAGAAGAAAGAATTTATTTTGCATTAGCTGCTTTAGTAGTATAATATTTACTTTAAACAAAATACAGCTACCATTTCGTACATTTTCAGGAATATCCAAGGTCTACTTCTACAGCTTCAACAAGAGAAACGATTTCGTCAAGTATCCACCGTACGTTAATGCTGACCACGCTTTCGAACTTCCGTCTGTGTTTGGATTGCCTTACATCTTTCCTCAGCATCAGGAATTTTCTTCAAAAGATTGGGCTCTGAGCAGGAAGATCATGACGTACTGGACGAATTTCGCTAAAACTGGGTAAGTCCTTATTTCTTTGATTTATTTCACTTATTTAGTTTTAATGTTTGTAGTATAAAATTATTTAAATATATCTGAGGCTTAATATGCTAACATATAGGAATTTAGAATGTTGTAATTGTTATCTGCGGTAGTTGTTGTTTTCTTTTATTTACTGAACTTTGATTGAGCTGGCATTGATTCAATGGGCGAAACACACGAGGCAATAGTTGATATAAGTTGCAACTTCTGTACTATTAGTGTGACGCTTCCCTCTATATTTCTTTCCATTATGAGTGACTGAAGTATTTGGTGTCGTTGGCATTAGAGGCGACTAACTTATTCCCTAGCAATGTTAGTTCGACATAATCCAATTAACCTTCGGCGTAACCCGGTCTTCCGCATAATCCTGCTTTCAGGATAACCCAGCCTTCTGATAAGATTGACAGTGATCTAATATCCAAGTATTTTCAATTATACAAATCCATTTATATGCATCTATTTATTATTATTTTCTGTACCTCGATATGTTATATTAAATCGTTTGCGTTGCCATATTTTACTCTCTAATTGATTTACTGTCTCACCGATCGACTGTCTGATTAATTTACATGTGCAGGCCCGTTTAAGTCTCTATTTAACTGAATTTTTATGTTCTGAAATGTCAAACGAACTAATTCTTAAGCACGCTGTATGCTGTAAGCACATTTATTATGCGTCATATGATGTTGTTGCTGTTATATTGTTGTATTTATGTTATTGTTGCTCTACGCTGTTGTTTTTGCAGTACTGAGCAGTACGTAATACACCTAGTTGTTTCATTTAATACTGTATATCACAATTCTAATATACATGTCTGTGTTATTTAACAGAAATCCTAACGGATCAGGTTTAGAGGAATGGCCGGAATACAAGAAAGCCGATAGAAAGTACATTGTGCTGGATGATGCGATCACTCAGTCTGCTAATCTGAAAGACGAGAAAGTCAAATTCTGGAAGGATGCCGTAGCCAAATATATAAAATAATCTATAATTCATTAGGCTAATAATTCAGCTACGAAGATATTAAAATCAGCTCAGTTGTAATCGATATTTACTGCATGAATATTTAAGATTATTTACCACATCACTTTCGAGTAAGGAAACTGACGTTAACCTTAGCTTTACCTTAGCTTTTTCGATATTAAAAAGGACACACGCACTACAGTGAAATGATCAACTATGTTGATATCTATCACTTTTAGTATCACATGTTTAAACAGTTAGGCAATTTAGTCCATTTTCCGTGTAACCATTCCAGTGAATGTTCGAAATGTTACTCTCAGTAGCACGGCTGGGATTCGAACCCGCGAGGGTTAAATTCCCCGCCGGATCTGTCATTTATAACTTCATGATGTTACCCCTGCTCTGTTAAGACATTCGATACATATTACTTTCGAACTTAGGCCTAGTTTAAATTAGGTAACCACTCAGTGAAAATTTCCACTGAGAATAAGCAATGAATGTAAAATTGTGTTGAAATGTAACTGCATTTTATTATTGTTTGAAATTGTAGGTATATTTTGTAGCTGTTATGCATGGGATTTTTAATCTTTCAATTTTCACAATTTAGGTTCTTTATGCATTGTTAGTAATTAAATGCAGGTATCTTAAATTCTTCTTGTGCATATATTTTGCAGCTATATTCAGAACTATTACAATAGCAGATGTACATATATTATATACGTATAACTACTATTATATATCTATATGATCCTGTCAGTATCACATAGATAACAAAAAATTCACATATATAATATAACAAAAATTAGGAAGGAATTTACACTTCCACCACGAGCAGTATGATCCTTTCGATTCAAAATCAATTGAAATTATATAGGCGCATATCTTCTATATCGTTCTTCTTTATTTCCTGTTGACATCTTGACATGTTTTTCGAGAAACTATATATATATATATATATATATATATATATATATATATATATATATATATATATATATATATATATATATATATATATATATATATATATAATATTATTGTATAGTATGTATGTTTATTATATATTCTTTATTCCCCATTATATGGCAGATACACATATACAAACAAACAAAACGAAACTAAAAATAAACGAAAATGACAGAAATTAGCCGATATGCACAAATTTAGTCTAACAGATTTGATAACACACATGTATTTGTAAACCATACAATAAACAGTTACATGTACTAATCAAAATTAGATGTAGATTCCGTAGTTAATATTTTTTCAAAGTAGATCCACAGTTTAAATCTAATAGTAGCAACAGAATCATCATTTAAAATATTATATTTCCTAATATTCTAATTTCTCAAACGCTAAGTAATCTAAATGATCCAAATCAATCCCTCTATTTAATTCACCGTCTTTAACTAGCTTATTTAAAAAATTCAATCTATTGTAATCATACAAAATATTTAGAGGCAAGAAACCGAAATAGTATTGTAACCACATTATTACTGCTTTGTCTGTTGTATGAAAGATCTTTGTAAAGACACTATCATATGCGTTGCTAATCTAAAGGAAATTTACTCTTTAACTCTGTCTCTCGCAAGGTTGCAGCAGGTGTGCTATAAAGCAATGCTGACACTGCGTGACTATTGATCAATTTAAGAATAACATATTCAGCTGCCTTTGTTCCTAACCTTCCTAAAATTGTGTTAACGGCTCTAAAGAATTTTCCTTTAGATTCCTCCCATTGGCATGTAAAATACTTCGCTTTACAGATAGTGACTCCTAAGTATTGAATAAAATCAACCCAATTAATATTTACTCCTTGAATGCTTAACGGAGAGCACACATATTTACACCTTGGACCTATCCTTAAACAGTGGCATTTGGGTGTATTTATTGGCAGATCTAAATCAATAAAGACATTATTACATATATTAAACATCATCTGCAAATCAGTAACAGATATACTGATTAGAATCAAATCGTCAGCATACATAAAGCTATTCAGACATTTATTGACAAAACATCCTAATTTAGATTCCTCCAACACACTCAACAAGTTATCTACATATAACGTAAATAATATGGGAGATAGAACTCCTCCTTGTTTGCCACCAGATAATAAAGGTACACAGTTAGACATGCAGTTTTCCCATTTAACAGTGGTTGAGTTTTTGGAAAACCAGTTTTCTAACACATCTAAGATACATCTATTTAAACCTTTATTTTGTAACATACATACATTTAAAATCCCATATTCACTGCACTTATCGAAAGCTTTTTTTAGTTCTATTAGGCCTACTCCAATATTAACGGTGGTATTCCTGTTAGTGAAATAATTAATAACTTTTCTAAGTTTATGCACAGCGTTAATACACCCAACTTACTATTTAAAATCGAACTGCCTTGCAGAGGTTTCAAAATTGACATACTTAATAATACAGTACTCAAAAATTTTAGATAGTATGGGGCATAGGCCTATAGTTATGCCACGATAGTCATCCGTAGATAATTTCCTTTTGTAACCCTTAAATTTAGGTATTGGCGTAGTAACACCAGCACCGAAAGCATCTGGAACCTTACCCAGTTTCAATATTAAGTTAAAGAGATTTTTTAGAGTCACAATTAGAGACGGATGGGCGTAAGCGATATGCTCAATTGTTAAACCGTCTGCCCCAGGGGCTATATTTGTTTTAATTTTGTCAATTGCATTGTCAACCATTCCTACTTCCATGCCGCATATATTATCTGAATTTATAGGCATTTCTTTTTTACTAAAGTAAATATCTCGAAACGTTTGGTGTTTTTCCATCGAGTTTGGAGTACAGGCTTTTTTAAAACTACTGGCTAGAACATTAGCAATCTCAATATCCTTATTAAATCCGTCGATAGGTATATTACATTGATTGCTTTTTGCTTCGGAAAATAACCATTCCAACTTCTCCAAAATTTTGAACTACTTGAGGTAAGCAAATTAGATTGTAGTTCTTCTGATACTTTGCTTTTGTATTTTTGCTTATTTGTAATTACTGCCCTTTTATAGTTTTTGTGTGCTTTAATTTTATTATCATATAAGCTGCCTTCGTTAGGTCTACCAGCATTGATCCAGCATTTGAATTGCTTTATAGATTCCTGTTTGATTTGATTTAACTCTTTATCCCACCAGAATTTGCGTACATCATTTTTCTGTTTTCTTTTAATAGTTCTGAGAGAGCAATTTTTCAAAATAAAAATTATTTGATTATATATACCATTAATACCTTCCTGACTAAATAAATCAGGATAACTTTCTTAAATTTTATCTAGGTTGTCATTATTGAGCAGTCTATACAAATCATATAGCTCAATTCTCGTCTGTTCATAATACTCAGATATATTAGAGCCATCCCAATCCAAGTTACATACCGACATCGAATGTGCAGGACAATTAACCACCTGATTATTTTTCTTAAAACATTGTTTTAGCACTGCGTTGTTTAGTATTAAAATTACCGGAATGTGGTCAGAAAAGTTATCAACATGTTCTAGTATCTCTAGGGACATAATAAAATTCGGCTTTACATCAGATACAAGAAAATGATCAATATAAGAATATGCCTTTCTACTGTCAACAGAGAATGTGTATTTAAGAGGGCAATAGTCCATAAGGTTATTGCTAACTACTATCCCCATACTGTTGAATAAATTCTCTATATAGTTTGACAGTTCAGATTCCACAAGCATATTTGTATTGAAATCACCACCAATTATAGCATAATTATAGTTCAATCTTACAATGTCATCTTCTATTGAATGAAGTGTACATTCAAATTCACTTCGGTCATCTAAATTCTTACAACATGGCAGATACACATTGACTAGCAATAACTTGTCTATTGTTATAACAATAAATAGCTTACTACATGTAACAATACTAACATTTGAAGCCATATTACACAAAGATTGTCTTATAAATATAGCAACGCCTCCAAAACTTCTGCCTCTTAAAATACTTTTTCCTAACAAATCATCCATAGCAGACGATCCATAAATATTATACTCATTATTGAAACAGTTAAAATAAGATAGCTGATCATTTGTTAACCAGTGCTCCTGTACAAATATAATATCAATTTTATATGAGAGACACAAATTCTTAAGCATAACAATTCCTTGATTGTATCCATGCATATTATAGGTCACAATACTTATATCACCGCCGTTATGTAATTCTATATCAGGCTCTAAAAAAGTTTCATTGACATAATCACTCATTGTTAGAAGTAGTTGTATTCGATTTTTCTTTAAATAGCCACTCTCTTATTTTTATGTAAGGTGCCCATATATCCTGTGACATGAACACGTCAACATCATCAACTTCAATGTTTACACGAAATGCAAAGGAATCGGGAATCTTACATTTAACTTGATACATATTGTTTACTCTAATTTTGCAACCACTTGAGTAATGTTGGATTTGTTCTCATGTGATGTCTGTTGAAAGATTGCTAACAGAAGATTTTATTTTTCTTCACTTCCTTTGCTGCCTTCAGTACACATGTTGATGTGTTAGTTCCAGTTATCCTGACAGGATTAGGGTTAGGCTGCGGCTGAGGCCTAGGTTGAGACTTGGATGAATGTTGCTGACCCGGTGACGATCGAGGTCTCTTATTGGACGATTGCTTAATCCTACGAATAACTTGGGTATATCCGTCGTTTTCATCCTCATTCGTAACGGATGCTCTACCTCTATCCGGAGTATTAGAGTCCACAATATCTGCCCATGAACGCACTGAATTAACCCTTCCTATGTTCATTTGATGGGAATCTTGATAGACATCTGGTTTGAATGATTTGATTTTGCTATACCAGCATCAGTCAATAACGAAACTTTGTCTTCAATGTTTGTTAACTTACCCACAATGGAGCTTAAATTCTCAGACTGCGGGTCAATAGATTTCCTCATGGAAGAGAGAGCGAGTGTATCCATTCTATTTTCTAATATATCAAGTTTGTTCAAAACGCAACGTAAATCACCTTCCTCGAGTTTCGCAGAAGGCAATTTATCCACGCTTATTGCGACGAATCCTGGAATTTTATCCAAGAGCAGGTTTTCATTCAAATAGCTGAAGACATTGAAGATGTCATTTAGCTCCGTTTTTGTCTTATTTTCACTAGCTTTTCTCTTCGATAGCTTCGGCCATTTATCTAGACCTAGTCTATCGATAGCCTCAACTAGTTCCTCTTTTGCTTCAGCAATGTCATTAGCGGAATAGAAGTCCTGTATAATACTGAGTAATTTGCTGTTCGACATTTTCCCTATTTTACATTGCAAATAACACAGCAATTCGCAAGCTATCATTTCAGCGTTACATATATTTACATGCGTATCAACATTGCTATTGTCACATTCAGCCATTATGCGCAGCTAATACGTCCGAACTCGACGAGAGTCGAGTGAGAATATTGTAAGTATTTTGTATATGAAGACCGGAACGAGTGTTGCTGGATAGCGTAAAGTTCCGCTCATGAGTAGGAATTTTTACTACTTTAGATATTAATTTAAATATAATTGTTATTTAGCTCATGATTACTATTGTACTCTTCCAGTAAAGTAGTCTCGAAGACCGAGTTCGGCCATGACACTGCTATATAAGTTTTTCGTTGTTAATAGGCTATTAACCTTTTACATCCTTATTGGTCACGTGTGAGATCATCCCTACAAAGCTCTTCTGTAATCTAAGTTTGACTACTGCAATTCCCTGTTTTTAAATCTTCTTGGCTGTGAGATTGATCGGTTGAAGTTTGTTCAGAATTCTCTTACGCGAGCAACTCTTTGTAGTTTCAAGTACTCACATGTAGCACCTACTTTAAAGTCTCTGCACAGTGTAAAGGTTAATGAGCGTATCATTTGCATGCTGGCTTCGGTAAGCTATAAGTCCATCAAAACCCATGGACAAAGTATTATATCTAACTTGATTAAAGTGATGCAGCCTTCGGTTACTAGTTCCAACTCTAACTAGTTCTAGTTTGGGTCTAGTTCGGTCTTCTAAAATAATTATTCTTGTGAGACTTAGCTTACATTCAAGCTCTAAGCTATCTAATCGTTCTTTCCAGCATGCTGCACCGCAGATCTGGAATTCTTTTCAATCCACTCTTCGTTAGTCTTCATTTGAGTAATTCCGGCCTTTCCTTTCTTAAGAGAATGCAGTTCAATAGGCAGTTAAATATCTACCTTTTCCTTCCAGTGTCAATGAGTTGCTACCAACACGTAAACCTTCGTTTGTTTAATTCCTTTTATCTTTGACTGATTTTCTGCCTTTTTGAATTTGCACCATTTTGGATCTCATCTAATTTTTTCCTGTCAGCCTTGAATATGTCTCAATAGTTTTCGATGTTGTCATGGACGATAGTAGCACTCTAATAATTTTGTTATATAAAATAAAGGCAAAGTTCAATATAACCAGTAAGAATTTTGCACAGTGGCCTAATTATGTCCCCCCAGATTTTTGGTCAAGGTTAAGATAGAGATTGAATTGACAGGTTTTTTTATTAACAATATTCCAGTCTCTGCAAATAATACACCGTCATTACAACCATTACAATTTTAAAACTTATAAAATTAACAATACAAATAATAATAAAAATAATAATAATAATAATAATACAAAAAATTATAAAATTATAATTATAATAAAAATTATAATTACAATTAAAAAATCTTACAACCATAAATCTTACAGCCAAACAACAATAATTACAATATTATAAAATATACAACCGTACAGAGGCCGAATATCACGAAATAAAACTGAAATTACTCAAATGACAATTACACATATGACAAAGGGGCTTTAAAATTGTTTACCTTCACGATTAAATGGAGCAAGCTTGAAATCAAGTCGCTCTTGTTTCAAAACTTGTATCACTGAAACAACAGTCATGCCATAGCTACCTTATTTTAAAGATCTTTGGCCCTACATCCTTACTAAACCCGAATTCCCGAAAGCTAAACTATAGAAGCCATAGAACCTTTGGGAATTCGATGTTGTCATAAGCCGCAAATACCAGGAAACTTATCTAATTTTTTTTGTTGGTGTTCTTAATCTTATTCTTGTTCTTGTGTGTTGCAAATCTGGCATTGGTAAACACGTGAATATTTTATTGTATTTTTCTCGCTATTTTGCTTTTAACAATATTTTCCGGCGTGAATAGTAAAACATTTGTTTGCCCTTCTTAATCTTTAATTATTATATGTCGTACTACTTTCGATTGAATTGACTTTATTTTTGAATTCCTTTTTTGACTGTCAAAGATTTCCTGTATTGATTTTTTACTATTCTTGCACCACGTCAGTGTTGAAAAGTAGGTTACATTTGTACCATAATGTTTAATAATTCCTTTTTAGTTCCGTTTCATTGTGTAATCTATATTTGAATCTTCACTAAATTGTGAATTTAATGCCTCATAATATTTAAATGATAGTTTGCAAGCTTAAAAATGCAGGCTTTGTTGCAATTTTTGCATTTAATACAAATCTTTGTTCACGTATTTGTGATTGATTGATTGAAAAAGCAAACTGGACCCGACGATTGCCTATATAGTGTATAAAAATGTGAGAGATGCCTTAAATTTCTATAACCATTTAATGATAATTATAGATTTTTTACGCCGGATTTTCAACATTACTTATAATTCTGAATGTCTAAAATCTGTCTGATCTGGAAAGCCTATAAGTGTGCTTACCTTAAAATGGCCTGAAATTTGATTGATGAACCCTTCAGTTAAGAGGCATTTGAAACTTAATTTGACATTTTTTGTCGTGATGATGAACAACGTGAATTTAAGATTTTTTGAACAAGCAATAAAATAGTTTTAACATAACATTACAGAGTCAGGAAACAATTATATGCTTGTTTAAGACAAATACTAGACCGAGTTTTAAGTATATTTGCTTGTTCTCATTTTTGGCCATGCCATTGTGTCAATTATTCTTGCCTAATTTGATGCTGAAATTTTGTTAATTTATAAAAATATAAAAATACAGATGAGGTTTAAGACATGGGATCAGTCAGTTATCTCGGTGGCTCTTGTACTCGAATAATGATGCAAAGTTACCCTGTAATGTGATATTAATTTAATATATAAAAAGAATCAGCTTTCATGCAGATCCCTGTTGAACTCAGAGGGAACTCGGTCTAGTATTTGCTAGCTTTTGCCTAAATATGTTCTTTTTTATGTCGAAAGAGACTAGAAATTTCTGGTTATTATATGAGGGTTGTAAATAGGTGTATATAGTTAAATTCCTTCTATGTAATAAATGCTATTTTAGTAGAATGTACTTCTATACTTTATGTTGTTCGTAATAATTGATATTTGCAGATAGTTTCAGTTTTCTCGTAGTCTATTTGAAGCTTATATTATGGCTGATGCTGATCATGATCATGATTTTTCTGAGGGTGGGTCTGGAGCCTCTGAGACGTTTCCTCAGCAGTGCTCGGCTCTGCGTAAAAACGGCTTTGTTGTGATTAAAGGCAGGGCCTGCAAGATTGTTGAAATGTCAACGTCTAAAACTGGAAAACATGGCCATGCGAAGGTGAGAATTAGAGGACAGCTAATTACTGACTTAATTAGTTTACATTTGTTCATCAAGTTAATTAATTTGTTAATTAGTTTCTTCTTTTCTGTTTATTTTTAAGTTTTTAGAGTATATTTGCACATATAACTGATATATGACACATGTTTCACATTGTTACCTTACGTTTAGATCTTCACACTCATTTTTGTTTAGAATAGCAGACCTGTAAAGTGTTGTTGTGCCTAGCCTTTTCTATATTGCATTTTTAGTTTTACCGATATACGAGTCTGTTTATTTCAATATCTGACATTATCTTCTCATTTGTGATAGTCTCTTATTTACTTGAATACATTTGTCACTATGTTAATAGTTTTAATTTGTTCCATATAATTTTCTTTATATAGTATAATTCAAATGTTGTATAATTCAGACATTTAAAAAAATTCAAATTCAAATAATTTAAATATTGGTTGGCCAAATTCATTATGTTTATATTCATAATTTAATATATAGTACATTTTATTTACTCTTGAATCATTTGTATAGCCTATAAAGGAATTCAAATTCTACTAGCATGTCATATAATTTAATTGCACACTGCATTTGGAGTATTGCTAAGTAATGTCATTGTTATAAATGAAATTAACTCTTTCATGTTAAGCTTGCACAGTATTTGATTGTTAGGTTCACCTTGTTGGAATAGATATATTCTCAGGAAAGAAGTGTGAGGATATCTGTCCTTCCACTCACAACATGCAGGTTCCCAATGTTCTCAGAAAGGAGTTTGAGGTTTGTTGTCCTTTAAAATCATCTGACAGTGTGCTTTTATTATGGTATTAAACTGGCGATAAATTTTATGAAACAAACTTTACAACTGCTATTACCAGTTGATAATATATTGTCAGCGATGTCCTTCAAGCTAATCGACCAATAAGCTTACTTCATAAAAAACCTAGAATTTTACCTCTTAAACTGTGATTGAACTAATTTGTGAATTAAGCTTACATAATTTATACAAATTGTGATCATTCTGTTGTTTAAACCACGGTTGAGTTGTTAAATGGCAACTTCATCTATACCTTAAATGTAGCCATAGATATATCAACTTGGGCATAAATATTATAAACTTATAAAGTTAACAAAACTCATGTCTATGTAAGAGATTATTTGCTCGACCGTGAAGGGTTTGTTTTTAATATAGGGTAAAGGCTACCTGATAAAATTGTCACAAATTAATTATTAGCATTTTATCTTCCGACAAATTGTTGTTAACAATCCTTAGCTAGCTCTTTTCTCTCATACAATAGTTATACCTTTATATGTATTTAGTATACAAATAAAAAACCAAGCAAATTGTTTTAATTAAAAGCATGCAACGGCGTTTGTATTGTAGGGGTTATTGATCTCAAGCTATGTTATTTATTCCTGGTTTGAATGTGCTGATGATTTATATCGACTGAAGATGGTTACTTCAGTCTGATATGAGGGGCTACTGATCTAAGGCTATATGACTCATTGATTGATTGTGTGATTGATTTTATAATTTATTGAATGAGTGATGGTTCAGGTGATTGACATCACTGATGATGGTTATTTCAGTCTGTTATGAGGGACTGCTGATCTAAGCTATGTATTGATTGATGGTATGATTTATTGACTGTATGTATGATATATTAAATGATTGACGTTTCAGGTGATTGACATCACTGACGATGGTTACTTCAGTCTGATGGGGGACGACAGTGAGATGAGAGATGACCTCAAGCTGACTGAGAACTGCAGTCACTCCACTGTCGAGCAAGTTCGTGAGCTGATCGCTCAGGCAGAGGCCAGCGGCGAGCGTGTCGTGGTTAGCTGCTTTATAGACGATTGGAATTAAAGAACAGTTGGTGCTGTTTGTCGATAGTATAATGCGACATTGAGGCTCTGAAGTATTGACTTATAGCTCTTAAATTAATCAGTACTACTAGCTGGCTGGAGCCAGTGGCGATGTCGGTAAGATATTCGACTACGGATCAGTATGTGCAAGGTTCAAATCCTGGGCTCGCCCGTTATAGATATCGCTTTCAAGTGAGGAAACTGATGTAAAGTCTATGTTGGGACTAGCTTTTTTATAGTAGAGTTGCTTAGGAAATATTTTCAATGGAAATGTTAAACTAATGCCTATATCTAGATCCTACACCGTAAATATAAAATGAGTTGTAGTTTTATTTGTTGTATTTTGCTTGATTGTATTGTAGGCAACCTCGTGGAAGGCTCTGGGAGAGGAAGTGGTGAAGGAGTTGAAGGTGGGTAAGGCATAGTTGCACTGATTCGAGGCATAGTATGACGGGAGGCATGGTTGGTACAGGGTGTAGTGGAAGGCATGGTTGAGATTGAGGGATGGAAGAGTGTGTATTGGATGTAATCTAAGATCTGGAAGAAGATGCAGGAGTCATGGCTAAGACATGAAAGCTGATGTAGCAGAAATACGCAAGACAATTATGAAGTCTCTATTGGTCCTGATAAATATGGCTGAAGCAAGGGAGAATTGAAACTGAAATTGGTGTCATGATATAGATTTTAAAATTCAGAAGTCTGTTTCTATTTATTGATTTGGTTGGGCTTTGATTCTCCTGCTTACATACCTGAAGTTTTATTCAGCAATTCAAATACGAAGTGAAGTGCAACCAAATTAGTAAAATAGGTTTTATGTAGGATTGGGAAAGATTTGAGAGTGTGGATGTAACTGTACTATCATACCTGCCATCCTTGATTTCAAGGCTATCTCTTCTTGGTCCTTTTCTGTAAAACATAGTATGTGTAGCAAAAAATGTGGTGTACGAAGTGGAACATGAGAAATCTTTAGAAAAAGTATTTAATGACTACTTAAGATAGTGGAATACTGAACATGTTTTGATTATAAATATTGATAAGAAATAATTCTAAGCCTTCATCACGCTTGTAGAGCAGTTATGGCATATTGTTTCCTTCTCAATTGTTCATTCTCTTCTTTGAGCTAAGCTGAACTTTTTCTATTATATTTTAAGCATATTCCATCTCTCTTCCTACTTTAATTCTTAGCTTTGAGATTGCTTTATGTTTTATGCAAACAGAAAACAATTCCTAAGTGAATTTCACAGATTATAATCTTATGTTTAACGACATTCTATGTATATTTTTCGCTCTGCTACTTGGTCTGGTGTTCATGTGGACTGATTGATGTATGCTTGAACTGGACTCTGTTGTGCTCAGCACAGTTTGTTATTAGCTTAAATGTTAACTGTTTAAATTAGCACCGTTAGCTGAACCAAATTATGAGTTAAATTTGTTTATTGAATAAAATATGATTTAAAGTCTCTGTAGTTAATATTTATTCTTTTTTTTTTTTTTTATCTTGTATAGAAAACGCCATCCAAGATTCATCTCTGTTCAGACTTGCCATTTAAATTTTGCAATTATGTCATAACTGCACTAGCCTACATTTCTACAGGATTTGAGTATGTAGTTCTACATAGAATATTTTTATATTGTTGAACTGCATGTGAGATGCATTTATATGAAACTCTTTAATAATTTTAATTGAATTACTGACAGTAACTAATTTATCCATTTATTTATGCTTACCCTTCAAATAATGAAATTAATGTAGAAATATTTAATCATAAGGAAATTTGTCCATTGGAGGTGGGTGTGATAGTTGGTCAGGGTGTTATGATAAAATAGTTAATTTCAATATTTACAGTTGTCTCGAGAAATATCTCTACTGTATTAAATGTAGAAATTTCTGCGTACTGTATGATCTTCAAAAGAATGATGTTATGATATCTTGAATGTCGATTTGCTCTTATGTATGTTTGCGCTCCATTGTTGAGCTCGTATCATAGTGTTTTTATTGTGTCCCTACAGTGCTTGAATTGAGAGCTATGGGGGAGACTAACTGGTCATTTTATCAGACTTCCATTTATGGCAGCTGTTTAAAAGATAAAGTAAAGCCGATACTAGTGTCTGTTTCATCTCTCGAAAGAGATATAAGTGACGGGTGAGCCCAGGATTTAAACCCAAACATACTGGTCCGCAGTCAGATATCCTATCAACATCGCAACTGGCTCCAGTCAGTGGTGATGATAAAGTAATAACTGATGATAACTGTTGGCATTAGCTTGTCATTTATCCTCAGAGCTGTAAATTATTAAAATTTTACACCTACACATTGATGGGCGTTGATGTTTGTGTTTTGGCATGAAGACAAAGTAGGGGCAAGCTCGATGGCAGACTTGTAACTGATTGTTAGATTTCATTCATAATGAATGTTATAGATGAGGGGGCAAAACTTGATTTTAGTTGCAAATCGGGTAGATTGGCGCCTTGGACACTTGAAATATTTCACTGAGCATAATTCACTAGCTTACAGAATAACCCCCCACTCTCAATTCAATCACTGGCTCTGCAGGTGAGTAGCCATGTTGATAGTTGACATTGTCAGAGGTCACATTCTGTTGCTGTTCTGTTTTAGTGTTTTGTGTAGAATGATCTGTTGGTGAGTAGTAGAAGATTTTACTAATTTTTTTGTGTGTATACTATCGCTGTAATACACTGCAATGTAAATATTATACTTCATGGTAGGCTTATATATCACCAATATAAACTAATTAATACGATTGGTTTGTGTGTTGTGTAAGAGGCACTTGTCTGTGACTGTATGCTTCTAATGCTTTCATGTTTGCATCATTTGAAATTGCTTCGATAGTAAAATTGGCTCAATAGTAAAGTCGTTGATACAATAATTTGTATTCGTTTGAGGTGTTAGTCTTTGACTCTATGGCGTCTGCATATTGAATGCAATTAATAATCATTAATATGAACGTGATTCAGCGTTCTGACATTAATTGTAGAATATATATATATATATATATATATATATATATATATATATAAAATATTGAACTCTAATGTCTCATGTTAGGCAAGGAACATGCTAGTGATCTGAAGATATATATGTACAGTATATATTATATAATTATATATTGTGTATATATAATTATATATGCATGTATATCTGCTGAATCTTGCTGGTTTATCATTTATCTTGTAATATCAAATTAACAACAATAAAGTACACAGTATCTTCAGACAGAATCATGAATTATGGAAATAAATTGTGCATGCAATCACTACAATACTACTTTCGTACTTACTTTTACTTTTAGTACTTAAAGTCTGTTTGATAGTTATTATAAGGCAGGAATCATTCAAAGAATGTTTGGTTTCATGAAGAAAGATTATCCCTCACTGGTCAGCTGATCTTTTCTCATGAATTGAAATAATCTTCAACGCACAGTTACATGCTAACAGTAGATTAGTAAATCTTGATCAAATCCAATTTTATCTGTTTCTCATGAAACGCATCCTATGTTTCAGAATTCTAGAGTTACATGAAATTACAGACAGTGGATAAAGTGGGAGATCATTTCCAATAGCTCTCATTTTTTCTGAGGTGCGCTTCCGTGCTAGGGGTCCATATATAAAAGACCTGTTAAACATTACAGGGGGAAGACAAATTCTGACCTTTCCGTTACCTCTCAATTCCCACTTTAACCACTGGTAACAGAACAGTAGACAACCTAAAGTATAGCTTAATTTCAATTTTATAATCAACTCTGTGGCAGTTAAAACCAGATTCAAACTCATCAGTTTCCTGCTATAACAATATGAAAGACTGAATATGTTCTCTATTATTCGTTTGCAATAACAGTGCGATTAAATCTTGAAGGCACTAACTTGGTTAATGAACTTGGTTTACTGGCAGTTAAACTCGTTACTGGTGTTCACTTCTATTCAAATGATTTGTTTACGGACTGCCACTACAATTTATGTAATCACTGCGGTGGTTTAAACACATGTTGCTTTACTAACAAGATTATTATATACTGAAAATAAAAGTAACCCGTAATTTTGCAGTGCTTTGATAAACTCTAGTAAACTTTAAGGTATTGGAGCATTTGACTCCAGTAATCTTTTTAACGGCTTTTTAGGATTATATGCGTCATGTTCGCCATCGTCGTCAATAAGGTAATACCTCATATGTGACAAAATTATCGATTTTGATTTTATTGCTTTATTTAATAGATATGTCATATATGCATGTCCCTGCAAAATCTCATAATTGTTCAGCGATTCTAAAAAACGTTATAGCCATCACAGTAACACCTCGTATGTGTCTCTGTGTAGCAAAAGCTCATATATGACATTTAAATGCCCTAACAGGTAATATCAGTTATGACTTGACGCACTAGATTCTAACAGTTTTGTCAAAAATGTCAGTTTTCTTGTTACCTCTTAACTGCCTTAATTGGCTTGAGTAAGCCATGCATCTCCCCTCACCATTTGCATAACCGGTTTAGCTTGTTTCCATCCACCCCACCCCCCTTTCCTTTCATCCCTTCCATTGCGGATTCTTTCTTAGCAATATAAGTGACTTAATTGAATCACAGCCAAAACCTAAGGATGAAGCCACCTTTTATGTAATTGTTAGCCAAATAGAGTGTAGTTTATACTTAATTGAGAAGATACTTTAGCAAATAATGGTGCACAATATAAAAAGTGGGATAAAAGGAAGATTTCATTGGAGCAGAGATTAGAGGACAAAAGCAATAGGCCTAGTGGCTATTCCACATCTAAGAATCAACCCATGACATTGAAAGAAGCCCAAACATACTTGGAAAACGTTGTCATCCTCAGTCTGCTCATAAATGTAAGACACAAATAAGTTTCAAATGTGTTGTAGTCACAAAAGCATGCAGGGAGAAAATGCCCAGTTGGATCTGTAAAAAACATTTGTGAGAGCACTGGTAGACTGCAGACCAGCTATATGAAGGTGAAACGATGCACAAAGAAGTACAGAGAAACGTTGGAAGATGCTAAATCATGATTGCTTTAAACAGATAATGGAAACAAGTTCGTGTATGTAAAGGGACGTTATTGAATACTTTAACATCGGCGAAGATCGATTCAGACGCTGGACTACCGAAGATGTGCTGACTGAAAATGATGCAAACAAACCGGTTGATCGAAACAATGTTATTGGTAGGGAAAGGTAAAACAATGATTGGTTAAGTTACCAAAAGTATCAAGTTTTTATGTATCAAGTATTGTTGAGCATCCAGCATGAGATTGTATGACGAAAATACATTCAGAAGTCTGAACCATATGTGCACTTTCAAAGATGCGAAGATAATAATAATCAGATAGTTAGCTTTAGTACATTTTTTAAGGTGCTCCAATCTGAAAATAAGTATACACTTGCCTCGTAAAGACCAGTGCGATACGAGTTTCTCATTTGCCTCCGGCATTATCTCAAAATTTGAAAACGAATGCCATAATTATTGAGAAATAGAACGAAGCAGTGGAAGTAGTTAATAAGTTGCAAACGATAGTTGTGACTTGTCAACTGTTGTGGTAATCATGGACCTACAGAGCGTTTTACTGAGTCCAAGACTTTCAGCATCAGCTGTGTTTTACAAGCAGAAACTCAAGGTTCATAATTTTACAATATACCGCATGACTGACAGTACTGTGGAACTATATGTATGGCACGAGAGAGAGGGCGGCTTAACATCAAATGAGTTTCTGTCTTGTAACATATCGTATTTGAAGTCACTCCAATTTTGTGACAAAAGTCATTCTGATTTCCGACGGATGTGGTTATCAGAACAGAAACAAGGTTTTTGCCAGTGCTCATAGTGACTATGCCAAAGGAGAAGAAAGTTGACAGCGGAGCAGCTAATTCTTGAACGTGGTCATACTCTAATGGAGGCTAATTCTGTTCACTCAACGCTAGAGCAAATGTTTGGGAAGGCAGATGTATATTCCCCTGCAGATTATTTAGTCCTATTGCGATTAACAAGACCAAAGCAGTCCAGTGAATTCTGTTGACCACAGATTTTTCTGAGATAGAATGACTTACGGAGCCACTTCGTATCAACTCGTCCAGGCAGAACCGCCAGTGGTCTATTGGTTACAGATATACGCGCACTTCGCTTTGAAACTGCAGGAGATTTTTTGTACAAGTTAAGACATTGTCAGGAATCTGATTCTACAATTTTTAATCTGAGGTAAAATGAGGACCTGACATCAAATGGTTCAGGATTTAAATTCCTAATAATATGCCTTTAATAATTATTTTGGAACCTTTACCTGTCCTCGATTTGACTGAATCTAGATATCCTACTAAGTGATTAATAACCTCAACGACTGTATTAAATTAAATATTAATTTTAATACGAAAAGAAATAGAATAATACACAGGTATATAATAGAACAAAAACTAAAACGATTTCAAATAATACGTGTACGCGAAATTCGAATAACTTAAAATTATACTTCTCTATCGAATTACAGTTCACTTTAAATATCGCAAAAGCACGTACATTATATTACATACGATTACTTTTGACATACAGATTACTGATACGCTCTCTAGCATAAATTCCTACACTTTACTTAACTTTCCTGTCGACTATACGCCTACTAGGATACCTTCTAGTATTATCCCTAGGTTAGAATATTTCGATGGAACTCTCTTCCATCTTCGATCCTGTACAAATCACCCTCTTCTCATCGACTGTTCGATGGACTACAAATTAGTTCGAATAACCGAACCCTTCGAATTGCTCTCAATTCGTCTACTATTGAGATTCTTCGAATCTCCTAAATCTCTTTTCAACTTAGCACGTTTTACGTCCGTTTTGTCTCTCTTCCATCTTGGATCTCTATCCACTTCCTGTTTAGGCATGCCCTCATTGGCCACTTGGCCTAACTTAGCAACCGCCTAAGATCTCACTTTAATAAAACTCAATACTTCAAATTAACTTTACTTATCTGGTAGTATTCTTAAATACTTTACTAGAAATTCAATTACAATTACAAATATATACTAAATACATACTAATATATATTGAATCGACCCTTGATAGACATCGTGATACCTAGACCACGCTTCTATCCAGAAGACGCAAAGTCAAATACCATCTTTGCTCATTAGATGCATACAGCCCATTAGTGCTGACTAGTTTCAGCAACTTTAGGAACTTAAAGTGCTATTCCGAAAAGAAGATCAGGATATTATGTCAGTCTGTTGCATTATTAACAGCATGACTCAATCAATAGTAAATCAGTGAGGATTTAATGTTCTTTTCCCCACCCAAAGGCGATGTAAGAGCCATAACTATAGAATAGTTAAATTTTATGTATATTACATTTAATGTAAAAAACGTTACTTCAAGTGTGAAGTTCCAGTACATTCGATAGTTTGATTGTTGCTGTGGCAAACAATGTGGATTTTATAAACTTGTATGTGACATTGGAAAGATTTTAAATGTATTTTTTAAAATTTTATGACGATTTGCTTGAATCATTCGATATTCTGAGTGCTTAATGAATATAACCTTGATGTAAGTTCGCTTTTTAACGGCATTAGTGATGTTTTAGCTATCAATGCAATATCTCATATGTGCAGGCAAATCTCGAAATACCTCATATGTGCGTAAAATTTTGTTTTATCGATTTTATTAAAACATCATCAAAGCAATCAGTAAAAGCAATACATAATATCAAATAAACCACAATTGTTCACAAAATACTAAGCTAAAAAAATGGGTCAAATGATTCTAACAAGTTTTTTGTGTGTCCTGCACAATTACATTTTTTGCACATCTGACGTTTTACCTTATTGACGACGTCATATTGTTAGAAGTCATATTGTGACACATGTAGCCTACAGGCGTGATGTGTGCATAACGCAAACTCCATAGTTGATAGACACAGAATAAATATCCATTTCCATACGTTTTTATATATTCCATATTGTTTTTTAAAATCAATGGCCAATACGGTATGTCAATTGTAGTCGAACTACTACAAATGCAATATAATCTGTTGGCCTAATATTGCAACATTTTCCATATTGCTACCAGATTGTATCTTGATGTCACTCAAATATAGAAATAGGTCTACATATTCGCATAATAATATGTGAAATACCAGTGGGTTAATCTACCTTAACTTGCATTATTATGTGACATCCGCTTAGGACTACATTTGTGTGGCACTCCCTTCGACGTCTTCGTGAACTTTCTATTTTATTAAAAATATTAAAAATTCGTCTATTTAAAAAAATATAAATTAAAATTTAATAACAATTATTAATTATTTCCTTGACATGCTCTTAGAAAAAAGTCTAAACTCGTTGTTTAGAAAGTAAACTAGGCATACTATTATCGAATTTTAATTAGCTGATCATGAGAGAGTGAATTCTTAAGATTTTTAGATTACTGATAAAAAGAGTAAAATAAAAGTAAATACAGACCGATAAATTGGTTGCAAAATGCAGCTGGTCACAAATTTGCTATTTGTAAAAGTAATAGCTCATATATCATGGTTGATTTAATTAAATAAATGCTTAGAAAAAATTGTTTCTTGAGACTAAAATAGTCACGCAAAGAAAAGTCACGCAAATACGCAGTTAATCATTGTGACCAACTATGAGGACATACCTGTGTACTGTTATATAACCTTCTATATAGGCCTATATAATTGACACAGTATGTTTAACAAGAACGTATATCTGGGACAGATATACGTTCGTATATCTAATTAATACGTTCGTATTAATTTATTTTCTCGACCGAGTAAGTTTACATTAAAAATCTAGCATTCATTTTAACGTAAGTTTCATAATAAATTAATAATACTATATTCCGACAACTACAATTCTTAGAAAACAATTTTGACATCTATTGCCTAATATGGATTACATCACAGGTAATTTCTGTTGTGCAACCATTTAATGTTAGCAGAATTACGGCGCAATAGTTCTCATAGCAACATTGCTATTGCTAGACGACAGACAGAAGCATTTGCTAAAAGGTCACTGTATAATTGTGGCACTAATCTGCAGAAAATTGTGTAAGTAGTAACAGTGGTTAGGTAACGTGTAAGTTATAACTATGGTTTGTTAATTTTGTGAAAGTTCGCTTTCTAGTTATGCCATATTGTAAATAATAAACAAATACAGGGATATTTAACATTATATTTTTATCCTCAAAACATTCTTGAAAATGGCCGGTGCACTGTATTTGGCAATCCTTGGTGCTTATCGAAGAATATATTTGATACATAGTTAAAGCATTAGAGTTAGAATCAATTAGAGTTGAAATGCTGTAAAAATGGTATAATGTTAACTTAACTTAAAATAATTATACCGGTTAAGGAGTTCACAAGGACCTGTAACACCAGTATTAGCTGTAATTTCATACCTCTAAACATGGAGACCAGACCGTAAAGGGAAAAAAAAGATACAAACCTTGACAAGTTGACAGGCTTCAAAAGAAGAACATTAGAAAAAAAAACTAAACACTCACCAACAAACCACACACACACATAACCAGCTCAAGTATAAACTTACACACAGGTATACAGCTATGCAAAAATACACATACATACATGCACCCATGCATGTTCACATACATGTACATGCATACACACCAACACACATTTGCACATATACACATACAAAAATACATACAAACACTCAAATACTTGCCTACATACATATACATACATATACATACATACATATATCCAAACATACCCCACATCCATATATATATATATATATATATATATATATATATATATATATATATATATATATATATATATATACAGATACACACATAAATATGCACATATATACATACGTATACATACATACACATGCACGCACATACATACATACACATGCACGCACATACATACATACACATATATACATATATACACACACATACATTCACATATATACATATATACACATATACACACATATATATATATATACATGTACACACACATATATACACACATACACATATACATATATACATACACATAAATATATACACACATACACAATTACACATACACCTACATATATAAATATAGAATACACTCACTTGTATATACACACATCGACCTTACAGACAAAAATATGCAAGCATGCATATAACTACATACTAGGCATATCAAGAATTCGCAAAATATAGTCATACGTTACATTACATACACGCATATATGCAGAAACATACATAAACATACATACATGTGTACAGACATACCCACACCTACACATAACACACACATACAAGCCTTACCCACACTCATGAATACCTAGAAATCAAATACTCTCATTTGGTGTGCAACTAATCAGCCTATCTACACAAAACAAACAAACAATTTATCAATTCAATGTATTTCTTTCCAATAGAAAAAAAATTAAATTAAACATCTTCATATATTTAATAATCATGGACCCCTGTGATCTAACTATTTTAATTGAACTATTATGTTATACTAAACATGTTTGAGCAGACACTAATAACAATATGAATTATGAAACTAAGTTGAAAGCTTTTAAACCAGTCCTGTTATAACCCTATGGAAAAGAAAGTTTGATATATGTGATATGTTTGAAGCTTTTAAACCAGTCTTTTTCTAAACCTTTGGGAATGAAAATTTGATATGTTACTTATGTGTGGATTTTATTAAGTCAATATCATTATACTTTTGGGGATCTGGTTCCTGTAATTACTTTGTAATTGTAAGCTTTTAGTTAAAATTCCAAAATCCAGTATGGATCTTTAATTTAACCCTTTATGTTAAAAAGAAATTCTTAGGTACCAGATTTTTAACTGCCCTATGCCAAAATTTACCGACATTTCTTCTATGCTAGTCAATTTTCTGTCTGTCAATTAGCTCAGACATTTTCTATGTGTACTATTAGCAATCAAGATCTCTGTGTACTATTGTTAATCAAGATTCTACAATTTACCATTGTGTATTGCAGCTTGCTTAACATCATGAATTATACTTCTGAAGTAGATATATCCGAATTACTTAGCATTCTGTAATGGTTTATAGGTACGTCTTTTTCGCCGGAAACAATGCTGTGCTCTTTTTATCATTACCACTGTACAAAGAAATTATTTTAATAGACTTGGATATGCCTTCTTTAAGTATAATTAATGGACTCTGGAATTTTTAAGAATAGGTTTTCACCATAGAAAGATGGAAATTTATTTAAGATTCTGTAGCAAGTGGAGCCGCGTTGCCAAATGGTGCAGTGTTTAAAATTTTAGTTTATACTGACCATAGTTATATAATTAGGCATATTTCACTTACTTAAATTTTTATAATTTTGATTTCTTGATGCCATTATTCTGTTCAATATTTAGACAGGTGATCCTCGATTCTGAAAGTTATGACAGATGCTGAAGATCATGATTTCTCACAGACAGGATCAGGAGCTTCCGATACTTTTCCACAGCAGTGCTCTGCTCTTCGCAAGAATGGTTTTGTGGTACTGAAAGGAGCCGCCTGCAAGATTGTGGACATGAAAACTTCTAAAACTGGAAAACATGGCCATGCTAAAGTATATGCTCTCTTGTTTTCAAAATTGTATCTGCCAGTAAAATTTGTAGTTAATTATCTGGAAATGTTTATTTTTATGGTGAAATGTTTTCAAATCTATTTGAATTATTTGGAAAATGTAACTTTATAATAACTTGATTGCTGTAGTAGTATGGCTAGAATTGATAGAAATCAGTAATATTCACTGGTGATTCATGTTTTGATATGTCTTTTGTTAACAAAACACATTTGTGAAGCGATATGCAATACGTCTTATTTCTTATTTTGTATGTTAGGTTCACCTTGTTGGAATAGAGATCTTCACTGGCAAGAAATTTGAGGATATCTGTCCATCGACTCATAACATGCAGGTTCCTAATGTTGTCAGAAAGGAATATGAGGTAAGCATTTTCACTGATGTAGTATGGATCTTAAATACATTAATTTTCTTCTTTCAAAGTTAGTTAAGCACATACTAGCTAAAGCTAGGTAAGTTTCGTTGATTTCAAATTTTTAAAACATCATCATCTTCCCTTGAATCCCAGTTTAACTAGGGTCGGGATACGAATAGACTGTCTCAAATCCTCTCTGTCCTACATCATATCATCCGTCAGTCAATCCCTGTTTGAGACTTTTCCATTCATTAAAATTTTCCTTGAAACTAGCCTCATCAACCGAATGCACTTTCCGACATTGGAATTTTTATTTTTAAACAACACAACAAATAATTGGGATGCTATCGTCATTATTGATAATATGGTGCTCTGTGAAACCAAGATAAAATTCAGAAACAAAATATAAAAATGACAATTAATGGTGCACTTCCAAGATCCAGAAACACCATTGAAGGATAGGGAATTTATAAAAGGATGTCTGTTCTATTTTTAAAAATTATATGATCATATACAGACTACACCATATAAAATCACACCCATAAGAAAATTTTCATAATTACCGTATGTGATTCTGCTTGTTATGTCAATTATATGATCATTCCTGGTCCAATTTTACGCTTTTTTAAAAAAGATTTCATGAAAATACATACTGCACAAATCAAGTTTAACCCTTTGTATACCACGACCCTACTTTTTGATCTACTATGTGGTGTATCACTGAAGTATACTGTAATTCTGGCAATCTACTGTTTTCACAAAGTCGCCAGCTACTGCTCTGTGCACTTGTTTAGCCTTATTTACTAGGTTATAGGCCTATTTTATAGGCCTCTAAATAGCCCACAAATCTAGTCCATAATAGTAGCAACTTGAATAGAAGTGTGTGTTTAGTAACGTGTAATTATTTCATCATCATCATCATCATCCCTTAAATCCCAGTTTAACTAGGGTCAAGATAAAGAGATAATTTAGTAACATATAATAGTAACATGATATGATAAGAGTAATATGATAGTACCATATAATTATATATAAATAAATATATATATATTATGTTTATTTATATATATATATATATATATATATATATATATATATATATATATATATATGTAATATTTATATACAGCCTGTATACGTGTACATGTATTTATACTTGTACTATATAGGATACCTATATGACTGTATTTTTGCATGTCCATATTAAGGTGGTTGACATAGCTAACGATGGATTCTTCAGTCTAATGGGAGAGGATGGAGAGATGCGTCATGATCTCAGAGTGACGGAACACTGCAGTCATTCCACCAGCGAGAAAGTCCGTGAACTCATTGCTCAAGCTGACTGTAGCGGTGACAGAGTAGTGGTTAGTAGCTAATAATTAATGATGACGATGACTGACGATGATGATGACGACGACGACGTGCCAATATAAGCCTGTACTGTGCATTGCATAAGGCTATCTCGTATATGATCCAAGGAACTTCTGAAGAAACCAATACTCAAATATACTCCTGTTTCGTAATGGCTGACTAAATGTCGATTACTTAAACCTTTTGAAGGCTACTTAAGTAGAAAATTATTCAATTAAAAGCTAAATTAAAGAGAGGCGAATTGCATCATCTTTGTGACGTGATGCATATTATATTTAGGTATATTTAAAAAACCACTTTTAAAGTTACAGTTTATATAACAGCTGCTGAAGTAAGGATTCTGGATTTTTAAAATTGTTTTCATTTTAAACTATATCTTCAGAGAGTTTGTTCTTTCATACTACCAATGCATTTATCCAGGTATACCAAGTTGTTTATCGAAGCTAATCAGTTCATTGATCCAGGTATACCAAGTTGTTTATCAAAGTTAATCAGTTCATTTATCCAGGTATACCAAGTTGTTTATCAAAGTTAATCAGTTCATTTATCCAGGTATACCAAGTTGTTTATCAAAGTTAATCAGTTCATTTATCTAGGTATACCAGCTCATTCATATCATGTCATGTCATCGATCATCCTAGATCTGGTTTCAGCCAAATATTTCTCTCTGATGTTCCTCCACAAAAGTCTATTCTTCGCCATTTCGTCAATATTCATTCTTTAAAAAAATTTATTTATTTATGTATTTTTTCTATTTGATTTTCATTGTTTCGTCTCATTCAACTGGTATATTAGTTCATTCATCACTTTGATATGCACTTTGGACCTGCTAATTGTCGCAGCACTGGAAGGAAAGACTAAAAAACTGAGGAGAAATATTTTCATAGAACTTTCACTACTAGCAAAGTAATGTAAGAACAAATCTCTAAGACTGCATTAGAAACTCCTGACGTTGACTTTCTCTAAGACTGCATTAGAAACTCCTGACGTTGACTTTTTCTAAGACTGCATTAGAAACTTCTGACGTTGACTTTTTCTAAGACTGCATTAGAAACTCCTGACGCTGACTTTCTCTTAGACTGCATTAGAAACTCCTGACATTGACTTTCTCTTAGACTGCATTAGAAACTCCTGACATTGACTTTCTCTAAGACTGCATTAGAAACTCCTGACGTTAACTTTCTGTTGTTTTATAATCAGTTTTTAGTGCAGTTGATTGTTATAAATTACATTTAGATATTCATTAAACTAATCATGGATTAGACTAAATAAATTCTGAATCTCGTTTGTTTGTATATGTGCTCCAGGCAACAGTGTGGAAAGCACTGGGAGAGGAAGTTGTGAAAGAGCTGAAAGCGGGAAAAGCTTAAGCTGACTCGTATTGCTTGAAAGAGGCAAAAGTGCACTTAATCAGTTCTTAAAATCTACAGATATTTTATGAAACCTCCTGCTTCAAGCCTTCAAAGTTGAGAATATTTTCTCTACTGAATGCAGCCCACTTTTCTCACGCTGTTGCATATTTGGTTATACGATAATTATGCACTGCAGGCTAAGAATAATATTATTTCTGAATCATTCTAAATTTAAAAATCTGTTTAAAGGTTTGGCAATTTGTAACTTTTTACTTCAGGTAAAACTGATAAACATGATCATAGTTTCATGAACGTGATCGATAAGATTACCATTTCATTTGTAATAATCTTTGTCTAGCCTTTTGTTTATGTAAAATGAATGATGTTGGTGAGGCATGTACATTTACACTTTTAATTCTGTGATGAATTCCTTAATTCTGTGATAATTTCTTAATGAATGTTTTAATTTGCTCATTGAAAATTTTTGTCATATTTACTCCTTGCATTTTAAATTGTGGAATCTTTTTTTAATAGAATAAAAATTGTACTAGTCAAAGCTATAAAATTGATCACTGGATAGAATTAATCGTAAAAGGTAACTATTTGGAACACAGATATGGGAAATTCTTTTGAGTTTTTGACTAAGCCTTGCAAAATATATCTGCTGCGCCTCGGTTGGCTAATTAGAGAATTTTCATAAATTATTTTTGAACACTTTGTGTATTGACAATTTATCAGCTTGAATTTAGCTCATCCTTTAATTGCTAGTCATGTTGCTAAACATAAAAATAAAACATTTCAGGTCTTTCATCACTTTGAAATTTTGAGCAGTCACTTACTTGTTTCTATTTGTATTCGTTTTATTTTTGGCTCATTTGACCGTTGTCTTAAATTATTAAAATATGAAGGTGTATGTGGATTCTAATATTTTATAATAATAATATAGAAGTAAGCCTACTGGATGCAGTTTCTTTCATTGTACCTCAATCAATAGTCTATCAGTCAATAAGAATTTAACGTCCGGTTCCTCGCCATATGGCAGTTTCTGGGACTGCAATGTGAAGCACTTCTTCATAACATGCTAACTATCTTTATCAAGCAACTCTTAAGTCATTTCAAAAGTCATAAGTCAAGGCAAAAATTTACAAATAACGCTTTGATGAGTTAATTAAAGTCGAAAAATATATTCAATAAGTTTTAACGAAAAGTTTTTAAAGTATTAAAATAAAAATAAGTAAATTATTCAACACTTTGTCTCCTTCCCTCCCTCTCCCTCCCTCCCTCTCTCTCTCTCTCTCTCTCTCTCTCTCTCTCTCTGTCTTGATCTGCCAAGTGGCAGAACCATGTATATTAACAGGTAACAAGTAGTCTGCTTTCATGTGCACTCCATAGGGAGTACTAAATGGATAAACAAGTTAATCCCTTCTAAAAAAGCTACGCCATATCCATGCCTTATGTAGCCTATATATAGTCTGGGAAAGATATGGAGCGAAGGTACGTGGTTTTCGGTTGTTTTCCTCAGTTTTTGCTAAGCCGTCTCTTACGACACTTGCAGTTAAAAGTTGGTCTGCACTTCAATGTCCTGAACACAACACGAGATATTTGATTACTTACAAGTAATATTTGCAGTGTTCAAAATTCACTCTACAAACCGTTAGCAGAAATAACCAATTAATAATCGATTGGTGTCCATATAGTAAAGTTAACGAAACAATATCATAGTTCTACAAGATTATTTGTCATATACTTGAAAATCTTCAAGAAAATATAGCGACTATTGCAACATATAGAGTGCTACTTATTACTTAATCAAGAACCATGCTCTATCGAACCAAATCTATGGCAAAAAGCAAAAACAAAAGTGTTTAAAACTATACAAAATCGGTCCAAAGTTAGGATTAAGAATATGGATGCTTGCGTGTTCATCTTAGCTCTTGGACGCTAGGCCGACAGTAGCTGGAAAAGATGCTTCGAAAATGTAGGGTTTATCGAGCCATGGATCTGTTTACAGGAAAGGTAATACAGATGTGATTTAAAGTAAGACTTTAAACAGAATTACTCAACGGAAATGTCATTATTGGTTAATAGATTTCAACGAATCTTGCGATGCTATTCATTTAAGTTTTAGATTTTACTATCAAATTTATTACTACCCAATTTTTTTTCTCGTGATAGTCATGCTTTTTGTTAAACTTGGCAGCCTGTTATTGGAATAAGAAATAAGATTGTGTTTACAATAAAGTATAAACAAAATGTGAGTTAATTTGTAAATTTAATTAATCGCAAAAGATCAGAAAAACTTTTTGAGTGGAAAAACCATATATCTCGTCGATTTGTAGTTAAAATTTGCAATTAGATTTTTAAATTATAAACAGTTATTTCGTATATATTCAAAAACTCGTAATTGTGGTAATACTTTCACCTTAATGTAACCTTAATGTAGTCAAATTAACTGTGGCTGGGTTTATACCATGGCAAATTCTATGCCTGGAGATTGGCAAAAGCCGGCTAATATCATGTCAAAACCGGCAAAAATTGTGTAAAGCAGAGGTTGAAATTGCAATATTTATAAAATATACAAGTGTTGTACCGTTTACAACTAAACTATAAGTTAGCTATTCTGTTAGAAGTGTTAACAAACAATTAAATATTGCCACTATCTGTAAAATTTAAGAGAAAATAATTCTTTAAGACTTATTCCAAATATTTGAAATTTTAGGTACCTTTAACTTTTAAAATTTGGCTTGTTATCCCAAAACTACTGCAAACTGTAGAACATCTGACTCTTGACTGATTTCGTTCTTTACTATTCTGTTATTTTACCAGTCTTTTAGTTACTGTCTTTGAATGTAGTTTCACTATTGTTGTTCTGCATTGATTTTAATCACTGTTAACTCCACTGCCCCTCCATTGCCTGTGCCACTTGTTAAACTTTTATCAACCACTTCATTGTTTCCATACTAATACAAAATATATTCTCCAGTACTATCAGCACCATCAACATGTCGATGATTAATAGGGCTGTGTAGCATTCTGTAGTAGAAATATATTTAGCAACAGTTTCTTGTCCAAAAGAGTTTAAAATTTTGCTTTGTATTCAACATTAGAGGAGTTATGCTTGATTGCACTTAACCGAAAGGGCCTTAAAGATTGCGAATTGCATTAAATGCTAACTGAGTCTATGCTGAATTTACAGTGGAGTCCTTACTTAGCAGAGCTTGTTTCCACCAACCAACATACTTTTGTATGGGGTGTTCGTCTATGTGGTTTTATCCATTTGCTGACAGAAACTTAATATCCCTGTATAATATCAACTAATTGGACTAGTATATAATGAAGTTATTGGCAATTTTATAGCTAAGACAAGGACAATTTTTGCCGGTAGGTTTTTAGCTGCTTGGACATTATTTGGCTTGTTTGTGCCGTAATGGTTTTGCCTTGGTAAAAACCAGGTTTTTCAATTTAGTGGTAAATCCCTGCCAACCCTGAAACTAACCTAATTGAATTTGAAAAATTATGTATTATGCCAATTACTTGAACAAAGTTCCAATCTAAAAGTTAAAATAACATAAATAATGCAATTATTTATATTATACATTATATATTTAGGTATGCTTTATAAATTATAATATTTGGCCTTGAGTGATTAACTACACATGTCCTTGATTGATTAACTATATTTCGTAGTCTAAAGATGAGGCTAACATTAGCCTTTGCTGCTCGCTATTTTAAACGCTACATTGAGCGAGAATTGACACACGGCAGTTTGCGTCGTCAATGGTCGCCGTTGCTTGGCTGGAAGGAATTGGTGAGAAAGTCGTGGAATTATAACGAGCATCGGCCGTGGACTCAAGGCTTTAAGGACGATAACACACCTGGATCAAGACCTAAACTGGTTCTTGTTGAGCCAATCAAAGAATGGACTATCTTTAAGGGGGACAGGGTATGTAAACATTAAATATTTATATCATCGACTTTACATCTACATTAAATTAATTTCATTGTATGTTATTTGTTTCTTACATTTTTATGACTCGTTTTTGTAAATCTACATGTGCTACATGTTCATTTATGTAGTTAATGTAATTACATTTACATTAAATCAATTTCATACTGTTAGTTGCTTCTTACATTTTTGTAGGCTACATAAGGTATGGATAAGGCATAGACTTTGTGAAGGGATTAACTTGTTGATCTAAAGAGTGCTCTTATGGAGAGAGAAAACAGACTTTGAGTATGAATATGTACCTTGAACCTGCCACTCGGCAGCGCACTGAAGAAGAAGACATTTTTGTAACATTGTTTTTATTAATCTATTTAAAGCTATGTTTAGTGTCGGTTTGTGTACCACAAGTGTACTGTCACGGATAGTCTGGCAGAGTTTAGAAAATGAGCCAAATATTTCAAAATCAATTTTTACAATGCAACGAGTTTATAAAATATATAGGGCATCTGTGAAGCATTCGTATACACTCGTTTTTAAGATTATTTTTATAGGATTTTCTTATTTCATAAAATATTGATGTAGCATCTGTTAGTAAACTATGTTATTGTATTCCACATAATATTTCACTTTAGAAAAATAGTTTTATTTTTCTCTCTTGAATTACTTTATGATATGTGTAGCTATATTTTCTATGCTTTATTACTTTTTCTATTGTCACATTGCAGTGTGGATTTTGTAATACAATTAGAAATATATACAAAATTATATAATTTGTACAAAATATATTAAAATTGTCATGTAATAAATTAAATGATGGAAATATTTGTAACAGGTTGAAATTCTGGTAGGCAAAGACAAGGGCAAACAAGGGCTTGTTAACTGTATAATCAAAGAGCGAAACTGGGTGTACGTGGAAGGATTGAATTGTGTAAGTACTTTTTGTGTATGATATTGCATAAGATATAATTTGTTGCAGATAGTACATTCTTATTTTGCATTTTAAGTTCTAATGCTATTGACTATTGCATTGGATTTTATTTTATTCATGTTACGAACTTTTCATAACTGAAATTCTATGTATTTCTGTTTCTCATAGAGTAGCAGTGGCATCATTGATCACTTTATGTTTAAACATTATTTTTTATATGATGTGTTTTCCCGTGTTGTGTTTGGGACACTGAAGAATATACCAACCGTAAACTGCACATTTGGCAAGAGGTGACTGAGTAAGAACTGAGGAAGGCAGTTTAGAAAACCACCTCAGAAGCCATACTATTCCCAAGCTTTAGACTTGATTAAGGTATGGATAAAGCAAATCCTATTGTGAAGGGACTAACTCGTTGATCGATGAAGTGCTCTTTGTGTTGCGTGAAAAGCAGCATATGAGTGGGAATATGTACCTTGGACCTGCCACTTTGACAGAATACTAGAGAGAGAGAGAGAGATATGCTGTATGAGAATCGACGCAATTTGATGCTTGAAGATGTGGTGTTATCTAAGTGTTTAAATCCTTGCTCCTTAGAGAGTTACAATTGTTTGCACGCTGGAGGTATTGAACAGCATTAGGTGTGGTTTGAATGTTGTTCCTGTGCATTTGTCTTTCATGCACGCCTTGAACACCAGCATCTTCCGGTACACCTCAGCATATATCCAGTCTAGCTGAGTGGTTTAATCGTCTTTGTGATAGAATAACAAATCTCCAAAGCTGCATTAGAAAGTTAGAAACTCATGATGTTGACTTTCAAATTTTTGTATACTCAGTTACACAGTTACTCTTCATACATTTAGAATGACAGCAATAATGGTCAATTGGCTTTTGGTATCTCTTTAATATTTTTGTTACACTCTCGGGATATCTCCATTTATTGACCTATCAGAAATTTGAACCTATTCTGCTCGTTTCCAAGATAACAGCGCCAAAAATAATTATGTTCAGCAACGTTAGTCTCAACCCTCCATCCTTCCTAGGGTCTTGTTGAAGTTGAGTGATTTTTCTTACTCTACTTTAGGTTTAATTCTTAAATATGTACCTTTTATCATTTTAAATTATTTTATTTAAGGTTTATTTCTTAATTACGTACTAACGATCTTTTGTATATTCAAGAGCCACTTCTGTTTTAGTACCTTTCTTCTGAATTTATTAAATTATAAATTTATTTCTTTACTTAATTTATTGTGAATACTTTATTCGCAGGAGTTTACAATGAGAGACCAGGGGCCGAATGCTCCACCGATGTGCCTCAAGAATGAGAAGCCACTGCTTGTAGCTACACAGGTCAAACTGGTCGACCCTTCGGACAAGTCAGTCTTCTCTTCAATTTTTAGTAGTATTTTCATGTTATCTTGATGTAATTTACATTTTTGCATTATGCAGCGATTATATAGACAGACTTGACTCATTTGCCTATTAACTAACACTGAATCATTCTTGTGGCTGCTTATGGTTAAAGACTGTTTAAAGATTGTAAAAGGTAAAAGCTGATGTTACCATGAGTTTCCTCACTCGAAAGCGATGTGAGTGACGGGAAAGCCCAGGATTTGAACCCCACACATACTGATATGCGGTCGAATATCTTACCGACATCGCCATTGGCTCCAACCCAGCATTATTACAGTAAAAGGCAATAATTATGCTGCTTAACATTACTTTATTGACATTTTATATTACTATTAAAACATTCAGGCTAAAATATTACATATCTTGCATCTGCTAATCTTATAGTTGTATTAATTACGTAATGGCACAATCTTATAGAATACATCTGGACTCTGACAAAGTTTACCTGCTTTCATATCGTTTCAGATCGTTTCGGGATATTCAGATCATTTCGGGTGAATCGATTTATAGTGACATGTGATGGGGGACGTCCCTGACATCATCCTTGTATGAGGAAACGGACTTTAAATCTTTATATTATTATTATTATTAGGTATTTACGGACTATAAGTGCTATATACATTATTCTTTTCTGCAGTGAGCCCGCTGATGTAAAGTGGAGATACACGGAGAAGGGAGAGCGAGTAAGAGTGTCTGTGCGTACTGGTAGAATCCTACCACTTCCCAGCGGTGCCAAGGAACTGGATGATTTTGTTAATCCGCTCACCTACGCCGGTTTGCTCTTTATTTCAATTTTTTAATGTAGCTAGCTCTCTTCATTGCACTGCCAAGTTGCAGGTTCAAGGTACATATTCATACTCAAAGTTGGCTTTCTCGCTCTCCATACCTTATGCAGCCTATAGCTGGGGAAAAGTATGGCTTATGAGGTTGTTTCCCATTGCCTTCCTCAGATGGAAGTGTAGCTACGTGTTCTAATAAATAGTGGATTGACTGATGGATGATATGTAGGAATGAGAGGATTTGAGACAGACTATTCGTATCCCGACTCTGGTTGAACTGAGATTCAAGGGAACTTGATGATGATGAATGTAGCTACATATGTATATTTAACTCTATGGTATCTGTTTGCTAATTGTTTTGAGTTGTGTTTTTAATTTTATTCATGCGTTTAATTCTCAACGTGTCAGCTCATATTCACGTACAAACAGTTTACCAGAGAAAAGAATTAGAATGGAAAATAATCAACTGAAGTACTATTTAGTAACTCAGTGGTATGCCTACTTGTTGCTAATGTGCAAGCGTGATGATCTGTTTATGCTATAATTCTTTAATATAAAATGTTATAATGCTATTAGTTAGATGATATATATACTAAGTTAGATGATTGGTTTTGCAGGCACTGAAGTATGGGAGTTTGAATGTGTTTTAATTATATTTTATTTTAAGTGTGTTTGCTTGTGCATTTTAAGTATTTTGTTTTCCATTTGTCACGCTGTACCGGATTCTTAATATTGCTGTTACTAGGTCGAATTTTGACCGTTATAGATAGCTTAACTGTGTTCTATAATTTTTGTACTCTCTACTGATCTTTAATGAATCAGTAGAGAGGCTGTTAGTCTCTGTTATCAATTTGTCATTGCCTAATGTTCAAACAGTTAGTGACTATGGTTCATCTCTATCAGTTATCGTAGTCATATAACAGATAAATTTTATTTTGTTTGGAATTTTAAGAGGAAATAAGACGAAAGTACGTGTAGTTTAGACTATAAAGACGTTTTCTAAATCTCTTGTTGTTTTTGTGTAGAATCTGAGAAGGACACCAAGGAAGAAGAATTGCTTGAAGTCACATTTAAACCAAACCTGCGTAACTTTGAAGAAGACATTATGCAGGGGATGGGGATTGTAGAAACTAGAAAAAGGGCTAAAACATATTGGTACTAGAAATATTACTTAATTATATATTTTAAAACTTAAATAATAAATATGAATTCTTGATGAACGTTAGCTACTAGTAAATAAATATAAGTTAATTGAATAAATAACTGCTGTGAAAGTTTTAATTGATTGACTAGATGAGAACAATTTAAAGCTTTGAATGACTGAGAGATCTCTGAAACCAAAACTATCAATGAAATTTAATGTCATTCAGAAGGACGCTGTGATCAACTACATGAAATGCAGTGGAATCTGATAGCCCAATCACACATTAGAATGCCGTTGACGCTTGCCTGTTCCTGACAGAAAGTGCACTTAACATTAAACTGTAATGGACTTCGCGTTAAATGGTAATAACATTAAACTTAGATAAAACAGTTTCAGTTTAACCATATAGGATTCAATTCGGTGGCGTTGAAGGATCAAAGTGTGCGATTATCACATTAATATATTCATGTCGATATTACATTGATAATAAACTAAATCGATATGAAATCGTCTGTATTAAATTAATAATTATAATAAACATATTGATGCAAAATATAGAGTATGGAAATAACATTAATGATGGTCATGATTTTAAAAGACTTACCGTGTGTTATAAATCACAAAAATAATACATAACTAGTTCACTCGTACATAAAACTGTAGGGAACACATATTTTGAATAAATATTAGGTAATAAACATGAACCTTAATGATCATAAACGTTATTTATAACCTATGGTTAGTGGCTAAATTGGGTTGGGGAACTTGGGGATACTGTGTTCCCCTAGCTTAAATTTTTTCTAATGTGATTTCCGCCGCTAAAGGCCCTTATTTGATACTAGGCGACCTGCAAATACATTACAGGGGGGCCCGAAAAATTCCTACCGTTCCCCTAGCTCTCAATTACCACTTTAACCATTGTCTAGAGTGTACAATATATTCTGCCAAAAATGTAATAACATTTAATATTAGCTGAAGTGGCTTCGTCTAAACGTGTAGTGAAAGGTTTTCTTGTTCGGTGTCAATAGCTACGTAAGCAAATGTAAAAGATGTGGTACGATACGCTTGTGATGTAAATATACCGATCGATACTAACAAAGATAAGGCGGTTAAGGTCGCAGGCTAGAAAGGCACTACTATTGACTCAATCAATTGTTGCACACTATGTGAGTAACACTTTCATACTAAATAAGAGCCGATTATAGAAGTGGAGTTTACCCGTATATGTGTCCGAGTTGCTGAATAATAAACCAACCGAGAACTGCACGTGCCATAAAAAGTGGCAAACCACTCAAATCCAAACCAACGTCAGAAACGACATTCAATTGATGATCGCCAAGGCGTATGTGCGGGGTCCAAATCTAGGGCTCGCCCGTCACTGACATCGCTTTCGAGTGAGGATACTGAAGTTAACCTTAGCTTTACCAGCTTTAGACTCCAGAAATTGATATATGATTTTCTAAAACGAAAAGAAAAGTTTACCCCGACCTTAGCTAAACTGGGATTCAAAGGGAAGATAATGATTATAATGATGCTGATGATGATTATGCTTATAGAATTCCAGTAAAGCAAAATGCAAATTAAATACTGCTGAACTGATTGTGGTCGTTTGTCAATAGGTTACCCGATTCTACTGATGTCAGTTTCGAGCCATGGTGTCATTTGCTACTTTAACATTTAGAGGCACTTTATAAATAAACTTCTACTGATTGATTAGACATCTACGGTTAATGAAATTCCATTTAGGTTAGCTTTGTGAGGGTGGTGCGTGCCATTAGAAGTATGAGGTAAGTGAGTCCCATTTTCCTTGACTGTCTTCGTCTGATTGGCGTTTACGTCCTGCGTATAACACACGTTTTCATGTATTAAAATATTAATAAAAGGTCCGTCCCCAGAAATTACTACAAATTTTTCTAATACGGACCCTAAACACTTCTAAACTATAAAATATAGTTTAACCAGCTTTGCAGTTCGTTAAAACGGTTTGAGCCATGTTCAAGTTAAACTGAGATTCAAGGGAAGAAGATGATGATGATTAAATGATTAATAATAGTCTAACGAATTATTAATATGATTTAGAAAATGAGCAAAATTTATTTGTAATATTCTACAATTTTTCGCAACGAAGGAAGTTTTGGTTAGTTTAACCAGCTTTGCAGTTCGTTAAAACGGTTTGAGCCATGTTCAAGTTAACAGCAGGTTCTGGCGCTGACATTTGTGGTAGTGCAATATTTACGTCGCAATTTTTGGTGACTTTCATGAGTCAAATTGTAAAAATAGTCACACGTTTGAAAATTTTTCCAAATAAGATTGCAAAGCAGCGAACTTGAAGGCCATTGAAAAGATCTCTTCATGCTACTGATTTTAACGTAAAAATTTCACATCAACTTTGCTCTCATTTGCTAAGCTGGGCGTGTCTGATATATGCGTCGTTAATTGTTGAAGATTTTATTTTTACGAGGAGGATTGGTTTGCCTAACGAAGTACCCTTGTTTTACCTTGGTAGTTTATTATCTACTTTTGTTGCTCGCTATCCAGTTCTCTCCCCCGTCACTGACATGTTATTCGAGCAGGAAACTAACGTTATATATCGCTTTAGATTTAGCTTTTTACTCGGTTACCTATATTTGACTGAACCTATACGTTAACTGAGTTGTGTTGATTAATTACTTCTCTGAATACATGTATATCTATCTCTTCAATTTTCTTCTTTCCGCACTGTCAGTCTTAACAATTTCTTAGACAGTTCCGTAACATTGCAGATATCGCGGAACTAATCTTCTAAAACCTTAATTAACTTTATCGATGACTGACTTGAGATTATATTATATTGTGGCGTACTGGTGTATGATACTTTCAATACCACTTGATATCGATTCATTGAGATATTGTTTGAATGCCCAGTACGCTCATCGTCACTGACATGATGTGAGATAGGAAAATGGTGTTAAACTAGGCCCTATAGGCTTTATAAGCTACTTTAAATTTAAGCCTCGATGCTTTAGTCCATGCTTTGCCTGTAGATAAACAAACATATACTTAAAGTAAAGTAAACACGCATTATAGTGAAATGATCAACTACGTTGATATCTATCACTTTTAATACCACATGTTTAAACCGTTGGGCAATTTAGACCATTTTCCGTATAACCAGTCCAGTGAATGTCCGAGATTTTACTCTCAGATCAGCGCGGCTGGGATTCGAACCCACGAGGGTTCAATTCATCTCAGGATCAGTCATTTAAAACTTCATGACGCTATCCCTACGCTATTGAGACAGTCAGAATCGGTAGATTCTGAATGTCTCAGTATAGATATAAACGGTATAGATATAGCGCCAGGGGGTCTACAAGTCTTCGCGACTACTCAGACATTGTAGTCTAAATCTAAGGGGGGATTTTTAGAGATCTAGGGTGGATTTGTTCATGCTAATTATAATAAATACTTCAAAGTAGTCTATCATTAGTATATGTAAATGTTTCGGTATTCTTTGCAGTATATCACTAAGTTATTGAATTTATATCTTACTTTTTAGAAACTGAAGGGGAGGGGGGGTTTGCGTAATGGTTTTAGGGGGGATAGGTGCCGCTGGATAGCACTGTATATATTCTGATTTCTCCCTACCTTGTATGATGATTCTGCCAGAAGGATTTGTTTCAGCGTGTTCACGATGACAACAAAGGAAGGTCGATTTTGAGCGTCCATCTCCCAACAGTCCAACATCAGCTGATATCTGTTAGACATAAAAACCTGAACTTTGATGAAGATTTATCACGAAAATATGATACAATATGAGATGATAGAATAAAATCAATGTGATGTGATGACAGTAGAGTGTACTTTATCCACGACAATATCAAACTCAACCAGGACGACAACACTGAAGCGATTGGCTGCATATTATCCTATATATGATGGGCTGCATATGATCCAATATTTGATATTCGATATATGATGGGCTGCATATTAGATCCAATGCAACACAATACGAGATGATGCAACAGAATGGAATGTGATGAGATGGCGGTAAAGTGCTAAGACAATATCGATCTCAACCATGACTATTAGGCCTACTAATAGGCTTATAAGTACGGAAATGAGGACAAATAAAAATATATTAGTAGACAAAAAGTATCGGAAAATTGTGGCTAAGTCGTTCTTAAAATTTTCTTGGCATATATTTAAATCCAGAGATTTTACACCTAAAGCAAAGAAGAATAAACTGAAAAATAGCGATGTAGTTCGTACGTGCCGATGTTTATTTAGGCCTACTCCGATGGTTCTCTTATTTTAAATTAACACAGGACAAATTACTGTTCACGAGGGTTTACAGAAGAATTTAGGTTAAAGGAAACTGCATCAATAAATTTTGCCTAATTCGTTGCAATTAATTAATTGATTTACTTTTTCTTCCGCATCTTGAAACGATGTTAACATCAACGCAATGTGCATACAAATGTAAAATTTAATCAAATCTCAAGAATGCAATCTTGAAACCTTTATATCATTAGGCCTACAGTATAAATCCACAAATTTTCTTACATATTGGACTGGCAACCAGGAGGTTGTGGTAGTCTATACCCGTAGCAAAGCTGTTCGTATATGTTTCTAGTACTCATATTTTCACAAGGAATTTCTCCCCCACTGAATACTTCCCACAAAAGTATGCCGTACGACCAGCTTCAAACACAAATACAGCAAATCCAGGTATTTAATAATAATAATAATAATAATAAAGGTTTAACGTCCGTTTCCTCATACAATGATGATGTCAGGGACGGCGTGTACATGTGTTTGCTTTTTAGACAGTTGCTATTTGCATTACAAAACAAAGAAGAGTTGGATAGGACATATTCTAAGGTGGCAAAGTCTACTAAAAGAGGTCATAGAAGGTAGAATACAAGGAAATAGAGGCAGAGGCAGGCATAGATTAGGAATGTTAGATGATTTAAAGGTCCACTCATATGTGGACATGAAGAGGAAAGCGGAAGACAGAGAACAGAGAAGAGTGGATGCGTAATAAACCATGGATCTGCCCTTTAGACAGTGCAATAAGAGAGAGAGAGAGTTTTCTTGAGACGGTGATCAATAGTTTCTAGATTGTTTTTGGTTGTACGCGAATAATTATTTTTATATCTAGGCCTATTTATCAGGCATAACAGGTCATTTTCATTTGCGACAAATTTACTCTGCTTGAGATGGTGTAACATTTCTGTCAAAGCTTTAGCCTATCACTCTATCGCCAATGTTAGTAGATTTCATTATTTAGTTCATTAGTTAGCTACATTCATTCATTTGTTCTATATTAAATATGTATCATTTTTAAGAATAATTCAGTGATAAATGCCTAGTAAATATAACCATATTAACTATGTATACGGGTTCCTCAATCAATTAGTAATAATTATTAATAGTTACCACTAAAATATAAGTTCTAATTACAGTAATTAGTAAATTAATTATTGGACTCACTAATTTAAATCCCGAGATTTTGCACCTGAACTAAAGAAGGAACATTAATACTGAGAAAAATTATAATGAAATAATGAAATGATACCCTCATTAAATATATATATATATATATATATATATATATATATATATATATATATATATGTCTGCGTGTGTGAGTGTGTGTACATATTAAATATTGTATATATGTGTGTATATATATATACATATGAATAATATTCTCATTTTGTATTCATTTAATGTACGTAATCATAAATAGAGTCTAATTGAAAGACGATGAATTAAGATGATACAAAGACGTCCTACAAATATTTCGTTAGAGCTCTCATTCTAACTACAAAGCGACTACCATTTCATTTAATCTCATTTTATCGTAATTGCCTGAATATCATTTTATTAGCCAACATTAGAGTTTAACGTTAATTTATTGCAATTTAATCATAATAATGACTAAAAATATACTTACATGTCGCTGCTCAGGGTGTAAATGTTGCTCTCTAACGATTCGGGCGACGACCAGGCAGACTGTCAAATAGTGAATAGAAAACATTATATATATATATATATATATATACATGTATATACATGTAAAACATTATATATATATATATATATATATATATATGTAACAAAATATGTATATATATATATACATATTTATATATATATATATACATATTTACTATATATATATACTATAAATATATATATACTATATATATTTTTACTATATATATTTATACATATTTATTATATATATATATATTTACATATATATATACATATTTATATATATATACATATATATATATATATATATATATATATATATATATATATATATATATATATATATATATATATATATATATACTATATATATTATTTGTTCAGTTTTCGAGAAAACCTAAACTCACCCCATGGCAACTAAATCCGAATTCCACCCACGCTCCCCACTGGGGCACCCGGGGCATCCCCGGGGCGGCACCACCCCAGAGACGGCACCATCCCACCCGGGGAGCCCATCCTGGGGTAGCCCCCGGGTGATGGATTCCCCGGTTGGGGCATCCCATCCCAAGGGATTTCCCATCCCGTCGTCAGTCCACCCCACCCAATCCACCCCAAGGGGCCTCCTCAACCCTAAGGGCCG
>CAJHZI010000564.1:782500-1067600 GCA_905160935.1 Enchytraeus crypticus
TCTGATGATTCGGCTGTTGAGGTTCTGGAATCTGATGTAACCGCATTAGTGGTTTTATTCTTTAATTCCGAGAACTTTTTCAGGAGATTTTTCGCTCCAGTACTACCCTGTTCAGAGTCTTCATCTGGGTTTGGACGATGAGAATTAATCAACATATAAAACGTAAATACGAATATCATTCCCTCGAGAACAGTTATAATAGAGATAATTACTTTGGGAATTACGAAGTAGTGTCGGTGGTAGCTGACGAGAGCTTTGCTGCATGGTTTCGAGCTTGGAGTAAGGAGATAATTTGTTCTTTTTTTGGTCACCGAAACGCACGATGCTGCGAATAAAGACAAATAAAATGACGCTTTCATAACTTATGAAGCTATGAGAATGACCTTCTACAGTAATGTGCATCCAAGCCACAATTGCACCAGTTACTCTGAAGTTCACAAGTTACTCTAGATTATTCAACAAACCCAGATCTCTCTCTTTCTTAGTGCACTGCCTACTGGCATGTCCATGGCATATAACGCCTAGACCCATCTATATCGTACGTTCATTAACTCATCTCTTCATGCCCACATACGAGTGGATCTTTAAATCATCTATAACATCCTTTTGATATACCATTATTTTTGGAGGATTCTGCTTATGACGAGGTGGGCCCCTATGCCTTCCTCAGCTTCGACTAACATTTTCCGGCAGGAGCGTCATTCCCTAAGAAAAAAATCCTGTTTACCAAGAACCTATACGACGCTCTAAAACAGCTAAAACAGAGAAGTTAAAAATATTCAAGTGGGCCACTAAAAGTGATTCTGGCATCTAGACGGAATTGGAAGGGAGAAAAAGAGAAGGGAGACTGACAACAGGGAGTGTGTCAATTAATTTCTAAATATTTAAAACGCATGAGTACGCCTTCTGCAATCTTAATACAAATTGTTTAACAAGCAATACCTGAATTGTCGCAGCATGAGACAGGTATAGAAATTTCATCCTCTTTGGGATTTATGGCCCAAGCAGTTTTAAACCAATCAGAATAGCCCCTAACGCCACAACATTTCAAACCTCTCTGAACCTTATCAATCGCTTCCGTTACAGTTTCAAGCTTTTTGTAATCTTTCATCTTCCCAAGAAATGCACGCTGAAAAGGGCCATACACATAATTAAATTAAATTTTAAAAATCAATTAATTAATTAACAAGCACGAATTAAAAATTAAATAGCGAAAATTGGCCTATTAGACATATTTTTCTAATTTACGAATTTTAATTCATTAGCGTTTCCTAGCTCGTCTCCCACTGTACTACACCCTCTCTATGTACTCGGCTTTACTCTCTTATATTAGTTTATTTAAAGTTTATTAGTTTATTTTACTCGAAATCATTCACTTTTAGTCTATTCGCAATAACTCGTTTAGTTTCTAAAAGTGTATTCGCTCAGTTTATTGACTTTTTCACGCTGGTACTTCCTTAGTTCACCAACTAGTAGAGCTTTCAGAAATAATGCCCAACCGTAAATATATACACATTGAAGAAGCTGTAGAATAGAACCAAATATATTGTAAGAGTAATAACAATAATAATAGCCTAAGACAATTTCTATTGCGGTGTCGTGGCCGGTATCCACTCTTCGAGATCATTTCACAGTTCCTGGCAGGTTATTATTTTTCATCCTTTCCATGGCTAATATATATTATTTTGCTTATTCATATTGTAATTTACGGAAAGTATCAGTTATCTAGTCATCCTCACATGCTTCCGGTTATTCTTCGGATTTTTCGGATTTTGGGAAAAGCTCTGCAACTTTACGCAGGCCGCTTAATAAAACATAAATTTACTTCCTCATAACCAATCAAATGGTTTTCGATACTCTACACATGAAAATTCAAGACGAAATGAATTAGAGCTTTGAAACATCACGTACCAATAATTTAACGACTGTAAATAAACTACTTAATATAACGCATTCGACTTACGACAACTTGCCGATCAGTGTCAGTGGAATAGAGGTCAATAACGAAATAAGCGACTGCATATGTAACAACGAGTGCTGCTATCCAGGCGGTGACAGCCTTTAGCATTCCGCGCAGAAATTGCCTCCGCATGTCTCTCCGGCAGAGGAAAGTGTTGACCGACGCCGTTAAATGAACACAAAAACCCATAATTCCGCATCCGACGAGCACAAAGAAGGGCGATTGTGGCTCAAAGCCGTCAACCAATGCATCCAAGTATCTGCAGAATATAAAAGACACGATATGATAATATTATGTACTAATCATTGCTATATACTGTTTACGCGTATAACAGTACAAATACAAATTTCACACAAAATGTTATCTCTCTCTCTCTCTCTCTCTCTCTCTCTCTCTCTCTATATATATATATATATATATATATATATATATATATATATGATTTCTTTCCCGAAAAGCTATTACACTAGAGATAGAGAGAGAAAGAGAGAGAAAGAGAGATAGAGAGAGGGGGAGAGAGTGGAGAGAGAGAGAAAGAGAGACATACGGAGTGTTATATAGCTATATTACAAGAAAAGATATCATAATTATTAACATCAGAAACAACTCTTAAACTAGCATTTAGAAAGCTCCTAATTGGTTTTCATAATGACCTATATGCAAAAAAACAGAATCAAAACATTTTCAATGCGCAATCAATTCACACGCGTACAACACAGATTCGTACCTTCCAAGCTCTACCATACACCAAGCGCAAGCGCAGCAGAAAGCGGTGTTGATTAATGCTGCGGCGGCATTTACAATGGAAGCCACAATCCATATCTTCTCTTTAGGAACGGGACAGCTTTGTCGAGAAAACCTGTGCATCTGTCACCCTGAGCTATACCTTTCAGGCTAAGATCTCACATGTAACATCAGTTTTTTAAAGTTACAACTTTATGTTATCCTTACAGAATAAAGATTCAAATTAATTAATCACTTTAATATAGTAAAAAGTAAAAATAGGTTATACGACTGGTAAGTTCCATTAACACATTAAATATGCCTGATTTAATTGTTACTATCCATTTACTGGAATCTATAGCTGTGCCTAGTTTATAATATATGCTCTTGAAGCGATAAATTGAAATAAATATGAAAGTATGAGTTTAGAATTTACATTAAATAGAGCTTTATTTAAAATATTTCAGGTATCTAGTATGAATTATTTGCTGTTTTGTATGAATATATTAATACAAGTTAAATATCTGTTGAGAAAAAGACAGATTTATGTCAACGTTGAAGACAATAGATAATATTAATTTACGCAATTTAATTAACTGACAGTGTTCTCCACATGAAGATATTTATGTATTCTTTTTTCTTGTGTGTTGTAATGCAGACTATGTTAGTTTGCCACTGTTGTATTAATTTGCTGCCTTTGGGTGAAATAAAGATTGATCTATCTATCAACTTCATCATCTTCCCTTGAATCCTTGTTTCCCAACATCATCATCTTCTCAATCACAGGCAACTTATAGCCTGTTATATATATATATATATATATATATATATATATATATATATATATATATATATATATATATATATATATATATATAGTGACTCTCTGGCACACAATGAATTAGCTATAATTATGGCTCTCAAGTATTGGTAAACAAACATGGCGGCGAGAGCACTTGCTGTCAACTCAGCTTTATGCTATATTATTAACTGTTTTCGTAAACATCCAGTGAAGATTGTAACGTCTATATGTTTAGACTTCTATCAAGTGGATACCATCAGTAATGCAACGGATTTGCTCATCAGTGACGTTGAGACACTGGAAAAGTCTGATAACATTAAATTACCGAGTAAACACAGGATGTCTAATGTAAATAAGATGAAACTAGACTTGGAGGATATCTTTAATATCATTCAGTCTGTGGATGAATTTGTAGGACTAAGTGCTCTCCCTAGATATGTAACGGATAATCTAAATGAGCTGCCTGTCACAAAAATGGACAGTGACGGGCTATCGATCGTACTAACTAAAATTGATAAACTGGATGAAAAATTAACTAGACTTGATATGCTTTTGGGTAAGTCACGGGAACGGGAGGTAAGGAATTCGGTGCTGTTGAGTGTCAGCGATATCGGTGAATCTGGTGTCACTCATTTGGGGGAGGGAGAAGAAGTGGAAGACCGTGGAGATTCTGATACATTCATGGAAGTACAGAGTAAGAAGGTAAAACGACGACGATTAAACGATGCGAAAAAACATAACAAGACCATGAGCATCTCGTCTCAGACACATCCAGCTAATACCCTATACAGTGAAATGGCAGCTAAAACAAAAATCAAAAATTCTGGTTCTGCGGTCACTTCTTTTCGTGCAACAAAGCCTACGGCAACCATTTCTACTGTCAAAACCAACAGGATCATAGGTACCAGTCAAATCTCTAATCAGGACATGCCAAAGTCAGCCAAGCCATATGTGAGAAAGGCGGTCTATGGAATCTACAATGTCTCTGTTGACACTACATTAGACTCCATGAGAAAGTATATCACTGATTTGTGCGATGGGAGCCAACCACTGACATTATTTCAGGTTAAATCTAATAATGGTCAGGAGGCTTCTAACAATGATGCTACTAACCAGTCTTCTAGTTTTAGTGGATCATATCGGGTATGTATCGATATACAACACCTGAATAAATTCTTAAAGGCATCATCATGGCCCAGTGGTATAGTCATAAAACCCTGGAAATTTTAACCAAGGCAACAACAGCAAGAAAGTGCACATACATCATCAATTCAGAAATGAGTGTGTCTGCTGAATATAATTATAATATAATGACATACAATTTACATGGTTTTAATCAAGGGGAAATGGCTTTAGAAGAGTTATGTAGTAATGTTAATTAGCTGGACATTTTATTTGTACAAGAGCATTGGCTTTCTACTGAAAATCTCTATAAATTTAATAAATTTTCAAATTTTAATTATTTTGGAATTTCAGCAATGCAAAATCATACTAAAAATGATATTTTGTTTGGTAGAACCTATGGGGGGGGGGGGGTAATGACACTAGTAAATAAAGCAGTAAAATCTGCAATAAAGCCTCTCATGATTAATGAGAGAGTTGTGATACTAGAAATTAATAATTTTTTATTTATTAACGTTTATTTTCCATGTAAGGATAAAGCTTCAGAATATCTTGATATCCTTTTAGAAATAATTGCAGATATATCTGATTTACTTGATGTGACCAGCTATAGGGGCTTAATTCTGGGGGGTGACTTGAATGTAAATCTCACCAAAAATAGTGAACAATCTGTCATAATAAAAAATTTCCTAAAAATGTATAATTTGGAAATTCTTGATATACAACAATACAGTGGGGATGACGGTGTATATACTTTCAGTAACAAAATATTGGTTGTTCAAGTATAATTGATTATATATGTATTTCTGAATGTATGATAGAACATGTATTAAAGTATGATACATTATCAATGCCATTTAATTTTTCTGATCACGAAATTGTTCAAATAGTGCTCGCTTATGATATTGGAATAATTAATTATGTATGTGATGATAATAGGTATGTGAATGCTAATATCATTAGATCTGATATAAGGGTGTGCAATGATGGCAAATATCTTAATAGAAGATTTAGATTTGACAGGTGTGACAAACAATCATATTTTGATTATACCAGAAGTTTACTTGATCCGTTGCTGAATGAGTTAACTACTATGTGTATTAGGCTACAATATAATGTAAACATCGGTGAACTTTGTAATCCTACTGTAATAGATCGTATCTATAGTAACATTGTAGATGCTTTGTTGCAAGCTAGCAATTATAGTGTTCCTTATACTACTTGTTTATAAACATTGGTGGGATGAAAGTCTAAGTTCTCTAATGAAAGATTGTATCAAATCCAATAATGAATGGGTTACAGCTGGTAAGCCTCTTTCAGGAGTGATATATAATAAACGGAATTCGGATAAAAATCAGTTCAAAAAATTAATTGAAGTAAAGAAAAAAGAAAAGAAAATAGATTTATCAAACTCGCTGCTAAATTCGCTGAATAACCAAAATTCTTTTAAATTCTGGACCACATGGAAGAATAAAGTATGTGACAAAATCACTATACTGCCTAATTTAGAAGACACAGACAGTGAAGAATCTGCAGTTGAAAAATTCAAAATACATTTTGAACACATATCTAATAACATGGATTGTGAATTTAACACAAAAATGTGTAATAAATATAAAAGCCTGTTGAAAAATCGAACCGAATTACTAAAATTAAATAATGTAACTGAACTAAGCGATTGCTTATTTAATGCAAGGGCAATTGATATTGCAATTTCAAAGCTTCATAAAGGCAAATCACCTGGATTTGATAATCTAATGAGAGAACATTTAGACTATGCTCATCCTAGTATTTATGTAGTACTGGCCAAACTTTTCTACATTATATTTGTTACAGGTTATGTTCCATTAAGTTTTGGTAAAGGCCTTTTAATACCTATTCAAAAGGATACTTCAAGTAAAGGTGTCCAAAAATTAGATAATTTTAGGGGTATAACGTTAAGCCCGATAATATCAAAAGTATTTGAGCAGTGTATACTTCTTATTTTTGATAAATATTTACATTCAAATGACAGACAATTTGGCTTTAAGAAAAATCTAGGATGTGTACACGCTATCCTTAGTGTAAGAACGGTTATTGATTTCTTTGTTACAAATGACTCAACCGTTAATATTTGCTGTTTAGATGTCAGTAAAGCGTTTGATCGTCGTAATCATAATTGCCTTTTCTATAAGCTTCTACAACGTTCAGTTCCAGTATGCTTAGTTAAAGTCCTATCTGATTGGTATTCTAAATTGAGTTCTACAATACAATGGGGAAAATGCAACTCCGGTGATTTTAAAATTAATTGTGGCGTTCGTCAAGGAGGCGTTCTATCGCCTGTGTTATTCTCAGTATATGTAGACAATATTTTGACGAAATTATCTAAATATGGTTGTAGAATGAACAATTTATGCTATGGTTCTTTTATGTATGCCGACGATCTTATATTAATTTCGCCTTCGAAAAGTGAATTACAAACTATGATTAATATATGTTGTAAAAGTTTTATTGATGTAGGTCTTGAATTAAATACAAGTAAGTCATACTGTATGAGATTCGGAAAGAGATACTGGAATACGGGACCTAGCGTAACGGCCAATAATATGAGCATACTCTGGGTTAAAGAAACCAAATATCTGGGTGTGACCTTTGTAGCTGGAAGAAATTTAAAGTTTCATTTTCAGATGTGAAATGTAAATTTTACTCTGTATTTAATACTTTGTATTCTAAATTAGGTCACTTGTCTAATGTTAATGTTACAGTGCATCTATTAGAAACAATGGCTATCCCAATCTTAACTTATGCCATTGGGGCGCTTGATCTAACAGCGTCTGATTTAAATAGCCTTGACTTTACTCTAAGTAGAGCAATATGCAAGATATTTAAGATTAGGGAAAAAGATAATATTACATTATGTATGAATATATTTGGAGTGCAGAGCATCAAAGAGAGATATATTAAACATCAATGTAATTTGATCATGAAGGCTTGTACAAGTCAAAATTTAATTGTAAGAAATATATGCATAAATAAAGCGAAAGGTCTAACTAGCCATGCATTGAGTAGATAATCTATGCTATATATTTGTAATTTTATTTCATTTTGGTTTATTTTCAATGCAGCAGTATTTGTTGTAATGCACTGTGGTATTTTTTGTTTGTTTGTTTATTGTAACTTGCTACCACGTTTTGATGGTGTAATAAAGATTCATATATATGTTACATAGGCTGCTTGACCTTCACTGTCCATCCAGCGCTACTTGCAGTTTAGTACAGAGCTACGCTTTAAAAATATACTATTATATGTTATTATTGTTTTTCTGGACTATATAGGGCCCTGGGCTAAAAAATAAGACAAAAGAGACTTTATTTAATTAAATATTTTAAAAATGAAGATATTAAAATAGTTCCTCTTCACTATGGGAAGCAGCATTAGCCAAAGTATTTCGGAAACAGACTGCATTGAATCGCTGGAGAGCAATAGACAGTCACTTGCAAAGAATAGCTTGTTCGCGTTGATCACCAGTAATGGCGTTGGTCCTCCATTCATCCGTAATGTCGCTGGTCCTCCATATATTATTATTAATATTATTATTATTAATATTTATACTATTATTAGTATTATAATTATTTTTATTATTATTATTATATAATAGACTATATTTAATTAGGATAAATAGGAAAATTGTTTTCTTTATAAAATAATAAATTGTTTATTTATAATAGATAAATTGTTTTCTCAGGGAATGACGCCCCTGCCCAGTAAATGTAAGTCGAAGCTGAGGAAGGCACAGGGGGGCCACCTCGTCATAAGCAGAATTCCCCCAAGGATAAGGGTGTATCAAACAGAATGTAATAGATGATATAAATATCCACTCGTTTGTGAGCATGAAGAGGAAGATATAGATGCGTTTAGCGATAGAGATCGTTAGTTCACTGGACTGGTTATATGAAAAATGGTTAGGCAATTTAGACCATTTTTCGTATAACCAGTCCAGTGAATGTCCGAGATTTTTTGAGCTGAGAGTAAAATTTCGGACATTCACTGGACAGAAAACGGTCTAAATTGCTTAATGGTCTAAACATGTAAAGTCGGTAAAGCTAGTGTTAAAGTCAATTTCATCACTCGAAAGCGATTTGCGGTATTGAAAGTGATAGATATCAGCATAGTTGATCAGTTCACTGCATGTATATGCGTGCTTATTTTATTTATTTTATTTATTTATCTATTTACAACCTCCGCTTTAACGTCAGCAATTATTTACTTTTGTAAAAAATAGAAGATATCAGTTGAATTTAGAGTGTAAATATATTAACTAGAGAGCACCGCGAACGACGCTTCCAAATAACTCTATCGAAACAGCAATTTCTAATCCTGGTAGACGAAGTAAAATATACAAAGAAGAAAATAAAAAGAAATAAAACAAGCGGCCTGGCCTTACTAGACAAGATTTGTCATGTTAAAAACATTGTTCATAATTATGCTACATACATATATGCGTTTGAAGACGGCACGTTTGAAGACGGCTATAGAAGATTTTGTATTCCAGCATCAAAGCAACATCATTAATATTTTTTTGTATCTGCTTTTTCATATTGACCCATATATGCTACGTGATACAATAAAATATAATTGTGGCCTACAACCAACACAATGCAATAAAAATACAATACAATACAAATGCAATACAATATAGGGCCTACTGAAGATTTAAATTCCAGATCTTTACCTGAGAAATATAGCATGCAGGTCGAGAATGAATATGAATTTGAAACTCCTTATTTTATATGACAGCAGCTGTATTCTATCTTCGTAGAAACAGCTTTATAGGCTTTCTTATTTCTTTCTTCGTTGACTTTCTAATCCGTTTCCTTGAAAGAGTTGTAGCCGAAGCATAAACTTCCATTCCTTGGATTCTAGTGCCCTCTCTGATGTCCACAGGATTCAATGAATAAGTTGTTTGATTTTGACTTGAATAATCAATGAGATTTAAATATATTTATGTTCATTGATAGGATGTTTGCATGATGAGTCTGTATACTGTGATTACTCTTATATATTTTTGACTTTGGTTCTAATAAACTTCATTTATTCCATATCATTGTTTGAAATGCTAGCCAAATTTTCAAATCAGAATTTGTAATCGCTGACTGAGTCATAGACATCATGCTCGTTGGTTTATTGGCTAAATTTCAGTCTCACAGTGCTCGATATTGTCATGATTGACAATTGCAGCATCCTAACAGATTACCATAGATGTCATAGTCTCGTAGACATTTTTGCACATTGTTACCAACTGCTTATACATGTACAGAAAATCGTTCATTCTTCCTGAATTTGAACCTGTGAGCTTAACTTAACCTCTACGACAATGTTGTTTTAATTTAAGTTAATTAAATAGGTAATTTGAAATTTTATTTAACCTTCTCCGTCGCTAAATATTGCCCTTCGTCAATGAAGTAAAACACACTATGCACATATTTATCTGTAACTGTCGTTGTTATTAGTTTATTACATAGATTAGGCTTACATAAACGCATGTAGCTTAGAATTCAGACAGGAGTTATTTTGTTAACTCTCACGTGTATTGTAACTTCATTATGCACAACTAGTACTTGCTTGTATTTAACTAGGCCTATATTAAACACTTTGGTATTTCATGTGCGGCTCAGGTCAGGGTTTGAAAGTCAATATACATGTATATGCTAAGAAATTAGAAATGTAAAATTCTCATATAAATACTTATTGGCCTATCCCGTTTTCCCCTCTCTCTCTCTCTCTTTCTCTCTCTCTCTCTCTCTCCCTCTCTCTCGCATATGCCCTAATGAAAAGTGTAAGATTATATACATGTATTCTTCTTCAGTGCACTGCCAAGTGGCAGGTTCAAGGTACATATTCATACTCAAAGTCTGTTTTCTCGCTCCATAAGAGCACTCTTTAGATCAAAAGTTAATCCCTTCACAAAAGTCTATGCCTTTTCCATACCTTATGTAGACTAGAGCTTGGGAAAAATATGGCTTCTGAGGTGGTTTCCCGTTGCCTTCCTCAGTTAGGTGGATTAATTATCATTTAATCCTGGGGGAAAATATTACATGGTGAGGTGGGTCCCCTCTTGCCATCCTCAGCTCCTGCCTTTAGTCGCCTCTTACATACACGCGGTAGATTGTTTGCGGTTGCCCTATTCTACAGTGGTCCAACCACACCCGAGCACAACACGGGGAAATAGGATGCCTTGAACCTGAGCAACACGGATTATATATATATATATATATATATATATATATATATATATATATATATATATATATATATATGTAAATATAAGTGCCTCATTATTTCAGTCTTGTAGCCTACAAGAATTGGTTGGCCAAACTCCGGATTTTCAGAGACATTTCGAATCGGGACTTTTGTCGTTGTGCTATATGACTTTCTACCACCACATAGCTCTGCATCAGTAGTTGCAGTGGGGGAACGCAGGGGAACGACATCGAACGAAGAGAAGCATAATTTTATATATAGAAACACTTCTCTCTCTTTAGTGCACTGCCAAGTGGCAGGTTCAAGGTACGTATTCATACTCAAAGCCTGCTTTCTCGCTCCATAAGAGCACTCCTTAGATCAACAAGTTAATCCCTTCACAAAGTCTGTCTTATCCATACCCTATGTAGCCTATAGCTTGGGAAAAATATGGCTTCTGAGGTGGTTTCGCGTTGCCTTCCACAAAAACACAGCAACACTTATTTATAGATTATTTGATTGAAATAAAACTGAAAGAAGCATCACAAAATTACAGAATGAACAATGTACCCGCAACTTTACAATTAGTTATAGTTTTAAATTTCACTTCTGTACAGGTTTAACAAGATTTAACGTCCACTTTCCTTTCCGACAGCGATTTCAGAGATAAACAAGTCTTACTGTAAACATTCCTCAAAGAAAACACCTTATCAGTATATTTTGCCAACAAAAGTTAAACGCTACCGCACATTTACAAAGCGATATAGCCAAGCTAGCCATAGGCATAAAGGTGTCCGTTAGCATGCTTACTACGTATATAATACGAGCTTTTAAAGCTGTAACATTAGGAATACAGAAAAGACCCTCCAATTACTTGCTTGTCTGGATATTTTCTGCAAACACTCCTGACACTAGTAATACGGATAATAACCGTATCCACCATATCCTCCATATCCTCCATATCCACCATATCCACCAAATCCACCATATCCTCCATAACCATCAAATCCGCCATACGGACCATATCCACCATAACCAGAGCTATAATCCGTTAGACTTCCAGCGCCAGTCTTACTTTTATTTCCTTTCTTTTTTTCTTTATGCTCGTCATCACCATCATTCTCATCATTATCCTCATCGTTCTTCTTTTTCTTCTTTTTTCTTTTTTTATCATCATCATCGTCATCATCATCACCGCCATCATCGTCATCATCTTCGTCGCCATCTTTGTGTTTCTTTTTATGCGATTTCTTTTTCCTTTTTGTGTCATCATTATCGTCGTCATCATCATCGCCTTTCTTCTTTCTTTTCTTCTTTTTACCGTCACCATCAGCATCATCATCTTCTTCATCATCGTCCTTATCATCATCATCATCATCATCGTCATCATCTTTATCTTTTTTCTTTTTCTTATACTTACCCTTCGCTTTATCTAACTTTCGATCAATTGACTTATCCTTTGGGGACTTGCCTTTTTTGGATAACCGTCTAAGAAAGCTCAAGAATCCCCTCTTTATACTTCTTGACCCCTTTGCTCCAAACGCCTTCAGTTTCTGCTTCCCAGTTTTCGAAACTGCTTTTTCTTCTTTCTTTCCTTTACCTTTTGATTTCTTTCCCTTTTTAGACTTTTTCTCTTTATCTTTCGATTTCTTGTTTTTCTTCTTCTTATTTTTCCCCTTTTTCTTTCCTTTCCCTTTAGCCTTTTTTTTACCCTTTTTCCCTTTCTCTTTCTTTTTTTTCTTTTTACCTTTCTTGTCTTTTTTCTTTTTCTTAGATTTTGAATTCTTTTTCTTTCCTTTCTCTTTTTTTGATCCCGAATCTTTCTCTGACTTCCCTTTCTTAGCCTTTTTCTTGGCATTGGTATTCACGTTATTGGATATTTCGCCCAAAGCCTTAATATATTTTTCATTTTCAGAAATTCTTTTCTTAAACTCTTCGTCTTTAAGTACCAAAGTACCATACTTGGCTGCACTAGTTTTCAATAAGGCATTCTTGTTAACATTTACAGACGACGCTTCGTTCGATGCTCTACTTTTTCTAATGGATTTTCCTTTTGTCTTCTCTAACAAATCGCTTGCTTTACTTGTCAATTCTACTGCGCTATCCTTCAATTTGGTCGCCATGGCTATTCCTGCGTCCTTCACTTGCCTTGACGCGTCCAGCATCTCTACTCCTTTATATTTCATTGTTCTGTCTGCATCGGATCCTTTATCCTCCAGTGCCAATGCCGTATCTCTTGTCTTCTCTTTAACTGAAGACGCTATAACCTCTGCTTTCTCCCTTAAACTTTCGGCTGTATCTTTAACTTTGTGTTTCACTCTCAAGGCCGTCTCCTTTGCGTAATCTTTAGCTACACTCGCTGTATCCGATGACTTAGATTTTACTCTTTTCGCTTTATCTTTTGTTGTATCTTTTATCTTAATCGCAGTGTCTATTGATTTGTCTTTCGCCTTTGCCGATTTACGTTTCGCCTTAGCCATATGATAATTGACCTCTTCTTTTACTTTCATCGCTGTGTCTATTGCCTTATCTTTTAACTTAATCGCTGTATCTACTGATTTATCTTCTATCTTAATCGCTGTGTCTTTTGATTTGTCTTTCGCCTTAATCGCTTCACGGTTCGCTTTAGTTATTTGATGCTCAGCCACATCTCTTACCTTAATCGCTGTATCTATTGATTTATCTCTCACCTTCATCGCTTCACGTTTCGCTTTTTCCTTTGCTTTAGCCGCTTTACGCTTTGCCTTAGCCAGTTGAAGCTGTGCGTCATCCTTTACCTTAATCTTTGTGTCTATTGCCTTATCTTTCACCTTACTAGCTTCAAGTATTGCCATTTCTTTAGCCTTAACCGCTTTACGCTTTGCCTTAGCCATCTGAAATTCTGCTCCTTCTTTTAACCTAATCGCTGTATCTGATGACCTATCTTTTATTCTACTAGCTGTGTCTAGTGTCCTATCTTTCATCTTACTAGTTTCAAGTATAGCCCTATCTTTAGCCATAGCTGCTTTACGCTTTGCCTTTGCAATCTGATATTCTCCTCCTTCTTTTAACCTAATCGCTGTATCTGTTGACCTATCTCTTATTCTACTAGCTGTGTCTAATGCCTTATCTTTCATCTTACTAGCTTCAAGTGTAGCCCTTTCTTTAGCCATAGCCGCTTTACGCTTTGCCTTAGCCATCTGGTATTCTGCTCCTTCTTTTAACCTAATCGCTGTGTCTGTTGACCTATCTCCTATTCTACTAGCTGTGTCTAGTGTCTTATCTTTCATCTTAATAGCTTCAAGTGTAGCCCTTTCTTTAGCCATAGCTGCTTTACGCTTTGCCTTAGCCATCTCATATTCTGCTCCTTCTTTTAACCTAATCGCAGTATCTGCTGATCTATCTCTTATTCTACTAGCTGTGTCTAGTGTCTTATCTTTCACCTTAATAGTTTTAAGTGTAACCCTTTCTTTAGCCATAGCCGCTCTACGCCTTGCCTTAGCCATTTGAAGCTGTGCGTCATCTTTTATCTTCATCGCTGCATCGATTGATTTGTCTTTCATCTTAATCGCTTCGTGCTTCGCTCTATCCTTTGCTTTAGCCGCTTTACGCTTTGCCCTTGCCACTTGAAGCTGTGCGTCATCTTTGACCCTAATCGCTGTGTCAGTTGTCATATCTTTCATCTTAATCGCCTCACGTTTTGCCATTTCTTTAGCCTTAGCAGATTTACGCCTTGCCTTAGCTATTTGAAGCTGTGTGTCATCTTTTACCTTAATCGCTGTGTCTATTGTCTTATCTTTCATCTTAATTGCTTCAAGTATTGCCATTTCTTTAGCCTTAGACGCTTTACGCTTTGCCTTAGCCATCTGATATTCTGCTGCTTCTTTTAACCTAATAGCAGTATCTGTTGACCTTTCTCTTATTCTATTAGCTGTGTCTAGTGTCTTATCTTTCATCTTACTAGCTTCAAGAGTAGCACTTTCTTTAGCCATAGCCGCTTTAAGCTTTGCCTTGGCCATCTGATATTCTGCTTCTTCTTTTAATCTAATCGCTGTATCTGTTGACCTTTCTCTTGTTCTATTGGCTGTGTCTATTGTCTTATCTTTCATCTTAATAGCTTCAAGTGTAGCCCTATCTTTAGCTATAGCCGCTTTTTGCTTTGCCTTAGCCATTTGAAGCTGTGCTCCATCTTTTATCTTAATCGCTGTGTCTATTGATTTGTCTTTCATCTTAATCGCTTCGCGTTTTACTCTTTCCTTTGCTTTAGCCGCGTTACGCTTTGCCTTTGCCATTTGAAGCTTTGCGTCATCTTTAACCTTAGTCGCTGTGTCTATTGTCATATCTCTCATCCTAGTCGCTTCACGTTTTGCTTTTTCTTTTGCTTTAGCAGCTTTACGCTTTGCCTTTGCTATCTGATAATCTGCTTTTTCTTTTAACTTAATCGCTGTATCTGTGGATCTTTCTCTTATTCCACTAGCTGTGTCTAATGTCTTATCTTTCATCTTAATAGCTTCAAGTGTAGCCCTTTCTTTAGCCATAGCCGCTTTAAGCTTTGCCTTAGCCATCTGATATTCTGCTTCTTCTTTTAACTTAATCGCTGTATCTATTGATTTATCCTTTATCTTAATCGCAGTGTCTATAGATCTATCTTTCATCTTGCTCATTTCGCGTTTTGCTGTTTCCTTTGCTTTAGCCGCTTTACGCTTTGCCTTTGCCATTTGAAGGTTTGCGTCATCTTTAACCTTAATCGCTGTGTCTATTGTCATATTTCTCATCCTAGTCACTTCACGTTTTGCTTTTTCTTTTGCTTTAGCCGCTTTAAGCTTTGCCTTAGTTATTTGGTACTTTGTGTCATCTTTTACCTTAATGGCCGTGTTAATTGCTGTGTCTATTGTCTTATTTTTCATCTTAATAGCTTCACGCATTGCCTTTTCTTTTGCCTCAGCCGCCTTAAGCTTTGCGCTAATCATTTGATGTTTTGCTTCATCTTTTATCTTAATCGCTGTGTCTATTGACTTATCTCTCATCTTAATTGCTTCAAGCCTAGCCTTTTCTTTAGCCTTAGCTGCTTTACGTTTTGCCTTTTCTATTTGGTACTTTGTGACATCGTTTAACTTAATAGCCGTATCTATTGACCTATCTTTTAATTTTGTCGCTGTTGCTATTGTCTTATCTTTCATCTTAATCGCTTCAAGCGTTGCCTTTTCTTTTGCCTTAGCCGCTTTACGCTTTGCCTTAAGCATTTGATACTTTGCTTCATCTTTTACCTTAATCGCTGAGTCTACTGTCATATCTTTCATCTTAATCGCTTCAAGTTTTGCTTTATCCTTAGCCTTAGCTGCTTTACGTTTTGCCTTGGCTATTTGGTACTTTGTGTCATCTTTTAACTTAATCGCCGTGTTTTTTGACGTATCTTTTATCTTAATCACTGTGTCTTTTGTCTTATCTTTCAACTTAATCGCTTCAAGTTTTGCCTTTTCTTTTGCCTTAGCAGCTCTAAGCTTTGCCTTTTTAACTTGAGACTTTGCTTCATCTTTTACCTTAATCGCTGTATCTTTTGTCTTATCTTTCATCTTAATCACTTCAAGTTTTGCTTTTTCTTTTGCTTTAGCCGCCTTTCGCTTTGCCTTTTCTATTTTGTACTTTGTGTCATCTTTTAACTTAATCGCCGAGTCTATTGACTTACCTTTAATCTTAATTGCTGTGTTCATTGTCTTATCTTTCATTTTAATTGCCTTACGTTTTGCCTTTTCTTTTGCCTTAGCCGCTTTAGCCTTTGCCTTTGCAATGTGAAGCTTTGCGTCATCTTTTACCTTAATCGCTGTGTCTATTGTCTTATCTTTCACCTTATTCGCTTCACGTTTCGCCTTTTCTTTTGCCTTAGCCGCTTTAAGCTTTGCCTTAATCATCTGACGTTTTGCTTCATCTTTTACTTTAATCGCAGAGTCAATTGTTTTCTCCTTCATCTTAATCGCTTCATGTTTGGCCCTCTCTTTAGCCGTAACCGCTTTTCGCTTTGCCTTAGCTATTTTGTGCTTTGCGTCATCTTTTAACTTAGTCTTTGTGGCTATTGTCTTATCTTTCACCTTAATGGCAGTGTCAATTGTTTTATCTTTAACCTTAATCGCTTTACGTTTTGCCTTTTCTTTGGTCCTGGCCGCTTTAAGCTTTGCCTTAATAATTTTATACTTGGCCTCATCTTTTACCTTAATCGCTTTTTCTATTGACTTATCTCTTGCCTTAATCGCCTTACGTTTTGCCTTTTCTTTTGCTTTAGCCGCTTTACGTTTTGCCTGTTCTTTTGCTTCAACTGCTTTACGTTTTGCTTTAACCATTCGGTACTTTGCCCCATCTTTTACCTTTATCCCTGCATCTTTTGTTTTTTCTTTTACCTTAATCGCTTTACGTTTAACCTTTTCTTTGGCCCTAGCCGCTTTACGTTTGGCCTTTTCTTTTGCATTAATCGCTTTATTTCTTGCCTTTTGTTTAGCTTTGATCGCTTTGCGTTTTGCCTTGTTCTTTACCTTAATAGTCTTTAGGATAACTTTCTCCTTGGCTCGCACTACGGCCTCAACTGTACGCTTAATTCGTTGTTTATTCTTTTCTGTGAGAGTGCTGAAAATGAGAGGTACCGTGAAGAGAAGACAGCAACCTTCCAGAACTGCCATGGCACCTACAGCATACCCGAGAGACTTGAAATAGCCGATGTAGTATTCCCGAAGCGCTAGCGAACAACTCTTTAGACTGTACGTCAGTTGATCCACTGTATTTCGTGTAACTTTAGTGATGCAGATACCTGTATTGAAAATGAGAAAATTCAATTATAACGGTTAACTGATATATTGATTAAACAGTACGTCGTGCTATGATTTGTGTACTGTTGCGAACTAGTATCCTATAGTTTAAAAAGTCTACAGTACGGAAGACTGCAAACTAAAAGAATTAGAAAAGTAAGAAAACTTTGAAAATTATAAATAGGCAATATGTACTCACATTAATTACAAAGCAAAATCGTAAAGTTATAGCAGATCGGTAATTAATAAATATGATAAAATGATAAACGATAAATGTAGAGTTGTATAGAACATGTCAAACGCTAGAGTGAATTTCTGAAAGATGTAATTAAAATAAAATGAATTCAATTAAAGGAAACTTATTCGAGGAAGAAGTTGAAGAAGATAACGTAGATGATGTCATAACACATTACATATAAGCTGGTTCAGTTCAGTTGGTGAGCTACCAGGCTTCAGAAATAGCAGTACAAAAAATTAAACGAATGAAATGGAAGGCTACGGGCAAATTGCGATTTGTGTAGAACTGAGAGGACTAAATCGAACGAGGACTGAATCTATTCGTATACCGACCCTGGTTAAACTGGGATTCAAGGGAAGAAGAAAAAAGCTACGGCTGGTAAAGCTAAAGTTAACGTCGGTTTCCTCAGTCGAAAGCGAGGTCAGTGACGGGCGAGCCCAGGATTTGAACCCCGCTCATACTCCTCCGCGGTCGAGAATCTTACCGACTTCGCCACTGGCTGGAGCCAGAAGAGAAGATGAAAAATGATGATGATGATGATCTAGGCCTATAGGCTACTACAGAGAGATATCCCAATCTAAGCAGAAACTGTCTGATATCATCTTCAGCCACCCACTGTTATATTTCGTACAGCGTGCAAACTATATAAGGATTGATCCGTAGGAATGAACTGTCTGATATACATGTATATTGACAGAATAAGCATAAGCGATCATGATTGCCAGCAATGACGCGCCTGGTAACTGTACTGTACTGGACCGATTACTCCCGTCACTGACATCGCTTTCGAGTCAAGAAACTGACGTTAACATGTTAACATTAGCTTTACCATTTTTTACTTTTACTGCGCAAGAGTACACTGTGTGGCCCTAGACGTCCACTAAAAGTCGATCTACAGATTCGAGCATTTGATGATCAAGATTATCAGCAATGAAGACCCTGCTAACAGTACTGGGCATGTGTACACTTTGGTCCTAACCGTCCCATACGTTCATTAAAAGTCTAGGGTTATTGCTTCATAAACGCAACAACGTTATCACCCGGAAATATTTGACTACGAAATTTGCTAGTAAGCTAAGGTATACAAACAAACCATTTCAATAGAATTGAATACTCATTGATTCACTAATTTAAGATCTTTTTAGATAATGATGACGCCTACTAATGAAGTCCAGTACGTGCGCTGTTTTCAAAGTAGGCTATATTTACCTGTTCAATTAGGTGCAAAAATTACAACTGATGATTCGTGGACAGCATCAAAGAATGCTATCAACATAAAATTTATCTGATTTTAGGGACACAAGAAACGAGAATAGCAGACAGAGAGAGAGAGAGAGAGAGAGAGAGAGAGAGAGAGCCATGACGATTTATTTGCATCTGATTTGCATATACACAACGCGCGTACAGCGAGACAGAACACAAATAAAACGGCCGTTGGAAAGAACAGAATTAAGCTATGTCTAGATGACGACCGGAAACATGGAAATATAGCGACATAGCAGTAGCTGCATGAAAACAAATCAGCAGTACATGACTAAGATCGTCATGCATAGCCCCGAAGTTGTTTCAATAAAGGAATCAAATTATATGAAAACAATAATTACGAAAATTAATTTAAAAATTTAAAAGCATAAACACGAGTTGAACGAACGAATGGAGGTTTTTTCTACTTTTTATTGCTATAACGGTACTTTGAGCTCTATTTTTAGAATAATATTTTCGTAATTTCTCAATATTTGTATATTTATGACTTTATTTATTTTTCAGTAAAATTTACGAAAAAGCTAAATCAGGTAAAGTTCATGGAATATAGCGCCAAGAGGAGAGGCTGCTAAAAGAAGACTTACGATGATCACAGCAGGTCAGAGGAATGTTGATGTCATCAAGGTCATTTGAAGGATCCCAGAGAGTCTTCAGCCAATCTCGGTAGTCCCTCGTTCCGCAGCATCGAAGCTCCCTCTGCAGGGCGTCGACCGCTCGAGCAATGGGCATATCAGTCATGTACATCGGGATCTTCGTCAGGAACCCGCTCTGACAGCAACAACATCAATCGACTAATCAAGCAATCAATTATCATCCTCGTTTTCCTTTGAATCCCAGTTGAACTAGGGTCGGAAATTCTAAACGTTTCTATTCGTTTTAGAAAAATGCTGAAGAAATATCTGAAGCCTAGGCGCTCGCCCTATTTATCTATATATCTCTAGAGAATTATTATTATTATTATTATTACTATATTATTATTATTATATTGTATTCACCAATCCATAGAATTTAGTAAAAAATTTAATTTGAGCATGTTTCACTTTATCAAAAAAATATAATAATAATTATAATAATAATAATAATAGTAATAATAATAATAATTACTTATAATAATAATAATAATTACTATTCATACTCTTATTACTTCTGTCTCCAGCGCTCTCACCGTGGGATATCTGGATGATATTTAATACTCTAGGCGGTTGCGAGTCTTCGGTTGCTAATGATGTTCAGATTATCATCAACAGAGGCCTGTAATTCGGGCTTGAGTTGATTAGTATCAAGTGCGACGTCATCTCATCAGATTACAAATTTCCGGGCAACTCAGTTTTGTCATCCTTTGTGCCAATGGGCCTCTCCCGTAGCACATTACTGTGCGCGCCTCGCTCTGGAGGAGAATCCAAACTTATGCACACTCTGCTCGCCAGTCCCAGCTTCTCTCATCCGCGGCTGTTTGACTACGACGAGACTCTGAGTCAATGCAACATTGCTTATGAACCGTTATCAATGCTGATATATCAGATTGGCAGTGGCAGCAAACCAGTCTACCGGTAAGAGCGGTTTTGGAATTACTCTTGCTTCCCATATCGCGCCTTCAGCCTTCTTGGCCTCAGCGATGGGAACAAGGCGGTTGCAAGACACCATCCTTCACAAGTGCTCCTCTTCTGCCGATGCTTTCATTGACAAAGCGTTGTTAGTTTAGTCCAATGGCCACGCCACAAGTTCTCCGCCGTCTACCTCAGTCAGTAATTTAAAATTATTGGACCGTCCTACAGTGGATCGGAATTATCATAGACTTTTGGAGTCCCATTCTAGTGCACTAGACCGAGCACTACTCCTAGCTGTGCCATCCAAAAGAAGCAGATAAAATGCAGTGTGCTTCAGCAATTCTTTTAAGTGGCCAGATGACCTCGAGTAGCCGGGCGGCGATTCAGCAAGTATTGTTCGAATCGTCTTTATCAAACCTCGAGTTCTTTACACCCGAGGTATCAAGTTAAAAGATATAATAATAATAATAATAATAATAATACTAACAATAATAACAACAAGAATTAGAATGTTACTCTCGTCTATGACAATATCGACCAGTATTGAGACAAATCTAAACCTGTGAGATTTTAACATAGTTCTGAAATGAACAAAAGTTAAATTAAATTCTAACATACAAATAGCAACAATGTATCAAGACTAAATTAATGACAGTACGGTTAAATGTTCACAGTAAAATACAAAATTAATAACTATATAGTTATACATGTAGGATTGTAGGCCTATCTTCAAGGTAAAATACAAACCTTATATTCGTCCACAGTTTCAGCTGCATACCACTCGAGGGCAAAGACGTTGAAGACCTGAGCACCCCCGATTGAAGCCGTACAGAAGCAGAACAAGATGAGGTAGTCCTGAAGAGCTATCTGGTGTTCAGCCTTGCAGGAGAACAGGCAGATGACGGTGCCGACGATGTGCGAACAGATTCCAATGTATCCAACGCCGGCGGCTTGTAGAACTAGTAAGGCAGGGTCAAATTTCGGGATCAACAGTAACTGAAACCTTTTGAAACAGAACAACCAAGATTTACACTACAGCGCAGTTAACGCAGTAGCTAGGAAAATAATAATAGTAATAATAATAATAATAATAACTACAATAATAATAATAATAATAACTAATAATAATAATAATAATATATATAATATAATATAATATATAATAATAATAATAATAATAATAATCAAGCGGAAACTAGATCACAGAATTCTCTAGGAACAGCTATCCAGATTTCAGGGTTGTTGACTTCTAAAAGCGGTTCTCCCAACAGAGTTCTCACAACTGCCTCATCAACGCCTATTCAGGGGAGTCACCGTCGTGGTGGATCGATAACAGAGGAAGTGGGGACGGGCGCTGCTGGAGCCAAAAGCAGTGGATTCAGGGCATTGTCACCCGCTGCTGCGATCAGCAACGTTTAACTGTCGCAAGAAGAGAGATAATAATAATAATAATAATAATAATAATAATAATAATAATAATAATAATAATAATAATAATTAATAATTAAAATAATAATAACAATAACAATAATAATATTTATTTTAGTAAGAAACTATTATTATAGTAATAATAATAATAACAACAATAATAACAATAATGGTAATAATGGAGTCACATTCTAGTGCAGTAGACAGGGCACGACTTCTTGCTGTGTAAATCAAAAGAAGCAGCGACTGGCCTCACGCTCTCCCTATTGCTTCTTGCGGACTTTTCTTAGACAATGAGGCGATTCGAGTGGCCGTTAATTACCGTTTAGAGGCGAAAACTTCCGACCGCACATCTGCCCATGCAGTCATGAATTCGATGCGTTAGGCCTTCACGGTCTCGACTGCAAACGCAGCTCAGAGAGAATGTCTCGCCATCACAATTTAAATGACGTAAAATGGCGAACCCTTTCGCAAGCGGGCCACCCTTCCTCGAAGTAACAAAGCGAGTTGTCTAGATCAGACGGCAAGCGCCCGGAATCTTAAGTGAACCAGTGCAATAGTATATGTGCCGTATGGGACGTCACGATCATTGACACTGTGTCAAAACCTAACCTGGATATAACTTCATTCACTGCCGGTGGAGCTGCTGAACTAGCCGCCTCTAAGAAATTGGATAAGTACCGTGATCTGACGTTAGTGTATGCAGTCGTTCTAGTGGCCATGCAGCAATTGGTCCTATGAATTTCGATTGAGTAGACTTCACTAATAGCATAGGCAGAGTAATTTCAGAGCCAACCGGCGATAAGCGAGAGATCTCTGTTCTTTGGCAAAGGCTTTTCATGACTTTGCAAAGATTGAATGCAGTCTGCTTCGGCAATTCATTCAATCAGCTTCATAGCTCTCGAGTAGCCGGGCGGCGATTCAGCATGTATTGCTCGAATCATTTTTATCAAACCTCTGGTTCTTTACCCCCGGGGTAAAGAAAATTCTAATAATAATGTATTTTTATTGTTACCCCGGGTTTAAAGAACCCGAGGTTTTATAAAAACGATTCGCGCAATACATGCTGAATCGACGCCCGGCTACTCGAGCGCTATGAAGAAGATTAGCTGAACTAAAAAAACTGATTAAATAAACTATTACAAAATGTATAATAAGCGATGAGTAGGCCTACATAGAAGATCCCAACTTCGAACTGTTAAATTATTAAAACGTATTTATTTCTAAGTACAGCATAGGCTAAATGTAAAATAAAAGAAATATGCAATATTTTTATTCCATTATATATGAAAAAGGATTAAACGATTTATTAGAATGGTCCATATATAGTCATCCAAGAGACTTAACTGGTTCTTCATTATAATTTGTTCAATAATTAAGCCAAAAGTCGTGATATAAAGGGTGCAGCGAGTCAAACACATTTCGATTTAATATCGCTACAATGTACCGTTTTGCAGAAGCAGATCCAACCCCCCCTCCTTAGGCCCGCCAATCCATGCATTACAGACTACACTGCTCCAGCATGGTGCTGCTCTGTATCCATATATTCATTGTGTTAATAGCTAACTGTGTGTGTAAATATCTAAATAATGTACAATAAGTAAAAACATTTGAACTTTCTTCCGGAGAAGACGCAGGCGTATGTAAAAGATGTGGACTCTTCAAAAAAATCACTCCCCATAAAAAGTTACTGAATCCGACCCTGCAATTTTGCATTAACCAGAATTGCTGCTAAGTCTAATCCAATAAACGAGTCAAAGTCTAACCGTTTAAATCTACTCATGACATAGAAGCAGTAGATCGTGAGGAGGAGATGAATGGTAGCAAACAGCAGATTGTTCCCCGAGGCGTAAACATATTTCATAGAAATGTGTTTAATTGGAGCCTGCGGGGCGAGTCCCACCTGTTTGGCGAGTTTGGCGTCTGCTTTAGACGCCAGGGGCTGAGGGAGGGTAGCGCCTGGGGGATCTTTGGAGATCTTGGTTGAAACCTCTTCTTTTATCTTCTCCTGTAATAAAGCTTTCTCAAAGGCAGCGTCCTCCTTTTTATCTTTCTTAGCTACAGCAGCCTCATTCCTAATCTTCCTAGAAACGTTTTCTTTTAGCTTCCCTTGTAGGCCTGGTAAAGCTTGATGAAGACCAGCGTCCTCCTTCTTTTCTTTCTTGGCTTCTTCCTGTTTGTTGGCATTATTCATCGCGCTAGGCGGTACCGCGAAGGGATTGCCTGAAGTAATGGGCCCTAAGCCAGGAAAAGCACTCAAAGAACTCTTCTGTAAATTGGCCATAACTTCAATATAGCCATCAGAATTCGAGGTTATGAATTAATTACTAAAGTAACATTTTATATTTTTGCCAAGCCATGCCGGCCTATAACTGTATGTGCTATATCAGACTCCTAGGCCTATATTTAACAATTAGCACTGTATGAGATTCGTATATATAGTTGAACTAGAGAATATAATAAATGTAGTCAATATAATAAGCAATTCTTGTAAAGCATAGGCTATATTCATAATTAGGCCTATTTCTTCCATAATATTTATATTTTTATTGACGTCAACATAACTTAGATTACTTTTCCTAGAATATCAAAAACAAAAGACATTAGTATTATCCATATAATTATATATATATATATATATATATATATATATATATATACATATATATTCCTATATAATTACATGTATATACTCTATGCCTTTATAATTATCTCTCTCTCATATACATGTATATATTTATATAGGCTATATATATATATATATATATATATATATATATATATATATATTATATATATATATATATATATATATAATAACACACATTATAGTGAAATGATCAACTACGTTGATATCTATCACTTTAATACCGCATGTTTAATCCGTTAGGCAATTTGTCCATTTTCCGTGTAGCCAGTCCAGTGAATGTCCGAGATTTTACTCTCAGATCAGCGCGGCTGGGATTCGAACCCACGAGGGTTCAATTCACCTCAGGGTCTGTCATTTAAAACTTCATGACGTTATCGTCACCTCTAACCATTGCGCTATTGAGACATTCTAATAATATATATGAGGATATATATATATATATATATATATATATATATATATATATATATATACATCCTCATATATACATGTATATATATATAGAGAGAGAGAGAGAGAAAGAGAGAGAGAGAGAGAGAGAAGACAGAGAAAAAGAGAGAGAGAGAGAGAGAGAGAGAGAGAGAGATAGAGAGAGTACACCATAGATCTATAGCTTAATCCCTTCAATCAAAAAGTGGCAATGCCTTACTCATTCTGTATGCAGCCTCTCTCTCTTAGCTCTCTTAGTGCACTGCCTACAGGCAGATCCATGGTATATAACGCCTCCACTCAAATCTGTCTTCCGCTTACCTCTTCATGTCCATATATGAGTGGGTCTTGGCCAGTCTCTGCCTCATTTTCCTTCCATTCTACCTTCTATGATCTCTCTTAATAGACCTTCCCACCTTAGAATGTGTCCTATCCAACTCTTCTTCCAAATTCTTAGTACATTTATCAACTGTGTATCTGTACCAACTCTCTCCATAACTTCCTCGTTGGTCACCTTTTGAGCCCAGCAGCTAATCCTCTTCATTCTTCTCCAAATCCACATTTACAAGGTCTGTAGTTTTCTAATATCTTCCTCCTCTAGTTTTCTAATATCTTCCTTCATTAAGGTACATGTTGTACATCCATACAATAGCATGGTCCAAACCAAGGTTTTCACTATCTTTATCTTTGAGTCTTTCTTGTACTTAGTCTAAAGCTTTGAAAGAAAGTGCGTCTGAATTGGTTTCCCGTTGCCTTCCTTAATTTTTAGTATTTGCGTTGCCGCCTGGGAATGATATGTGCTGTAAACGGTAGGCATATTCCTCAGTGTTCCGGACACAGCACGGAAAAATAAAGTAGTCTACACATGAATGTGTGCAATTGAACAAGTATGTACAAATATAGGCCTATATTAATTCCACCCTCCATCCCAAACCGCTCCGTGGTATTCACCAAACACTGTAAGGGATGGGGGAAGAAGTTTACTTCCACGGCAGGGTATTTTAAAATTCCCACTAGGAGAGGTTAGTAGATCCAAGTGGGGTTGGGTTGAATCCCTACTTCCACAAAAGAACGTTTATAAATGCAAACTGGGGTTTTGTACTAGGCAGAAGTGGAGGGTCGAACCCCCAAAGTAAACCGCTGTCAAATCGAATCGTGAAGTAAATATGGCAAAATATATAGAGACTAGGGAGCACCCGGCAAGCATCAGCGTGTCAGACAGCGGTCTCAATTTTGAGTATATGAGCCTATAGGCCTATGTCCCACGTAAAAAACCTGTACTCGTGAAAGTTTTCATTCTCATTTCTCACTTCTTGTACTCATAAGGTTTCACAAATTCTCTATTTTCGCAGATTCTTCATAATGTTCATGGATGGAAAAACCATACAGAGTTTTATGATAAAAAACGATATGGCTAGGCCTACTCACTGTAGATACTACATGCATAGTTAATATCTAATTTATGCACGAACTGGGAATCAATCGAGCATCTCTATGGACAACTTTTATCCCAAGAACTTCCTCATTTGTCAGATATCATTCTAAAATTTACCCTCTAATCAAATACATTAGGAATTGATCCCAAGACCTCGCGCGGTAGAAGCCATTTAAAAAATTTTAACTTTACATGTCCCTTTTCACCTTCATTCATTCATTAAGACATTCAATAGCGCAGTAACTGCGAGATTTAGTTATTTACTCAGATCTGTTGCCTAAAAATATTTGCAATGGATAATTCTTGGTATTTGAAACCACGACAAAAATCGACTTGAAGAGATTTTTCATTACAAACGAGTGCGTAGAAAACCATAAAAAATATTTTTAGCCAATTTAGGAAGAAATTTGCGAACATATATGCTGAGCATTAGCAAATGGAGAGAACAAGATTAATTAACTGAACATTCTAAGTTACATTGCATAACATAACAACAATTAGAGTGCTACAGTCATCAATAACAACATCGAACACTATTGAGAAAAATCAAGCCGGCGATGAAAAATGTCCAGGAACGGTGTAAATTCAAAAATCCAGAAAATCAGTCCAAAGATAAAGGGATTAGAGAAAAGGAAGTTTAGGCTGGTAGTAACTCATGGACACTAGATTGAAAAGAGAGATGGAAAAGGTGGGTCTTCAACTGCCTAAGGAACTGTTCATAGGAAAGCAAAGGCCGATGTGACTCAAACGAAGACTTCTGAAAACTGGATGGAAGAGAATTCCAGATCTGCGGTGAAGCAAGCTGGAAAGAACAATTAGATAGCTGAGAGCATGAAGGTAAACTATGTCTCATAAGATTATATAATTTGGAAGACCGAGTAACAGCAGGCTGCATCACTTTAATCAAGTGAGACATACAAGTTTGTACAGGGATGGTGATGGACTTATAGGTTAACGAAGCTGTTTTGTAAATAATACGCTCTTTGATCTTTAGTCAGTGCAAACGCTTTAAAATAGGTGGTACATGTGAGTACTTAGAAGTACAAAAAATAGCTCGCGCAAGAGAATTCTGAACAAACTGCAACTGAGCAATCTCACAGCCAGGGAGATTTACAAACAGGGAATTACAGTAGTCCAACTTGGATAAAACAAGAGCTACATGTGTGACTAAAGTGGAGAATAGATGCTAACATTTTTCCACAAGCTACAGTGATACTTCCATAAAAAAATATTCGCAGACCACCTGGTTTCTTGCACGTTTTCCATAATTAATTGAGAGAGAGAGAGAGAAGAGACTACAGCCTATATTGCTTTCTCTTTCTCTCTCTCTCTGTTTCTCTCTCTCTCTCTCTATATTTGCTTGGATGTTTGCTTTCATTTGATTTTTGTATGATTTCTTTTACTAATATCTAATACTTTTTACACGTATGTTGTTTGTCAGTGATTTGGTGTTGATGCTGGAAAATACAATAAACGCATATCTCTCTCTCTCTCTTAGTGCACTACCCTCTGGCAGGTCCAGGGAATATAACGCCTCCATTTTTCTCTCTCTTCTGCCTCCTCTTCATTTCCACATATGCGTGAGTCTTTAAATCATCTAATATACCTAATCTCGGCCTGCCCCTGCCTCTTTTTCCTTCCATTCTACCGTCTATGACCTCTTTTAATAACCTTCCCCCCTTAGAATGTTGCGTTCGCATATTGCTTTGTCTATTAATTTGCTATAATTATAATTAGACTTCAGCCTATATTGCTTTGCTATGCATAATTCCCTTCACAGGTTTAGTAACTGCAGGTAGAGCTTCTAAAGCACAAACAACTTATGCACACCGTATCAAAGCATTATCGTCATTTTACATCAAAGCGCATCAATGCAATGAGCGTGGGTTCAAATCCAGGATGAGTCTATGTAAGAATGAAATCTCATATATACATGTATATTAAGCTCCCATTGACAACACAAATAGGGGGTAATAATAATGATGGCATAATGTGTAATTGCGGAGGGCGGGATTTAGTGCGCATTTAACTGCGTCAGTCAACGAAGTTAAGCTATGTCGGGCCCGGTTAGAGCTTGAATAGGTGAGCACCATGGCAACCGAGTGTTGAGCCAGCATAAATACTAAATTAAATATAAAACGTGGAAATATTTCGAAAATGTATTGCAAATGAATGATTAGTTATATTTATCAGAAGTTTTTTTTTTTTTTTTTAATATTTTAGATGTAATAGTAGACTTGTTGTACAAGTATATGATCTTATGTAGGGATATACATGTGCCTGAATATACTCCCAATGACTGTGTAGGGCTTTACTGTACAAGCTAACTACTGGGTATCTTTGACATTTGTTTCACAAGTTTATTTCATGTTTGCACAATTTTTTTAGTTACTGCTTTGCTTGTAATTTTAAATGATTACCATTCGGTTGGTGAAATTAAAACTTATTAATAAAATAAAATAAATCTCCCATGTGCCCCAAGAAGATCTCAATTGCTCCATAAAAGAATTTCTGTAAGAAATACCAAAGGTAATAGCAAAGATATTCGGCACATGTATTGTAAATAAAAAAGAAGCATATAGGGACTTCAATATCATGCAATACATATGCTGTAATTCCCCTGGGTGCTTTATATGTTCACAGGACAATTAATTGATCACCTAACTTTTATTCCTCTGCATTTAATCTCGGATATCAGCTGGATCCGCAATTTGCAATCGGCAATTCGATGTTCCAATATGTCATGTCATCATCCTAGAGCTGGTTCCTGCCAAAGATTTCTCTATAATATTCTACCGTAAAACTTTAGTCTTCACCATTTTCCTTCAGGTTAATTCTTTTTCTTCCTTCTGTTCTCCCATGAATGACAATTCCAGTCATTTCATCTTCTTTTAGGTCTTCCCACTGCTCTATTGCCATCTGCTTTGTAGTTAAATACCTTTTGAGGGTTTCTGTTTTCTTTCATGAGCAATACATGTCCAGCCCATTTCATTCTTCTTCTCTTGATGGTTTTACTTACCATCGTTGATTTGTTCACATCCTAATGTTCTCATTAGTTGTGAGCTCTTTGTAACTGATTCACAGTATTCTTCTTAGCCATTTCACCAACAATTAATTGTAGTAGAATAAAGCCAATACACCGTACCTAGAATGGCTATCGTAATGTATGAGAAAGACATCCAATATGTGATTCTGTTCGCAAAGACCATGACATTTATACATGACATTTATACATGACATTTATACATGACATTTATACATGACATTTATACATGACATTTATACATGACATTTATACATGACATTTATACATGACATTTATACATGCATATTAAATTATTGACACCATATAATATTTTTATTACAGAATATAGCTCAAAACTCAACCGTAATCGTAAAAAGTCAGTATTCTTCGATAAACACAGTTCTACAGCAGGCAAACAGCTCAGTATAGTTCATACGCCTCTTTTCTTTATTTGACGTAGCTGCTTTTTCTTCATTCTCTTTATTTTAGCAGTATTCTTTATCTGCAAATAGAAAATAAATGTATATTTATCATATGTAAAATTATCACAATAACTTAACATCAAAGTTGACATAACTGTAATGATAATTAAATTAATGCAAATGGCAAAGCACATGATAATTTACAAATAAACTACTGTTAGTAATGTTACTCAGACTCTACTTGATAATGCACACTTTATTTATTTTGATATTTCCTTCACTTCTGCTACAATTTATTATAGAAATTTTAATAATAAATTTGAAGGAATTCAGATTCTATAATTTTCAGATTCACATAATTTATGTATTTATATTAATATTTCATTCATATTTTATGTATATATTTTAATATTTCATTAAGTCCTTTGACAATTTATTTAAGAAATTAAACTCTAGAGAATTCAATAATTAAAAAAACATACGAATCCATCTTTTAACATTCGCTTAACTACATATTGTTCATTACATACTGTGCTATAGGGTCATTCCATGTCAACTGGTCCAATGCTTCCCAGGTGACCTTCTCAGATTTAAACGATATTTTAACAGTGTAAAGTAAAATATGTCTCTAGGCTAGATTTAAAATTTAAAATCAATCGGTTGACCAGTTGGGGAGTTATGGCAGTCATTTCGACCCCACCTTAGATCCATTATCGGTGCGAAAAATAAAACGTGTTATTTTTTCTGCACTCTGAACTGCTATAATTTGGCTATTTATGGTCCTATCCCTATGAAACTTCCCAACAATACTATATTTGATGCGTAGATTTAGAAAAAGAACTCAGAATTCAAGTGGCATGTATATCTTGGCTGCTACAGCAGCTCCAACTTGATGTTTTGCAAAAGTAGAAATTTTTGAAAAGCCAACTTTGAGTCCTTATAATTCTCAAAATTGACCAACCACATTATTGCAATCCATTTAGTTTAATAATATGGACATATCTCAATAACATAAAGCACTTGTCACCCTCAGAAGTAGCTTGGATTTAGAATACCACTAGCTCTAACTTTAAAAAAATTCAAGCATCACCCAATTTTTGGACAACTTCACGGCCATGGTTAGGCATGTAGGCAGTTGATCACAACCTTCAAACTGCTGTTATTTACAAGTCGATATGTTACTAACTTACTGTAAAAATATTTATTTTTCAACTCTATCAGAACATATAGCAACAGCCATGTAAACTTACCCATCGAAGGTCCTTTTTACACAAAAAATTTAAATGCTTAGAGACATATTTACTTAACACTGTTAAAATATCTTTTAAATCTGAGATGGTCACCTGGGAAGCATTGGACCAGTTGACATGGAATGACCCTATAGAGTTACTTTGCTGCTGCCACATTTGTAGCTTTATTATTTTTTCTTTATCGCCATTTAATAGTATTCGTCGCCGTGTGAAGATTGCAGCTGGCACAAATTTAAGAATAATCATCAAACACCCTTAATTGTTTACTTCTTTGAAGCTCTCAGCACTCAGTCTAGCCAAGAGATCGCATTTTAACTGGGCTAATTACTAACTGGGCCTAAAGTTTCTGAATATTTTATACGAAAATGCCTTCAATGTATCTTGGTATACACTACACCGTTCTAAATTACCGTTCGAAACTAAATTATCTTACCACTTGAACTACTTCTGATTTCCTTTCGTTCTCTTTCTGCCGTTGAAGGTTCAATTCCTGCCTTTTTCGCTTATCCTACAATAGAAAAATTTAAGAAATTCAAATTTTACATCAACTGATATTTTAGTATAAACTTAATTTTACGGTGTTATTCGTAGTACAATTCTAAAAGATGGCTTCATATAGTATCTATTTTATCTATATATCTATTCATATAACATCCAATCAAGGGTGAACTTGTTACAAAATGCTATAAATATTTTATTTATAAAGTGGATAAATATTAAATAATTTATATATATATATATATATATATATATATATATATATATTTAATATATTTATACGAATAAAGACAGATAGGAATGTACACAAGGGAAAGTTTTGACAGAATATGGCAAATATTACACAGAAAGAGAAGTTCAGTCGGCCATTTACTTAAACTTAAGTATTTAAAGTTACCAGAATATATAATAAAACAGGATGAGCCATATGTACTTAAAAGAATTAAACTATAGAAATATCATTTAAATCTTTTCTAAATGATTGCTAACACTCTAGTAAAATTTGCAAAGTCTTAAATTAAAACAGAAATAGGAAAAGAATAAAATAGAAGACAATTCATATTATTATAATTATGCAACTGAACGTTTAACTACATTTACATAAATGGTGCAAGGTTATCAAACCCTTTTCGACATTCTTTATAAATAGATTTATTGAATAAATAATAATTATTATTAAAGTATATAATTACTTAAGTATAATTTCAGAGCATGCGCTCATTAAACATAAAACACTTGGTCATGAATTACTTGATATATGACACAATTAAAACATATTACAAAGAGTCATAAAATGCAACAATCAACTACGGCAATAGACTGAACAATCTCCTCAGTCTTAAATTCTAATTTACAGTTGTAATAGAAAAATATTTAAATTTTTTAAATTTCATTCAACCTGTCTTAGAAATAGAGAAGCTACACAGGAATATATTACCTCTAATCTTTTGCGAATGTCCATCTTTAAGCTTCTTTCATATTCTTTAATAGATTTCTTTTCAGCTCTGTCCTTCATCTTCTTATCCCATGATGTTTTCAAAGGTTTTGTTTTTGTGACCTTTGAGAGACTGAAAAGTAAATTATTTGGATATCAATAATTAATTTATACAATTATTTGGATATCAATAATTAATTTATACAATTATTTGGATATCAATAATTATTTATACAATTAATTATATTTGCCAATTACAAGGGTCCAAATGGAAAACTATGGGAACTCTACTTAAATATGGAATAAGTTAGCATCACTTGTAATTTATACAAACCATGTTGTGACTGAACTGATGCGGAGTAGAGTAAATGTAAACTACAGGTGCAAGTTGTAAGAGGAAGCTAAGCATGAATTTCAGAAAAGCCATAGGAAATCGCCATGGAAGACCTGTTTTCTCCAAGGTAAAAGCTATATTAAAGTTTGATAAAGGCACAGCTTTCATGACGGAATAAACTAGTTGATCAACAAAATTACTTTTACTGAACCAAAAACGGACTTTGAGTGGAAATATGTACACTGGGCCTGATACTTGGCAGAACATGAGAGAAGGAGCGAGAAAGACATAGAATACTTAGCTTAATTAAGCAAGAATTTGGACAAATATTAAGCTATTGTCCTATTTACGTTCATCTGTTATTCAACTATGAGAAGAAACGATGAACGTTAAGAGAGATAGTAGTCATAGTAGGCTACTTAACAGTTCCGGTAAAAGCATTCCCAAATGTTTGACATAATACAGGGACTGCATGGATCTATCGGATTCATAGTGTAGCAGCTTTCAGCGTAAACAAATGATTATATTTTTGTGTACTGAGCCATTGATTAACATAATTTACCAAAACAAAAGATAATACAGCAATCCATTTTATAAATAAATATTAGAACAAGAATTCCATTGACAGTACTAGATAGACATCGCTTAATACTTTAAGGTTGCTGCATAAGAAAGTAATTCATATGACAGTTGATCCACAATACAAACACAAACACAATACAATACAAACGACTACTAGCAAAGAGAAAACGACACACGTGCAAAATTGATATTTTAGAGCCCATACCTAACTGGTTTAGGATCTCTCCATAGTCGTCCTGATTTAGACCTGCCACGTGGAATATTCTTCCAACTGGTGTCCATTTTGTCATTTTCATCTCCACTCATTTCTTCCTGAGGCTTTTCCATCGGATTTGAAGATAATATCACGAATGTTTATTTACTTTACAATTGTAAACAGAATAGAACTTGGAATACTGAATCGGTTGCCCACGGAGGTGCCAAGTTAACGACAACAACAACAAAACAATTAGATTGCTGCTGTTGTTCATAGCAACATTGAGCACCATGGAGGCAGACCAAAATTCTAAAATATATACATATCTATATAATATTAATATTGGCTGCCCGTTTAATTATAAGTAGGGAGAAAGCATTAATATTACAACATCAATTAAAGTGCTGCTGTCGTCAATAACAACATCTGGCGACGAGCACTATTAAAAATACTATTCCAAATCAGCAAGAAAAAGAAGTCCTAAAAAGGCGGGTGCAGCTTTCATGCTCCAGAAAGCCAGTCTAAAGATAAACGGTAAGGACTAAAAGAGAATTACGGAGCTCGATCTATATCTATAGGCTTAAATGCGTGATTGTCGCACTAATAATTAACTTGATCATAAGTACACTGCAGTCTGAATGGGTGGAAGTGATCGAGAGATGGAAAAGCTAGGTCTCCATTGCAACTGCATGCCTATTTATCTATCCATGGGAATGCAAATGACGATCGACGTGGGATTCGAACAAAGATCAACTTCCGAAGAGCGGCTGACACATATAATTATAATGTCATGTAATAACCATGCATAGTATACAAATATAATTATAATGAAACTGAAATAATCAATTATATCAATATCTAACATTTTAATACCACATACGTACATGTTAAAGCCGTAAGGCAAATCAGTCCGTTTTCCGTGTAATCATGCATGCAGTCCAGTACGCGAATGTCCGATATTTTACATTCAGATCAGCTCGGCCGGGATTCGAACTTGCGATCGAGATTTCAATTTGTGCACCTCATGCTCGAGTCTGTCACTTATAGCGTGCTTGAAATTTTATGCAACTTTGTCCAGCCATCTAGGAGTGGTTATAGCTCTGTTGAAATAGTAAACAAGGCCGAGTGTGGGAGTGAGGAGGGGGCTGTTTTTATATTCACGGCAGGTAGAGTCAATAATAATAATAACAACAATTAGAGTGCTACAGTCATCAATGACAACATCGAGCACTATTGAGACAAAATCAAGCCGGCGAGCAAAAAAAGAAGGTCCAAAAACGATGCAAATTCCAAAATCCAGAAATTCAGTCCAAAATAAATAGTTTAATATATATATAATTATTGTATTGATATATTAAATTTTGTATTTCTTAATTTATTATCAGAATGACTTAAAATAATTTGTACTGATTTTCAAGATTTTTGAATTTGCACCGTTTTTGGACCTTCTTCTTGCTCGCCGGCTTGATTTTGTCTCAATAGTGCCCATTGTTGTTAGACTCATTGATGACTGTAGCACTCTAATTGTTGTTGAATGTCTCAATAGCGCAATGGTTATAAGTGTAGATAACGTCATGAAGTTTTAAATGACAGACCCTGAGGTGAATTGAACCCTCGTGAGTTCGAATCCCAGCTGCGCTGATCTGAGAGTAAAATCTCGGACATTCACTGGACTGGTTATACGGAAAATGGACAAAATTGCCTAACGGATTTAACATGTTTTATTAAAAGTGACAGATATCATCGTAGTTGATCATTTCAATATAATGTGTGTTATTATTATTATTATTATTATTATTATTATTATTATTATTATTATTATTAATTGTTGCTAAGTTATTATTGTTGTTATTATCATGACTGGTACACCACGGCAACTTCTCACGTTTTCATGACGACAGATAAACAACATGGCCGTTATGTAAACATAGTCATGGAACAAATTACAATTTTGTCCTAATATGTACACAATTATTATATTAATTACTACAGTTTAAACAATTTCAATGTGTCATGGTAAACTGAGATAAATTGTAGCTGTTCACTATTATGTATTACATATTTTATGATACTATATTGGCATTTTAGCTATTGTTACGCCCTAGACCTTCTGCCTATCAATCAATTTGTATCGCTATGCTTTCAACTTCTACTATATAGAATCTAGCTATTTCCCTAAAGAAATCTTTATTCACTTATTTTATATTATTTGAATTTATAAATCCAATATAATTGAACCATTGATTATAAATAATTGTAGAGTGTGTCCGAATCTTTAAGAATTGAAAAAAATAAATTTATAAATTTTTTATAATAGTCGGATATACATATATCATAAATTGATCAGTGGCATATTTGGTTAGGTATCTGGCTGAAAATCAGTAAGTACATGGTTCAATTCAAAGGCTTGCCAGTTGCATTTTTAAAGGGAATTGTAACTGATATTGGGCATGCCTTTATCCTTAAAACTAATTTAAAAATTAAATACTAGGCAGCAACTTTTTATTTAGTAATTTATGCATTTTCTTGATATAATTTTTGTGTCACTTTAGAATTTAACAGCTGAGTTACAAAATATGACGTATTGCCTGCTATTCAACGGCTTTAGATATGTCAGCAAATGTAAGCCAGTACCCAAATGTACCATTTCGATCATCGTATAGTTTATCCAACAGTAGTAAATCCCTTGATTGGTTAGAAGATGGATCACACTCAAGGCAGGCATACATGAAACAACCTACTTACAATAATCAGAATCGAGGCAGATATGAAGATAACAGAAATGTTAGATATATGGATGCAGGTATGGTTACAGAAGCTACAAAAATAAGAAGTGCAATGATGTCAAGTGATGACTTGAAATATACGTCGCAGTATGATATGGATTATAGAGATAAGCGAGGTAGCAGATATTTTAAATCCAACGAGAACTTGACTTCGCAGAATGGCGTATCGGAAGCGTCATATGATAGGAGTTCTCGAAGTAATGATACATCTACATCAAAAGTTCGGGGGAGAATTAACACTGATTTTGATAGGTATCAACAAATTGGTATCAAAGATAGGAAGTATGAGGGTAATTTAGACAGAGACTATGCTAAATCATCTGAACGAGAAATAATGATGCCCTACGGAGATTCCTTTCGGGACCGAAAGGCTGCCACAAAATCATATTCTTCCGGCAGCTATATGGAAAATGTAGGTCCAATGTCAAACAGATACTCCTTGCTTCATTCCAAGCCATTATCATATGATTCTGAATTATCTACGAAGAAGAGTGATGAATTGGAAAGTAGCAAGGGTAAATATGGCTATCTGTTTAATCGTGAAAAATATTCTGTCCATGAAAATGATGACAATTTTAGTACTGCTCGAAAAGAAAAATCTTTTGATAACGATGAACGATACAATGACTATCGTCATTCACATTCTTCTAAAATTCAACGCGATGATTTACTGTATGATGATGATAAGAAGTCAAAATACGCAGAAACAGGTTACAGGAGAATGTCATCAATGAATGGCTACTCTAAGGATAAGAATGATACAGAGAATAAAAGTGCTAATAGTTATGGAAAATCTAATGGTTACTCACAGTACATTGATAAGTTTGACGACAATCGTGAAATGTCTTTGAAGGAAAGACTTAAGCGTCTGAAAGAAGAACACGAGGAGCTGGAGTACAGTGAACAGAGCCACACAGCAAGAAGATCTTCCTCTGTCTCGGATCATCTAGACAAAATGTCTTCTTCACGTCGTTTAAGTAGATCTGATGATCATTTGTATAACGGGGAACTATCACCGCGACATTCGTATGAAAATTCCGAAAGATATGCAAGAGATTCTCGCTATGCTTTAACTAGTGAAGGTAGAAACGGTCCGGAATCTCCTCGATTTAGACGAAGTTCATCTGCTGTGAGAGAGAATGAAGGGAATTCAGTTGAAAGTTCAAGTAGGGATAGAAAACAAAGCGCAGCTATTGGAATTCGACGTGATGCAAGGTCTCTGGAGGACAGCTTAGAAAAAAAATCAGTTACTTGGGGTGAAAATTCGTTTCATGAGCTACTTGGCGATTATATGTCAGATGATGGTGTAAAGTCGAACCGAGCAAGAAGAGATTTGCATAGGATAGAAGCGGATGATGCTGGCAGAAAAAGTCTGGATATTGTTGAAATGAAAGAAGAAAGGAGAAGGACGTTGGATAGTTTGAAAAGCAGAAATTCAGAATCGAGGAGGTATATAAAAGTAGATCTCACAGGAACAGATTGTGATACAGGTAATCATAAATATGAACTTACCTTTAAAAATGTTTCAGCTATCGATTTTAAATGTGTAATTATTTATCATTACTCAAGATTATGCCTAAATTCAAGTTCATGGTATATAGTATATACCACCTAACTAGTTCTATCCTCAGCTTTCATCATCATATAAGAATACGAATACGCTTCTATTAAACGATCCGGCATCATTTGTTTTGGCCTTCTTCTTCCCATTTCTCTTGCATTTCTCATAATTACCTCGTTCTGTAACCTATCTTATTGCCTGTCTACCTAAACTAACTCTCTAGAATATCTTCATTTGGAATTTGGTAAGCACATATATGATATATATAATATATACATGTATATATTATATTATATATATATATATATATATATATATATATATATATATATTTATATATGTATATATATGTTGCTCTAAAGCTATAAAGCTAAGTTTAAAGTCTCTACTCATATCCTAAGAGAGTCAGAGTCGATCCAGCTGAGATTCAAAGTAATGAACTGCCCTGCTTCTCAGGAATGATTGCTCTCCATTAAGCTATCCAACCGGTGCAACTTTCCGGTTTTACTTTTCTGTATTTGCATGGTGACAAATAGATGTTAAAGTTCTGAAGCAGCATGTATTGTATGCCTACTGTAAAATATTGTATCGCTATTAACAATTGACACTTTCGATCTGTTAATTATCTAATTTATTAGCTTTGTTAACTTATTATTGAGATATTATTGGCTGAACATTTGATGTTTCAGTTTATGATACTGTACAATTACTGGGAATGGTTTTAGCGAAACCTAAAGAAACAAACAGGTAAGTAGTATTTTATTGGACTTCCTGATTGGTAGCCATATTTATTGTTGATTTCAATTGAAGTTAAATCTTTATGTTATTAAGCAAATTATGCTGCAGATTTAACGTTTTTTTCTAATCGTCCTAGCCTACCTTTGCTGAACCTGGTGTTAAAATCTTCATTGTTTGCATTTCTTGCGTTGCTCTTCCTACATGATTCTCTGAGAATCTATTAATTTAATTATTATTGTAAACTATATAATTAATGTGCTGTGTATACTTTTGCATACAAAGAATATCTTAATAGTGTAGGGGTAACTCATGAAATTTTAAATGACAGATCCTGAGGTGAATCTAACCCTCGTGGGTTCGAATCCCAACTACGCTAATCTGAGAGTAAAATCTCGGACATTCACTAGACTGATTATACGGAAAATGGTCTAAATTGCCTAACGGTTTAAACATGTGGTATTAAAAAGTGATAGATGTCAACATAGTTGATCATATCACTATAATGCGAAATTTACCTTACTTTTTTACTTTGCCCAATTCATTTTCTTCTACTCTTGTATAAATATATATATATATATATATATATATATATATATATATATATATATATATATATATGAATATTATAATGCATAATTTTTAGGGTATTTACTATGTTAGTTTGAGATTTAGTGTGAAGTGTTTTTGTTTCAGCTCTTTGATATGGAATGATTCATATGTTTCTATCGAAAGGATTTCTCTACTTGAACCACATCAAAGAATCAATCATTTTGCTGGCATGGATCAAATTGGTAAAGTTGAAAATTTAGTGAAGAACATTAACAAGTAAGTCATAACACTTTCAACATTCGCAGAGCTGTTGTTTTCATTTCTATTATTTATTTGTATGCTTTATAACTTTTTGCACTGCTGTTACATTTTTGTGTCACAGTATCATATTCTTCTTTGGTACAGTATTTGTGAAGTTTAATTTAAATAGTTGTTACACTGTTATTTTAAATTATTTGAATTTGTTTTCTACATTAAATTTTGTGCTAGATTTGTGTTATAGTATGCTTTTAGATTTAATTTAGATTTAAGGTTATAATTATTAGTTTTATTAGCATAGTTATTTACTGAGTGTTAATGTAATAATTTATTTCTACTTCTTTAGCCTTCTTTTTAGTTTACCTAACGATTTGAATATTCTATCATTTTTTATTTGAGGTTCTGCGTTTTTTGTGATAGATGGACTGTTCTGTCTTCAAGTTTTCAACCCAAGTATCTTATACCATTTAAGCTTTATTCTTAAGTACTATACAAACACTGGAACTACTTTGCCAACACTATTGCAGTATTAAAATAACATCCTGCATGTGATTGTAAAGTTCTGTGTAATTTGCTATATAGAAATTATTTAGAAAATACAGTAAAATCACAAAAGTTTTTGAAATGAAATCAAGTGCTTGTTAAATATTTAAATTTGATGATATGAGCTAATCAAACTTTAGACGTATTGTGTCCAGATTGTTTGAAAAATTGACCAACTGTTGACTGCACGTGTCGTAAAAGGCGACTAAAGCACTACGATCCATACCAACGTAAGAAAGAGCATTGGGTTGGTGAGCGCCGAGGCTCCAGAAATTGCTACAAAACTTTAAACCAATAGAAAAGTCTCAAATAGGGGATTGACTGCTGATATGATGTAGGATAGAGAGGATTTGAGACAGTCTATTTGTATCCCGACCTTAATTAAACTAGGATTCAAGGCAAGATGACGATTATGATGATATGAGCTATTCAAATGTTTTTAGAATGGCCGCACTTCATCCGAAGGAATATAATTTTCTACCTAAGTCTTGGGTGCTGCCAGATGATCAGGAGAAGTTTCAAGCTGGTTTAAATCAAGCAAAGACAAAAACCAAGAAGCAATATTTTATAGTTAAGCCTGCATCAGGGATAACAAATAAAAGGTTTTGGCCTTAATTTTGTTATATCATTTTTATTAATTATTTTAATATTTAATGTTCAATACTTATTTTAAAGTTAATCAGTTTGATTCAAATTAATTTATTTCTCATGAACAGTTGTCTTGATCTTTGTAAAATTAAATTTATTGCCCATGCTTTAGAAGGAACTAACTGTGTATATTCAATTAATGATTAACAGTCTGATGGCAAACGTAAATTAATAGCTAGTATAATTATCTTAACTTATATTGCCAAATGATTTACAATGTGACAACATTATATAAATGAAGAAGACATAGTACTGGAAAATCATCAAAATTAATGAGTTTAATGAGAACCTTTTCAATTGACATCGTAATTTTATCATAGAATTAAATAAATTGCATTGGGAATTTATATAAATAAATTTTAAACAAAATCACTGTTTGGACGCCGAGATTTATCGCACTTGGTTTAGTTGCGCGTCCATAATCGATGTTAAGCTAAATCGGACCTGCTTGGAAGACCGAATGTTGACAGCTGGGAATGAAAAAATCCCAGAGTGTTGAAAGATTATTCTTAAATCGGCGCCAGCTGCAATTGATGCGCCATCAAAAGGCAACGATTTCTAATAACCATAGAAAGGAAGGAGGAAATGGGCCTTAAACAAGCATCTGTGCTTCCTCCCAGTGTGCCGTTATATTTATTTTTATTTTTAAATTTTTTGAATGTTTTTATTGCTGCAGAGTAGCACTGTGTTCTAGCACAGACGACATCAGTAAGTTCACTCAGGATGGACAGAGAGTTGTCATTCAAAAGTACATTGAAAATCCTCTACTCATCAATAGTTGCAAGTCTCACGTCAGGCTCTACGCATTAATCACTTCCTGCTGTCCACTTCGTATTCTTCTTTACTCTGACGGGCTTGTGCATCTTGCAGCTGAGAAATATGAAGAACTGTGTGATGAGAATGTGGTAAATATAACTTATGCAAAGAGAAAGTACTGTGTGATAAGAATGTGGTAAATATACCTTATGCAAAGAGAAAGTAGGAGTTAAAAGTTATTTTAAATATATGTTCTTAATCTTTTTAAACGTTGTAATGTGAATCTCGCGATACATTTACACATGCTCTTAAATAATAAACTGTTTAGTTTAAGTTAAACATTTTGCAAAATTAATAAGAACATGTCAGATATTATACAAAGAGAGAAATAAGAAGTAAAATTCATTTTAATTATATGTTCACAATATTTGTAAGTAAATTTAAATGTGTATTTTTAGTATAATTTTTGTTGTTGAGCACGATGTGAAACTCAAATATTAAACCATTAAATCTGTTTCACTTAACATGTTGCAAGTGAGAACTTGGTAGCTAAGTATCATACTATGCGCTGATCTGAGATTAAAATCTTGGACATTCACTGGACGGGTTACACTGAAAATGAACTTTATGGACTAAATTGCCTAACAGTTTAAAAATGTGGTGTTAACAAGTGACAGATATCAACATAGTTGATCACTTCACAATATTGCTTGGTTACTTACTTTTTACTATGAGAAAAAATAATTGTAATTAATTAATTTTAACTGTTTATTCAGATTATATTTAATATAAATTTTCATACTATAACTCTAAGCTAGCTGTTTAAATCATTTTCAGTTAAACATTTTGCAATTACTGGTGCAGTATGCTTCTCTGTCGTTTCTATACACTTAGGTTGATTTAAACTGTAGTTAAACGATACAATGTAAATAATATAATAAAATATATTCAAATAAATTTAGTCGCAGAATTAAAATTAAAATCATTCAGTTCATATTATGAAGATAGTCTCGTAGTTATAGTGGTTCTATAAAGGTTTTATTATAAGTAGCTATAAATAAATATAATTTGTTTGAAGTAATTTATATTTAAAAATATCGTTAAAATAAGTGTTACTAGAAACTGCTCAAATGAGCAGATTTTGAGCAGCTTTTTAATTAGCCGACTTCATTTAACTGTATCTATTCCAGATGAAGGACTAAACTTTAATTTTGACTACTTTCTAATTTGTTGGCAGAACGATTTGGATGTTCATATGACAAATGAAGCCGTTGGTACAAAGCTAACTCTAAAGAAACTGCTCCAGTTTCTAGAGGACAGGGAGGCCGGGTCAAGACGTGGAAGAGATAGCATTGACAAGCTGTGGTCGAGACTGGATGATCTAGTCGTACAGACTCTGTTGGCCGCTCACCCTTCTGTCTACAGATCTTACAACATGTGCAGGATTGTTGATAGCGTAGCTGCGCGTAACGCTGAGAGTGTGTGCTTTGAAATTTTGGCTTTTGATGTACTGATCGATACAGAACTCAAGCCTTGGCTGCTGAAGGTTTGCTATTTTCAGTTTTGTTTTTAAATTATTTTGTACTGCTACATGTTATGTACTGCTACATGATTTTGTACTGCTACATGATAAACCTGCGAGAGGCTTTAGTCGTATAATTTATATTGAAAGTTGATAACTGTGTTATGTAGTTCACTATTTAATTGCAAATCCCACATGTGGAGCTAAAATAGTATATGAAATTGTTTTCCATTGTCTTCTACTCATCAATAATCATTCTTATTTTGAACTTGCACTGTTTTGATCTCGCTTTCCCTTGTGGGCTCTGTGTACTCAGTGGTCATCGTGTGGTGCTTTGGCGCCTGTTTGTGTAGAGTCTGCAAGAGACGTCCCTGACATTCCCTTATGGCCAGGAACCGAACGTAAAATTCTTATTGATTGATTGATTGATTCTAACATGACTTTCTGTTTGCTATTGGTCTATTGCTATCAATATTCTAATATTGAAGTTTTATGCTGTACACAGGTAAATCGATCTCCAGATTTCAGCATTAATGATAAAGCTGATGGAGAAATAAAGCCAGGCGTAATTGAAGATGCTCTGCTGCTATTGAATCTTAGAAGGTAAACCTTAGAATTCAGTAAGCATTTCTTACTGTTCTCGCTTGAATTAAAATTTAATATAATATGTTCAAAGCTATTAGTCATTATCTTCAATATATATATATATATATATATATATATATACACGTATATATATATATATATATATATATATATATATATATATATATATATATGCGTGTGTGTGTGTATATATCTATATATGAATGAATATATATATATATATATATATATATATATATATATATATATATATATATATCTTTATATATACATGTATGCATATATATATATACATATATATATATATATATATATATATATATATATATATATATAATATATCATTATATTATGTAGTAGTTCATACACGCAACCGGAAAAACTTTGTTTTATTTTTCGTCTAGTTACAATCGTTCTGAACTAGCTGTTTCTGAGTAGCTGTTTCTTGAGTAGCTGTTTCTGAAGTGGGCCTATTGTTTTGTTGTTAGTTGATGTAACTTTCACTAACCAATTACTGCTGTAAATATCGTATAGCTATAGCATAAGTCTTGCCTATATCAGCATGAGTAATCCTTTAATTAAGTTAGTTATATAACATCAACAGCTTGATTTCAATTATTCTGTCCTCCACCACAATTTCGAACACTATGGAATTAACGCCAAACTGATAAACTGAAAAAACTAGGCCATAAACGGAACTAATCTAAAATGCCGAAAATCAGCACAGGCAAGCTAAACGAATGTATATGTTGGCTGCAATTCGTAAACGGTGACTGCAAAGAAGATTTCTGATAATTATATATTATTTAATTTCACGTCTAATCCTGTTGTATTGTTGTAGTGTTAAGAGATCAGCAGATGACAGGACAGAGACAGCGCTAAGGGCTCTAAATGACGTTGAGGACAAATGTGAGAAACCTCTCATAGCAGCAGAAGATCTCAAAGAAGCTGCAGTACGATTGATGGCTTTTAAATAAAAATAAAAATAATAGTAATAAAATAATAATAATTAATAAATAATAAATAAATAAAAATAATAGAATAATAATAATAAATAAATAATAAATAATAATAATTGCATAATAAAATAATGAATAATTTAAATAATAATAATTGCATTATTGTTTGTCGTATAGTAATAATTTCTGATAGTATTAATATTAATGACATTATTATTATTTATTAATAATAATGTGAATAGTATTTTGTGATTTAACTAGAGTGTTGTAATAACTTAATAATATTATTAGTCACATAATATCTGATAAGATGATAACTGAGAAAGGTTTTCTTGTGGAAATGTTTTTCTAAGAAAAACTTCAAACTACCAGGAGACTTTGGTTGAGTATACCATTTAAACTCATTAATGAGTGATTTTGTTGAATGTTTGTGATTTTAAGTAAGTATTAAATTGCTATATTGCCATAAAGTATTGTCTCAACTGAACAACAAGAATGACTCATCAGTAGTGTCACCTAATAGCTACGTTAAAATCTAGTCCTAAACGCAGAAGTTTCTGATCTCAAAAGCATACATTAGTATCAATCAATCAATCAAAAAAATATCCGATTCCTCGCCGTAAAACAATATCAGGGACGTCGAACGAGTAACTGTGGCGAGTCGAATACGGAATTTGAACCCTGCTCCTACTGATCCGCAGTCAGTCACTTAACAGATTTTGCCATTGACTAAACAGTTAGATATAATAGATCTTTAAATCAATTTACACAAATCTCAAGTATCATTTTATTTACAGAAAAAGGTGGTCTCAGCTTGTACTGCTGAATTTAATTCCCGCAAGTTTTCGGATGGATGTGGAAGATACAGGCTGGTGTTTCCACCACGAGATAGAGCCAGCCTAGAGCTGTACTGTGAGCTAATGGAGTCGGCTCATATTCACCTCCTTCAAGACTCAGAGCATACCGTTGATCAATCAGTAGATATACAGCGGTTCATCGTGCAGAAGGTTTGATTGATTATTTTATGAGCTTCGGAGAATTTACATCCTGTACTCGGTATACTGAAATAGTTTTACGTAGATTTTGGCATTCATGCTGCCATATTGAGTCATGCTGCTATGTTTAATTATGATGCCATGTTGAATCATGCCACCATGTTGAATCATGCCACCACGTTGAATCATGCCACCATGTTGAATCATGCCACCATGTTGAATCATGCCGTCACCATGTTGAATCATGCCACCATGTTGAATCATGCAACCATGTTGAATCATGCCACCATGTTGAATAATGCCACCATGTTGAATCATGCCACCTTGTTTAATCATGCCACCATGATGAAACAAGCCTTGGTTGACATTATTCTCCATATATTCTCAACAATATAAATAACACATGCAGCATATAAAAATTAGAAATCAGTTTTGGAACATAAGATGTGAAATTCATTTGCCTCCGTGTAACTGAGCCTTAACTGCAATGACCCGGTCAGCCAATGCCCTGTTAGCCGCTCCACATTTGTTTAGCACCAGATTAAGATCATCGATATTTTTGGTTTGGATAGCCACCATGTTGCGACCTATTAGTAAGGTTTGAGACAGGGACTAGTGTGCAAGGTCTTCTTGTTCATGGTAGCGTACTACATTACACATTATGCAAGATAGAATATTGTAATATATTTAATTACTTTAATAATAATATAATTAAATAATTCTGCTTTATTGTGTTTTAATTTTATTCAACATCATTAATAACATTTCATATTAATTTTATGTTTCTGACGTTATGAGAAGTCCTCTCTGAATCTCGCAAAATAATAATCTGAATGGAAAACCACCTCAGAAGTCATATCTTTTCCAAGCTATATAGGATTAGCCTGCAAAAGGTATGGATTAGGCATAGCCTTTTGCGAAGGTGTATCAATCAATGTGAAGAGCATCAATGAATTGCTATTCACGTGAAAGCAGAACCTTAATATGTATCTCTTATATATATCTTGGACCTGCCACTTCACAGAACACGAAAGGGAATGAGAAAATCTTTTGTAACTACTCCATTTACTAGGAAATTGATGCCATTCCAAGGACTGTTACCCAAAAACTAATTTAGTCCGCTTTAATTAACACTTGAGGTCAACAGATCCTTTTGCAGTTTTTATGCTATTCTGCTCTTGTAGAACTCATACTATTCGATTGGTTATTACCTAAATTAATGTTCATTTTGTAAATAACTTGTTCTCTATTACTTGAATCTGAGAAATATTACAATTGTAATTAATGACGTTGTAATAGCTGATAATGGTTTCTTTCAGAATCGGGAGCGGGTCAATGAAATGATCAAGAGCAGATCTTCAACTAAACGATCTGATGTGAAATCCTTTGAAAAAGTAAGTAATGTTCCTGGAAGTTGTGGGTTCAATTCCTAGCTCTGATCACAATACATATTTGTAGAATTTGCTAGAATTTCTCTACCCGTGTTGTCCGGGTTGCTGAAGAATAGACCAGCCGTGGACTGCACGATGTGCAAGTGTCGTAATATGTGATACGACATTAAGATCCAAACCAACATCAGAAAGGGCATTCGGTTGGTGAGCGCCTAGGCTCCAGAAATTGATAAAAAATTCTAATCCTGACTCTATTTAAACTGGGATTCAAGGAAAGATGATAATATGACGATGATACATGATTATGACTATAAAATTATTAATTCTGAACATTTTTATTGATTAGTTATAATTCAAATTCAAAATTTGTGTTTAAATTTCCTTGTATATCTGAACTATTAAAGATAATTGAAGAACCTAGCAATCAAAAAAAAAAAAAAAAAATTTAATGACCAAAGGTGAAATTCAGGTGTAACGATTTAAGCAACAAGCTAACAAGATGCTTAATACGGAGATATATTTTCTACATCTAAATAAATGGTCTCTGATACATAGAGGTATTGCTTTATAGACACTGTAGATTTTAATAAATATTAGTAGCAATAACTGTACTGATATATGCACAGATTGAAATTGATGAAGGGTTGACAATAAAGACGCTGAAAGCTTTAAAGGAAGCTCGCATTACTTTGCCAGGAAAAGATGAGAAATCAACTGAATATCTTCTTGAAAAGGTTTCGCTATGACAAAAATAATAATAATAATAATAATAATAATAATAATAATAATAATAACCTATTTTATTTGACAAAGGCTTTCCATGACTTTGCAAAGATATCATGCAGTCTGCTTCAGCAATTCTTTTAAGCAACTAGATGATCTCCAGTAGCCAGGCAATGATTCAGCACGTATTGCTCGAATTTTTCCAAATCTAGTGTTCTTTTCACCCGGATAAAAATAATGATAATAATGGTATTGTTAAACTTACGTTTCCCTATCCAAGGGACGTCCCCACAGCGCACATTACTACAGATCAATTCAAGCAGACCAATCTGCAAACAAATGTGCTTAGGAGAAGTAAAGTCTTAAATGAAAGCCGGTCTGGTGATCAAGAAATTGTCAGGAACTCAGGATAGATAGTATGTCTGCGGTGGGAAAGAGATGTCTTAGAAAGAGAAGCTTGAACGAGATGGAAGATTAGTAGATATAAGATAAATTTCCTAAGTCTAGATAGGTCACTGATAGGTTTCCTTTATGTTACAAATAATGACGTCATGCTAACTTTTGTTATTTAAGGCATAATTATATAATTATGACACCCGCTAAATTAGTGTGCTAGCGTCGTCTACAACAACATTGAGCTATGTGGAACCAAAGCCAAGCCAGTGAGAGGAAAAACAGAATGGAAGTTGAATAAACGGCACAAGTAAAAATCCGGAGAATTAGCCCATGGAAGACGTAGAAAATACAATTAAGATATCTTAAGAAATATTTTTTTATATTTAATTGCCATTTTTGAGACGTCTCTGAAGTTGTCTTATGGCGAGGAACCGGACATTAAATTCGTTTTGATTGATTGATTTTGCTTCAGTAATTAACATAGGTGTCAGAGTATTATTTACTCAATTTTGTAAATGCTGCTGTCATCTTGTATGCGCCTATATTTTGAATTTTTGGTTAGACATTGTGTGCTAAATGAATTGAAAATTGTAAAATATGTTCACGTCAAATTTCCATGGATCAACGTATCTCTAAAGAGAATGTCAAGGTTAGGTGTTTCAGGAGTTCGATTCAGACACTTCCTCATCAACAGTCAAGCTCTATGTGCTACTGGCCCATCAAGTAGAATACAAGTGACATCTTAAGCTTTGCTATATAAGTTAACAAATATGAAGGCTGGGGAAATTCCAGTACACCTAATCATTGTTGTAAAAAAAATTTAACAATAGACTTTTTGTCTTAATCCATGGGATGATTTCATTCAGGTAATAGCTTGAATGTTGTAAATCCATTTTAATTTTGTGATTGTCTGATAGCAGACCTAGCTATAGTGGCCATTACTATTTTTCCGTACAACCAGTCCAATGAATGTCCGAGATTTTACTCTCAGGTCAGCGCGGCTGGGATTTGAATCCACGAGAGTTCAATTCACCCCAGGATCTGTCATTTAAAACTTCATGACGTTGTAGTGATACAAAATAAATTGTAGCCTATACATTTTTCAGACGAAAGAGAATTGGTCAGAGAACAAGCGAAAGGTTGCAGAATACTGGTTTATAAATCTTGGAACAAAGAAGCAAGGAAAGGTACCCAGCTGATTGATATCGAATCTATCTGTCATTGTATGAATAAGTAATTTTATTGTCTACTGCATGCATGAATTCAGGGTCAAATCGAAATCATTACAGTTGACTCCCTGTGATTATCGTGCCACTTTTTGTATCTTTAATTTTTCAAATTAGAAAAATATAACAGAAATAAATATAATTTAAATAAATTGTTAATCCGCAATAAAATTGTGAAATAATAAAGTGTTAAACCTCCCCCGAGATAAAAACCTGGCTACTTCACTCTGTACTATTGATTTGTTAGTGTAATTAATAAACAAAGAATGCCGAGCAGTAAACCTTTCTATAATGATTGAACTTCTCTGGAGAAATCAGACATTACACTGATCTCGTATTTATTCGTCACTCTAAACTTGGCTTATCTGCAGGAAACATATAAAAACAACAACACGCATTATAGTGAAATGATCAACAATGTTGATATCTATCACTTTTTAATACCACATGTTTAAACCGTTAGGCAATTTAAGCCATTTTCCGTACAACCAGTCCAATGAATGTCCGAGATTTTACTCTCAGGTCAGCGCGGCTGGGATTTGAATCCACGAGAGTTCAATTCACCCCAGGATCTGTCATTTAAAACTTCATGACGTTACCCCTACGCTATTGAGACATTCAATAAGTATAATAAATATTTAAAAATAAATAAATAAATAGTACATAAGTATAATAAATATTTTATATAAGAGGGTTATATATGCTTTGTTGTTATCAATGACGTCAGGTGATAGACATAGTGAGAGAGAAGGTGCGAGTCATCGCTCTGAGAGTCTGGGGCATTGTTGACGTTGAGCGAGTGAAACTGTATCGATTCTTCCTCCGAGTCTTTACTCGTCTACTGGTGAATCACGGTCAGGCACTGTGGGACTGCTTCGATGTTAACAGGTTGGAAAATCTGCGAGTCATTAGCTTTACCAGCTTTATTGTCTGTATCAGTGGCGCATTAGTTTGTTACAGGCTTCGTAGGCGTTTGTTTGGTCCCAAATTATGGACTTAACCCGTCACGGATGAAAACTCAGTCTATAAGCGGATTTAATATTTGAATGTACAAACGTTGCTTAAATGTTTTAATAACAATAATAACAACAGTTAGAGTGCTACTGTCGTCCATGTCAACATTTAGCACTATTGAGACAAATCCAAGCCAGTGAACAAAATGAAGGCCCAAAACGGTGAAAATTTCAAAATCCAAAGATCAGTCCAAAGTGTTGTTAGCGGATAAAAAGCTAAAGCTAAGGTTAACGTCAGTTTCCTCACTCGAAAGCGATGTCAGTGACGGACGAGCCCAGGATTTGAACCCCAGACATACTGATCCGCGGTCAAGCGTCTTACCGACTTCGCCACAGGCTCCAGCCAGTGATAGAGTTTCCATGAAATTGTTTTGCTATTTAAGCTAGCTTATTGTAGACAAGAATATCTTCATTCTGCTCTCATATGGTGTAGCTTCCCATATTTGATGCTTATTTTTTTGCAATATAGTAACTTTTTCACTCTGATTGATCGTGCCTGTATCGTTTGTTTCAGGAAGAGCTCGTCGTGGGAGATGATATTCAGTAAGAGCACGGAAGTGATCAGTGAGACTGAACTGAAGTGCTGCAGGCGAGTGGTTGAGTTGTGCTGTGATTGTCTGCTGGTGTTGCACCACTGTGCCGCAGACATCCGGCAGACTCATAGCCATCTATTGGCAGCTTCGTAGTGTCCACATGGGCTGAGCCGGTGGCTTGGTGGCAAGTTGTTCGACCACGGATCAGTAGGTGCAGGGTTTATATCCAGAGCTCTCCCCACACTGATATGCTATCGAACAGGAACTGACATTAAACTTGGTTTTAGAGCTACTCCTGTTTATTCATCAGTTCACTGAATGCAAATCAGTGGACGCTGCGTCCTGTTCGTGGAATCAATCAGTAGATATTGACTCAAATCCGTATCAACATAATGTACTATATGTAAAAGCGTCTATTTATTCATTCACACAAGTGCATAATTAACACACTGTGCTCATTATAATGAGCACAGTGTGTTAATTATGCAAATTAATTAATGTAAATTATTAATTACCTTACTATGCTCACAACTTCACCGGTATATCAAATGCAGCACAATATGATGACTGGATAGAAAGTATACTTGTATACTATTCAAATTTTCTATTATATATGTTGTGCAATTGTACAAAATACAAAGTTTGAAGAAGTCATACTTTTAAACTTAAATATATCTGGAATCACGGTTAAGCAGAATACTATTATGATCTCTTTTGTATATTTATTGCTCAGTTTTTTTATTAATTTAATATCAAGATGTAATTTTAACTAATTAAATTAAACTGATAATTTCGCTAGATATTTGGATCTGTCAGTTGTTTTATAAATAAGCTTGAACATTGTTTACGTGTGTACTGGTGTATACGAAGAGATCTCAGTTGTTTTGCAGCTTTATAATTTTTATTTATTCTTCTATCAACGTATCGGCATATTTGAAATAATGATGCGATAGTTTTGATCGTTAAGAAGTTGCTAAGTGAGTTGAAATAATGATCTGGTGGTTTCGAACGTTATATCGTTATATTGTAGTGTGTTGAAAGAGTGATTTAGTGGTTTTGAAAGTGGAGAGGTTACTACAGTGGGTTGAAATAATGATCTGGTGGTTTTGAACGTTAAGTCAGCATGTTTTGAACATTAGGACTTCACTGCAGTAGAGTGAAATAATTTCCTAAATTAACAAATGTTCTTGAAAAAGTCTTGAAAAGTGTTTTCTTTACATTCCCTAAACAGGCCAATATGTGGATTCACAAGCAAAAGCCTCTTGACGTTCAGAGACGTATTTCTTTGATTTTGTAGAGGAAAACTTGTTCTAATATCACATTGGCTTTGATTTCATAGTACTTGATTTGTTCAATGATGATGGAAGCATTGTATTTGTGTTGATGTATTGATTATGCTACTGTTAAAAAATTACATAAAATATTAATTACTAAAATCAGAGATAAATTCCCAGTCAGTTACATAGGGAGTGGAATCTCACTTGTTAAACCAATCAACAAATCATGGACTGCAATCCAGTGTGACAATAAAATACATGTAGAAAATCATGCCACTTCACTGATTTTTAAAGTATCATAAAAATAAAAATGTAGTGTTGTAAGCCTAAGTGATTTAATGTCAAGCTTGCTTTTAAGACGTCACGTAGACGCAATACATGATTGAAGCAGGGCAGACAAAAATGTCAACTATCTAAAATGCTTAGACTAGAGCTGATATTACAGTAAAGTCACATTAACATTTATTGTTGCATACGAATTGATTGCACTTAATTTCGTCAAACGGAAGACTAAATATATGCATATGCTACGTGTGATCAATGTTAGATATTCATTTACATGTGTAGTGTTATCTTGAACTAAAGTTATAAATTATTAAATTTAATATTGTAAAGGTATCAATAGTGATGTCAAGAATCTGTACTAATAGTTTGCAAAGAGTTTCATCATCATCACCATCTTCCCTTGAATCAAAGTTTAAATAAGGTCGGGATACGAACAACCTTCTTTTCCAGTCGTTCAATAAAATTGTGTAGCAGTTTCTGGAGCTGGTGCTCTCCAACCGAATGCCTTTTCTGACAATGGTTTGGATTTTTGTTGGTTGTTGCCTTTGAAGGAAGATATTAGGAAACTGGAGGCATTGGAAATGTGGATGTGGAGAAGAGTGGAAAGGATTAGCTAGACTCAAAAGGTTACAAATGAGGAAGTTCTGGAGAGAGTTGGTACAGATAGACAGTTTATAAAGGTATTAAGAAATAGGAAGAAGAGTTGGATAGGACACATTCTAAGGGGGACAGTCTACTAAAAGAGGTCGTAGAACGTAGAATGGAAGAAAATAAGAGGCAGAGGTAAGCCGAGATTAGGATGTTCGGTGGTTTAAAGACCCACTCATATGTGGACATGATGAAGAAAATGAAAGACAGAGAAGAGTGGAGGCGTTGTATATACCATGGATCTGCCAATAGGCAGTGCATTAAGAGAGTTAGAGAGTCGCATTTAATCGTGCAGTCCAAGGTTAGTCTATTTCTCAGCAACTCAAGCATAACACGGATAAAGTTAAATTCGTTTTCAATCAAAAACCACGATTCAGAATAAAGTTAATAATATAACTGCTCAGCGACCCTAAATTCACAAATCTCAATTTCAATTCAATGGAGCTTCATCCAAACTTTTATTGCAGTCTGTGACGACTGGTTCATTCGATCGTAACGAATTAAATATAAATTAGTAAACAAGATACTACAATTATTATAAAATTATTCTGACTAAAATTGATAGTAGTATTATTTTATTTCACTCGAGATATTATCCAGTTTACGTGATTCTAAAGTACAAAATACTGTTTCAAATGTCCATTGTTGTTAATTAATTATACATTATTAATTCACTCATTATCGTCCAAGATCCAATGTAATTCAATTGCGCTGACTCATCTTTTAAAAATAAGAAATGGCTCCCAGTAGAGCCGAGATGGCACAAGCTGTGCCTACCACTGCCCAGCCGGTCTTATACTGAGTTTTCATTTCAAAGCCTTTACCAAGATCCCATGTCTGCAAGCATAATCAAAACACACGACCAATATTAAGTGGTAACACGACCGTTAACGTCAGTCTCAAACCTCCCATAGGATTAGCCTCCCTCTCTCTTTTAGTGCACTGCCTACTGGCAGGTCCATGGTATTAACTTATTAGGTATAGGATTAGCCTATTAGGTGCCAAAAATTATAAGTTACAACAATTAGAATTGAATCTGTCGATATGGCTTCAATATTCTCAAATATTAATACTTTTATTACTTATCCACTGAAAGTAGATATGTTAAATCGTAAGTCTGATATATATTCTGTGCAAAATGTATTTTAAATTAATTATACGTTAACAATACTAGACCTACGTCACTCCGTCTAAGATTTTCCGCTTAAATAAGAATTTGTGATTCGCAGCTTTGTGACTGCGGCCAATCTCAAACATGAAACATATCATTGAGGAGTGCCCTCTAACCTGCCTACCGGGTGGACTGTCTACGCTAAGTAGCCTTACAAGTGAAGCAACTGTCTGGATTAATGCATACGCTAAATAAATAAAACTCTGGCTAAAACCAATGCTAACGAAAAAGGGACTAAGTATGCTTAACAGAATTGAGAGTTGAACAAATTGACAGCTGTAAATGTTTATAAGAGGCGATTAAAGACAGAAATGGGAAAGTTTTTTGCAACAAGGCAGAGACATCTCCACTCTGAATAGGAGACAAAAATGTAAAACTTGCAGAAGTTTGGATTTTAGCACTCACCAGACGTCCAATGACATTTATAAAAGCATTCACCAGAAGTCAGATGACATTTATTACAAGCACTCATCAGATGCCTGATGACATTTATAACAAGCACTTACCAGATGTCAGATGACATAAACAACGAGCACTCACCGGATGTCTGATGACATTTATTACAAGCACTCACCAGATGTCTGACATATATTACAAGCACTCACCAGCTGCTGATGACATTAACAACAAGCACTCACCGGATATCAGATGACATTTATTACAAGCACTCACCAGCTGTTGGATGACATTTATTACAAGCACTCACCGGATGTCTGATGACATTTATCACAAGCACTCACCAGATGTCAGATGACATTTATTACAAGCACTCACCAGCTGTCGGATGACATTTATTACAAGCACTCACCAGATGTCTGATGACATTTATAACAAGCACTTACCAGATGTCTGATGACATTTATTACAAGCACTCACCAGATGTCTGAAGACATTTATAACAAGCACTTACCAGATGTCTGATGACATTTATTACAAGCACTCACCAGATGTCTGAAGACATTTATTACAAGCACTCAACAAATGTCTGATGACATTTATTACAAGCACTTACCAGATGTCTGATGCCATTGATATAATGGTAGACGAGAGGAAAAGCCATGAGAGTCTTGGCAGTGAAGAGTGTGATGGGGGAGAGGTGAAAGTTCTTCACAGCCTCTATGTAACTTGGGTAGTCACCAGTGACAGCCAGTAGATCCAGTGATATCACATAGAGCACTGCACGCACACACACACACACACAGGCATACATATGCACATGAACATGTATACATCACACATTCACATATACACACATGGATTCATACACACATACATACATACATACACACATGCATACATGAATATATATACACAAGCAAACATACACAAATGCCTACATAAACACATGTTTATATACACTCATGCATACATGCATACTTGAAAATGTACATACATATGTATATACATACACACTTATATGCATACATACATACATACATACAAATACACACGTGCATACATAAACACAAGCAAACATGCACACATATACACATATAGAAAGGCACTGACTCAATGTATCATTGAATTAAAATACAGTTCTAGTTCTACACAGGGATCTGATCATAGAAGTAGCGTAACCTCCTCAACTTCATTTTTTTCTCACTAGTTAGCCCTAAAGTTAGCAAGACACTGAGATCAAACCTTTCATAATAAAGATACACAACATAAGAGACATTATCACAGAAGGACAACTTGAGATATTCATAATAATCTACTCGCGATTGGAATTGTGCCCATTATATATTAACATAAATAATAGCGAAATGTTTCAAAATAATATCATAATAACACCCAACTGTTATGTCGTTTTACAGTCTTTATAGTAAAATTGTAGCTCAGAGAAGTTCTGACCAGGTTTTGAATTTTAAACAGTCACCCCATGCTTGTTAGGCAAGTTTTTGAGCCCGGCCACTAGCAGTTACAAATTTTAAAATATTATTTGGAATATATTAGAATCTTGAGTGCATCGCTACTTACTACATCCCATGACGATTCCAGTAGTACGATGAGTCAATGATGTCATCATTGGCAGATGAGGCCTGTGGAAAAAACAGTACTTAAATTGTATATCTTTAATATAACATTTGAGGAAATTTGTGCTACATGTTATCATATGCCATCCATTGAATTATGATTTCTGGCAAAGCAGAAATCTTCTACAGAGAAATTTGAATCAATAGTAACAGTATTTGTATGTTATACAAAGACAGAGAAAGGCTAAGGTCATGCATTTAAACTATTTATCTCTTATAAACGATAGAATCCTATAACTTTCACTTTATATATTTATTAATTGCTATATTATATGTACAAACTATACTTCAATCTACATAAATATCACAGAGAACTTATTTACAAATTTAAGGCATAAATCACATATTCAAAAAGTAATACATTTAGATATATAATCGAATCACTACTAGAGAATATATACCATCAAGCTACGGTTGTTAACCCGCACAAGAAGCTAAAAGAAAGGCCAAGGTCATGCAATTATTTATCCAAATGAGAATTGAGTCCAAATCCATAGGCGTTTGAAAATTATGTTTATTAATACCATTAATATTAATATGATAGTGCCAACTATCTATTAAAACAAGTCATAGAAGGTAGAATGGAAGGAAAAAGAGGTAGAGGCAGGCCGATATAAGGTATGTTAGATGATTTAAAGACCCATTCATACGTGGAAATGAAGAAGAAAGCAGAAGACAGAGAAGAATGAAGGTGTTATATAATATGGACCTGCCAGTACGCAGTGCGTTAAGAAAGAGAGAGTGCCAACTATTCATAAAACATGGGTGTTCATAACCCGAACAAAATCTTGCAAGAATAAAATAAAACAATAACTGCCTATGACCGAGAAAGCACCAACAAAGTTAAAGTTAGGTATACTAGAAAGGCAAAGCCTATACACAAAAAATTAAAGAACAAAGCTGGTAAGAATGAGAAAGCTGAAGAGAAAATGAATGATTCCATGCAAAATTTGCAAACAGAAAGCAGCTCACATGAAAATAATCCATGGAGAGCTGGGTCTCTGAAGTTTCTGATTCTTCGCCCAGAACTTCTTCATCTCGTCGTGGGCTGATGATGCCATTGGTGCAGAGCTGAAGTGTCAGAAACAACAACATTACACGTTCCACAGTACACAACGTAAGACAACCGTGTCAGAAACAACAACACTACACATTCCACAGTACACAGTGTAAGACAACAGTGTCAGAAACAACAACACTACACATTCCACAGTACACAGTGTACGACAACAGTGTCAGAAACAACAACACTACACGTTCCACAGTACACAGTGTACAACAACAGTGTCAGAAACAACAACACTACATGTTCCACAGTACACAGCGTAAGAGAACAGTATCAGAAACAACAACACTACACGTTCCACAGTACACAATGTAAGGCAACAGTATCAGAAACAACAACACTACATGTTCCACAGTACACAGAGTAAGGCAACTGTGTCAGAAACAACAACACTACACGTTCCACAGTACACAGTGTAAGGCAACAGTATCAGAAACAACAACACTACACATACCACAGTACACAGTGCAAGGCAACAGTATCAGAAACAACAACACTACACATACCACAGTACACTGTGTAAGATAGCAGTATCAGAAACAACAACACTACACCTTCTACAGTACACAGCGTGAGGTAACAGTCACATACAGCCTTACATTGATTGTCACGTTCCAAAGTAAACAGTGTAAGGCAACAATCACATATAATATAAATCATATAGCCTTACATTGATTGTCATATAGTAGTGAGGAGTAAACTGAAGGTGGGGCTGTGAAAGCTTTTCTATATATATACACAGAGGCTATGAGAGTGTCAGATAAGGTCAATGTGCAGATAGCACCTAAAACTTAGAAACTGTAATTGCCCTATAAATCTATGCATTTAGGTATCATAGCCCTATAAGTCTATGCATTTAGGTGTCATAGCCCTGTAAGCGTATGCGTCTAGGTGTCATAGACCAGTAAGTCTATGCATTTAGGTGTCATAGACCTGTAAGTCTATGCATTTAGGTGTCATAGCCCTGTAAGCCTATGCATTTAGGTGTCATAGCCCTGTAAGCGTATGCGTCTAGGTGTCATAGACCAGTAAGTCTATGCATTTAGGTGTCATAGACCTGTAAGTCTATGCATTTAGGTGTCATAGCCCTGTAAGCCTATGCATTTAGGAGTCATAGACCTGTAAGCCTATGCGTCCAGGTGTCATAGACCTGTAAGCCTATGCGTCCAGGTGTCATAGACCAGTACGCCTATGCGTCTAGGTGTCATAGACTTGTAAGCCTATGCGTCCAGGTGTCATAGCCCTGTAAGCCTATGTGTCTAGGTGTCATAGACCTGTAAGCCTATGCGTCCAGATGTAATTGTAATACAACATGTGAGTGCACATCGCTATGAAGCATTAACAATTTGCGAGGATGATCTGAGTATTGAAATCGCGTGCAACACAGTTACTACTCTAGGTTTCTAATCAGCAGAACTACTGAGAACAGTAGGATTGACCCTGATATAATATAACAAAATAATGAATCTGATCAAATGCATGACTATTCTATAAATCTGAGAAAAAAGTACAAGTATACTGCTGGATGGCCACCATAATATAATACCCAAGGTTAATTAACTTAATTTCTCGACATTTCTCTTTGAATCTCCTCCTGGTAATGGCTCCCAGATACACCCTTAACTCTATTTCTGGTTGTTTTGAGAATTCATACCTATTTTCATTTCTGATTGTTTTGAGAATAGATCTTTTCGGTAATAGCTATAAATAGAACATTGGGGACACCGAAATGTAAACAGTGGAAAAAGAAAACGTTAACATGCATAGAATACCATTGAAATGTACTAGTTCCTCAAAAATTTCTAATACAAGCTTTCTTTAGAAATTTATTTACTTTACAACCTACTATATGGATATTAATTAAAGAATAACTTAACACTTATAGTTTAACTCTGACACCCATTATAACGATATGCATGCATTATAACGAAGTTATAATGTAGACCCATTACATTTACATGTAAATACACGTATCAGATGTCAACATAAACAAACCTGTGTTAACATGCAACAAAATATATTTTCAATTACCGAACTGATCTATTCATACCTATTTTTGTTTCATATTTTCCTAGTTCTATACAGAACTAAGTAACTGCATGTATATTGTAAATACTTAAGAATAGGAATTGTTTGAAGTATTTGCAAACTAGCTTAAAAACAAATGCAAAAAAATTATACTTCAAGTGATCACTTTCAATTTCTCCGACATAACAACTTCTAGGTAACTAGTTGTAAAGTGTCAATGAAATCTTCCTAAGACAAAATATTTAGTAAAAATAACCTGAATTATTTATAATTCCACCAAATACAACTTAACACCCAGATATGACTTAAGTTAGTAGTTTTAAAGATTTAGCTCAAGGACCTTCCTATAAAGAATAAAATCCATTTTAAAAATTGACTGCTTTCAAACCTTAAAATGGATTAATGACCTTGTGATTTTTAACTTCAGAAAATGCAGAGTTATCATTAAACCGTTGCCACCTATAAGTATAAGAATTATTTGCCACAACAGAAGTGCAATCATACATGCAAGTTTATCATGTAACTATATAAAGGATAGGAGGCTTGCAGGAATTATATGTTCTACCAAGATTTAAAGCTGCACAGTTTATAAGTACCACTAATGTTAAGCAGTATAAAAATCCTGCAATGTTTTTAAAAGTAGGCCTACCGTAAAACTAGTGTTTGTAATAATAAAAACTATTATTATAAAATCAACGCAGTCTATAACTCAACTTCGGCTTATATTAATAATAGCAATTCTACCACAAACCTTCTGACGAGAATCATTGAACGATGAAGACCAAAGCATGGCCTTGCAGCTAGTCTACAATAGCAAACAGTAGTCTTGCAGTATTTAATGACATCAAAAAATTTAGCTTATTCATTGCACAATGGCCTAGTACTTAGCCGTCCTAGCTAGAACTACTGCCCATAGTTTTTTTTAATAACATATTTCATTAATCCATTTTAATAATGATATGAATTAAGAAATTTCTTTAAACTGTAACTCCAAAACCTTGTACATGTCAAGGACACTAAAACCAATAGTAATCAGTAAAATTTGTGCAATTTATATTTCATTTGTGGAATAAAAATTAGAGTTTCAATAAAAGAAGTAAACTGTGCATTGGTTTTTGGAACATGATATTCCAGCAATAAGTGGACACTTCATAAAGCCTAACATAATTATTACACGAACTCTATACTGCTTGATATTGTCATAAGCGAAGGTGGCATGCAAACTTTGTAGCTGCTAGGATTTTGCAAGAAGTATTTGGAAAGGGTGCAGCAAAGCAATACAATGTCAAATATAAAATATAAACCTAGGATAATAATATAACTAACCTTAGCGTAGACAATGCCATAGCTGAGCAATGAAGTCCTTGCTTCGCCGAAAATTACCGTCCGTCAAGAAAATGAGTGAAATATTGAACTCAAGTCAGAAAATCCGATTTTTATTCAATATAACTCAAAATTATCAAAACACGTACTCCACACATCTGCTTAAATGCCGACAAACTTCCCAACGACTTTGGCAAATCAAAGGTAGTGGATAGAACTACTCAAAGATTAAAACTCGTCTGAAGCATTTCAGAATTTATCGCTAATTTATCTAACAGTGAAATTTCTGCTCAGCATTAATATATGCTGATGCAAAATAAAATGATAAACAAAATTAATTCTTATTTAAATACAGAGCTTATGTGATCATTAACGGCGGAACGACCTTCTCAAACCTTGTAAACAAATAAAGATCATCATTATTATTACTTGGTGCTTTTTTTGGTAGAGATTTGAACAAATTAAATAACAAAATATATTTTAAAAGAATTGCCTTGTATTGCCATAGAATACACTTATGACAGTTGCAAACTGCAGAGTGCTTTAGTTTTGTTGTTGCTTTTGAAAATGTATGATTTCGTGTGGTTTGACTTTGGACTGATTATCTGGATTTTGGAATTTGCACCGTTTTTAGACCTTTTTGCTCGCCGGTTTGATTTTGTCTCAATAGGGCTCGATGTTGTCATTGATGACTGTAGCACTCGTGTTGTTGTTGTTTTTGTTGTTTTTGTTGTTACAGTAACTGCTCTTGTTTTAGTTCCTGGTTCTTCGTTGCCTCAGTAACGGAAATTGTAAACAATGGCGGATGAAGCCAACACAGATAAATTCTATTTTCGTCGTATCCTTTCACTAATATATATATATATATATATATATATATATATATATATATATATATATATATATATATATATATATACATAACTTAGAAGAATTACAGATAAAGCAAAAGATCATTGGTGGAGTGAAAAGTGTGATGATTTAGCAGAATATGATAGAAGACGGAGGTCGGATCTATTATACTATGAAGTCAGGATATTAACAAAAACCGATCAGAAAAAGGAGATGCAAAGAACATTAGTATAATGGATAAACATGGGGAATTGAAGACAGAGCTGGAAGAAGTAAAAGAAAGATGGAGAGAATATGTAGAGGAATTGTATGATAAGGCTGGGAAATCAGTTCAATAGGATTTTAAAATTGAAAAAGAAAATATTATAAAAAACGATAAAAGGGGCCCCGATTTAATGAAGGAGGAAATTTATTCTGTAATTAACAGTATGAAGAAGGGGAAGGCAGCCTGAATAGATGAAATCCTAGCAGAATTCTTGAAAATGTTGGAAGGAGAAACACTCAATAAGTTAATGAAGGTATGTATGGAAGTGTACAATACAGGTATTTGGCCAGACGACTTTAGCAAGTCAGTGTTGATGCCAGTTCCCAAAAAAGTCAATGCTTTGGAGTGTTCGGATTACAGAACAATCAGCTTAATACCTCATGCATCGAAGATATTATTAAAGATAGTAAATAATCGCATTCAGTTTAAAGCAGAGATGATATTGAGCAAGACACAATTTGGTTTCAGGAAAGGATGTGGCACAAGAGAAGCTATAGGGTAATGCTGGTTCTTTGCAAAAGAAGCTTAGAATATGGAAATGACGTTTTTGTATGCTTTGTAGATTTTGAGAAGGCCTTTGACAGGATTGATTGGATAACGATAATGAATATCTTAAAAAGAATAGGAATTGACTGGAGAGACAGAAGACTAATTTTGAACTTGTACATGAATCAAAAAGCAGTAATCAAAATCCAACAAGAATACTCAGAAGAAGGTGAAATAGGATGTGGAGTAAGACAAGGTTGTAGCATTTTGCCGCTGCTGTTTAACATTTACGCTGAGGCAATGATGGAGGAAGCCATGGAAGACTTGGAAGAAGGAATAAAAGTAGGAGGGAATTTGTTACAAGATGTACGATTTGCAGATGACCAAGGAATGGTAGCGGGCAGCGAGATTGAATTGCAGAAGATAATGGATAGGCTGAATGATACGGCTTTGAGATATGGCGTGAAGATTAATATAAAGAAGACCAAGGTTATGAGAGTGTCCAATAATAAACGTGAAGTTAATATCACAATAAATGGTACGAAATTGGAACAGGTAAGGAGTTTCAAATATTTGGGTCATACTATAGCTGATGATGGGAAATGTGAGACAGAAATATGCAGTAGGTTTACACAAGCAAAAGCGGCCTTTGGTAGCAGAAAAGAACTATTAACAAAAAGTCTAAAGAAAGACAGAAAGATAAAGATAGTGAAAAATTTGGTTTGGACCACGCTATTGTATGGGTGTGAAACATGGACCTTAAGGAAGGAAGATATTAGGAAACTGGAGGCATTGGAAATGTGGATTTGGAGAAGAATGGAGAGGATTAGATGGACCCAAAAATTTACAAATGAGGAAGTCCTGGAGACAGTTGGCACAGATAGACAGTTGATAAATGTATTAAGAAATAGGAAGAAGAGATGGATTGGACACATTGTAAGGGGGGAAGGTCTACTAAAAGAGGTCATAGAAGGTAGAATGGAAGGAAAAAGAGGCAGGGGCAGGCCGAGATTAGGTATGTTAGATGATTTAAAGACCCACACATATGTGGAAATGAAGAGGAAGGCAGAAGACAGAGAAGAGTGGAAGCATTATGTACCATGGACCTGCCAGTAGGCAGTGCACTAAAATATATATATATATATATATATATATGTATAGTATTATATATCTATATATAGTATTATATACACAATAGAAAGACAATGCAAACAATACAAATTGTTGCCATCTCAGCTGTAAAGCGATATTTACTGTTAACATTATTTTCGAACTATATGCAGTTTCTATTTTTCATCAAAATAAATTGGAGTAGTCTAATTCTTCATTATACCACAAGGGTTCGATGATTTTGTTTCATTCTCGTGTAAATGAACTCTACTTAATTTATGGTAATTAAAGAACTGAGCTATTACAAAATTACTAAGAATTAGCTGTTATTATTATTCTCTGACATTCAGTGGACTGGCTATATGGAAAGTGGTCTAAATTGCCTAACGGTTTAAACATGTGATATTAAAATTGATAGATATCAACACAGTTGATCATTTCACTATAATGCCTGTTTACTTTACTTTACAAGGTTTTTCAACTATATATCTTTATCTTTGCTTTTACCTTTTATTTATCGAAGTCTATCAATCATATATTAATTGAAGTATGAAAATTTGAAATATATGCTCACAATAATGAAATAACTCATTCAGATTAATAAACAAAGAATTTGTTGCATTTCATCTGTGATTTATATAAAATACGTAATAACATTTAGAATGGTATGACCAAATCAAACACTTTTGAGGCAATCGAAGTCGGTGAGAAGAATATGGCGTAACATGATTTCCAAAAAATCTGATGTTGCATGTGATTTTAGGCTATAGGCCTATGTAATATTGTTATATCAATTTTTTTGTTTCATTGTTGTGTCAAATAACAATTTAATGGTTATTTGTTAATTTAACCAAGAAGTGGTCAGATGAGCTAATTGTGGATGTTGATGACAGTGACTACACATATGAAAAGGTTCCAGTTGATGATGGTTCCATTCCCCAAGGTTGTTCCATTGATCTATTTGTTAATATCATATATTTATTTTTCAATGGGTTTACTATGGTTTGCTTACTACGCCCCTGCCCGGTAAATGTTTGTCAAAACTGAGGAAGGCATACGGGCACCCACCTTTTCATTAGCAGAATCCCCCAATAATACGGGTATATCATGTTAGATGATTTAAAGATCCACTCGTATGTGGACATGAAGAGAAAACAGAAGACAGAGAAGAGTGGAGGCATTATATACCATGGACCTGCCAGTAGGCAGTTCTCTAAGAGAGAGAGAGAGAGAGTGAGAGAGACTATGGTTTGAAGATTAGTTAATATTAGTGAAAGTATGTAAAATAAGGAGGTTTAAAATTTTATTAGGATAGATTTATACATTGCTAATCATAATAAGCAGAACATGAGCGTAGATCAGGAGGCAGAGAGTTCCAAACAGTAGGAGCGGAGAAAGAAAATAAACGTCTACCTAACGAAATGAGAATATTAGGAATTTTGAGCAGTTTGGTATCAGAAGAACGAAGCTTACGAGATGGTTAATATTGGATTAGGAGATCAGAAAGGTAAGAAGGTAAAGGTAATTTATATTTGACTAGACCAGGCATATAATTTTGAGAATGACTTAAGCATTAAATATTGCTTTTAATTGCATTAATTGTTTATGCAGATGATGACCACGAGAGACTGTATGATGAAGACTTTCACACTGCACTCCAGACGATCAATGAACTCAATCTCGATGATCAGACAAAGGTTTCTCCTCTCTCTGATCTTTAATACGATGAGATCTTTATATATCTATATGTTAGATGCCATATATTTCCTTATACATACTTTTCTTTCATCATCATCATCTTCCCTTTAATCCCAGTTTAACTAGGGTCGGGATATGAATAGACTGTCTCAAATCCTCGCTGTCCTACATCATATCAACAGTAAATCCCCTATTTGAGACTTTTGCATTTGTTTAAATTTTTGTAGCAGTTTCTGGAGCCTGGATGCTCACCAACCGAATGCCCTTTCTGTCGTTGGTATGGATCTTAGTGCTTTAGTCGTCTTCTACGACACGTGCAGTCACCGGTTGGTCAATTATTCTATCAACCTGGACGCAACACGGGAAATATATATATATATATATATATATATATATATATATATATATATATATATATATACATACTTTTCTTTAATTCCATTTATTTTTGGAATGATTTTCTGGCCTTTAAAATTTGCACCATTTGTGGGCATTCCTTTGGCTTGTTGGCATGGATTTGTCTCAGTAGTGCTCGATGTTGCCATTGATGTCAGTATCACTCTAATTGTTGTTATGTTATATCTGTTTATTTAAAATTTATACATTTATTTTTATTATCTCCATATTGTTAACAGTAAGAGCCGGTGTTCGTAGTTTTCTTATATGATTTTGCTAGAAGCCTAGTTTATGACAATATTTAAACATAACAGCAAATTCTATGATTATATTCACAGGAAATTTCATAAAGCTAGTTCATAGTGTAGAAATTGATAATATATATGTAAAGCATTCTTGTAACTTCTTGATTTAACTTACCATATATACGACAGAATTGATATATTAATAGTTGTTCTTGTATGATTCTATTTTTTGCAGTTCAATTATTTTTATTTACTCAATTGTTAAGTGCCATTTTTCTACAGTAGAACAAGCTATATATTCCATCTAGTGTGGTTAAATATCTCTTTCCAAATAGTAGCTTATTAATTGTTGATTGAATTGAATTTGAACCATGGTCTAACGATCCTGAGGTGTAAGTGATGATTCTGAGGTGCGTGTCTGTGTTGTAGATTAGACATGATGTTGTCAGGCCTCAAGTTTTCTGCCGGCCAGAACCAGTTGATGATTTTGTGAGAAATTTTTTGCTGCGCACAGGCCTGCATCAGACTCTAGATTGCTTTCAAAACGAATGGTATGATTGGTATATAGAAACTACTCTTTCTCTCTTATTTCATTACCTACTGCCTGGTCCATGACATATAACGCCTATACTTTTCTCTGTATTCCATTTTCCTCTTCATGTCCACAAATATATGAATTTTTTAATCATCTAGTATGCTTAATCTAAACAGTCTCTATTTCTGTTTCCTTCCATTCTGCCTTCTATATCTTCTTTTAGTAAACTAACCCCCCCCCCCTAAACTGTGTCCTATCCAGCTTTTCCTATTTCATAATGCATCATCAACCGTCTGTTTTTACCAACTCTCTCCAGAAATTTTAACTCTTTAGGTCCAGCTAACCTTTTCTATTCTTCTCCATATAAAAAATTTCCATGCTTCCAATTTCCAGATATCTTCTTCCTTTTGTTCCATATTTCACAGCCATATAATAACGTAGTCCATACTGAGATTTTTACTGTATTTATCTTTTATGGCTTTTTAGACTTTTTTGCTACAAGTTCTTTCCTTTTATCGAAGGCCTCTTTTGTTTGTACAATCTTACTAAATAGTTCAGTCTTGCGTTCCCATTGTCTGTTATATATGATCTAATTATTTGAAACTCATAACCTGTTTCAATCTTGTACTATTTTTTGTAATATTGACTTTACCTCTTGCATGGGACACTCTCACTACTTTTGTATATTTGATGTTGATCTTCATATCAAAAGGACCAAGTAATGAGAGTGACCCAGGAAGGGTGTAAAGTCAATTTTTATAGAAACTACTGTTATTATTCTTATTAATAACTATGGATTTTTTTAAACATAAAACTCTAATTTTAAAAAGCCAGAAAATCAATTGAAAATATTCCTATTTCACCAAAGCATAATTAAAATTCTACAATTTATCTCTTTTCTAGTGTAAATTTTAAATACAGACTGAGGACCAATAAATAACATAATCTGACAGGAGGCCTTTAATAAATAAAACAGAGAGTATAAACGGAAGGCAAAGAGCACAAAGAATGGAGTCCAACAAGAATTTAAAAGATAAATTCAAACATAAAGAACCGTATAGATACATTTCTAACTATCTCTCTCTAGTGTTCTGTCAAGTGGAAGGTCCATCATACTGATTCCTACTCACATGCTTCTTTTTATGCATTTTAAAGTGCTCTCCATCGATCAAATAGTTATCCCTTGACAAAATGCAATACCATATCCACACCTTAATATAGTGTATAGCTTGGGAATAATATGGATTCCGAGGTGGTTTTCTGTTGCCTTCCTCAGTTCTTGCTCAGTCGCCTCTTACATTCTTTCACGTGTAGTTCCTATTCATCAGTGCCCCGGACACAACACGGGTAAATACACTTATTTTCAATTTATTAATTCATTAATTGATTTATTGGTTGACTAATTGATTCATGCATGCCTAGGTATGAACTGCAGGAGAAGGGACTGATTGACGTGGAAGCTGTGGGTGCTATCTCAGACGTCTATGTTAAGAATCAAGTTCTCTCACAGGAGCGAGATTGGGCAAGAGCCGAAGGGCTCAAGTTCAAAGAAGCAGCAGTGTAAGCTGCATTGTTTTCTGCCTTTACTGCTTTAGGTCCTTGAAAAACTTTACTGTAAGCAACTGCGCTATGTTGTCAGTGAATATAAAAGATCGCAGTCGGTTTCTACTTCGTACCTAGTTTCTGATGCTCGGCCTTTCCTTCTATACAAACATTAGCATAGGCAGGTAAAAGCTTTCTCTTCAATCTTTCCTATCCACCTAATGATTATTAACTGCGGCCAACAAGTAAACCTCCATTCCGGTAGTACCTTTCTAAGGACTGAATTCCTGAAATTTTGGTTTGCATCGTTTGTTGACCACGGTTTCGATTTAGTTCCATGGTGCTCGTTGTTGTAATGGACAACAGTTACACTGTAATCGTATTGTTATTGTTTCTCTCAAAGTCTAAAAAATACTTGAATTGCAAGAGCATATCTAGTTCATATTCTATAGTATGTGACATGAAACCCATGTGAAGCTAGATGAGCGTGGCTTTTCGCATTTATAGAGGCCCCTTCTCTGGTTTTACTAAAGCACATGAAATCTATAATGTAATTTTAAACTATTTGTTTTACTGAAGCACATGAAATATCTAATGTAATTTTAAACTATTTGTTTTACTGAAGCACACGAAATCTATAATGTAATTTTAAACTATTTGTTTTACTAAAGCACATGAAATCTCTAATGTAATTTTAAACTATTTGTTTTAGTAAAGCACATGAAATCTGTAATGTAATTTTAAACTATTTGTTTTAGTTAAGCACGTGAAATTTATAATGTAATTGTAAAATATTTGTTTTAGTAAAGCGCGCGACACGTTTGTGAAGCTTTGCAAGGAGAGAGATTATCATCGTGCTCAGCACAGAAGAGTGCTACAGGAGAAGAACCGCCTTATAGAGGACATACGCAGGATCAAGGCCCACTATGCCGCGTATGGTTGACTATTTCATTACTACTGGTGCTTGATTGATTGATTGATTGAAAGATTGCTTTACTGCCATTTAAATTATTAACTAAACAGATCGTTCAACTAATTGTCTAATTAGAGAACATACTGGCTGGCTGTTTGGCTGACTGACTGATTCGCTGGCTGGCTATCTAACTCACTGACTGACTGGCTGATTGACTAACTGACTTATGGATCAACTGACTTGCTGATTGTAATTATCGAAATATATGTGAGTAAAGAGGAATTTCTGAGAATTTGATTTGATTCAGCTGTAACTAATTACCATCCCCGTATACAATCTTTAACTGAAGTTACTGAGTTTCTCACATGTGTGCTGCGATGTAGGTATGAACCGACTCTGAATGAGATGAAGCGCAAGTACGAGACGGCGATGAAGGAGAAGATGTTGACGAGACTGGAGAAAGAGAAATATTGTGAACAGCTGCAGGAGCTGAGGAATCACCAGCAGCTGCTGCAGAGCATCAGCTCTTCTAGCAGAGCTTCGAAAGCTAGCACTCTGCTGCCTGGTTAGATATAATTACTTTCTGTTGGCACTAAGCCAGATCTGCTATGATTTGAAAGTTGATTTTAGGTAGTTATTAATTTCTAATTAATTTTAATGACTAACTGTATTCTACTTGCAAATTGAAAAATTAAATTTACTTGCATATACTCTGTTTAAATATTAATTTCTGTTCCTGCAGTGTTTTGTTTGCATATTAGTTTATACAGGCTGCGCATTAAAAAAATATCCCCCTAGCACAATTACGATAGCTTAGCCAATTATTGATATTTCGCCTTGAAATTTTAAGGTTCTCTTGTGGAGGAATTTATCCACAAGCTGAGCAAATTTAGTAAAATATTTTTAAAGGAACCCAAGTTATTTAAGTTTTGCGAAAAAATTGATTTTTTTCATTTAACACGCAACGTAAAACGTCAATTGGAATCAATTCCTTTTTGAAAATGTGCTGACCCTGAAAATGGCCATTGGATGATGACGACTCTGATATTGTGTTGCAATGTATTACACTAACACTATTCTGCCGAAACTGATTGAAGACTGCAACAAGTTAAAGCCAAATGATTTTTTTCAACAGGATGGCTCGCCGGCTCACACTTCACGTCGTGCGCAATACTGTCTTGTACAATACAGCCCAGATTTGATAAATATGGATGATTGGCCTCCTTATTCTCCAGATTTTAATCCACTTGATTTTTTGTCTGGGGAACCATGTTGGAAAAGTATCGTGCTTTCAAGCCCAAACCCAGAAACACTATGGAATTAAAGACAGTTCTTCAAGAGATCTGGAAAGACCTACCACAACAGTCAATTGACAGCGCAATTTTATCTGTAAGAAAGACTTCTGGCCGGCATTAAAGCCCAGGGCGTTCATATCGAGCACACATTGTAGCACAAAATCAAGTCGTCATCATCTAATGGCCATTTTCAGGGTCAGCTCATTTTCAAAAGGAATTGATTCTAATTGACATTTTACGTTGCGTGTTAAATGAAAAAAATCAATTTTTTCGCAAAACTTAAATAACTCCTTAAATTTGCTCAGCTTGTGGATAAATTCCTCCACAAGAGAACCTTAAAACTTCAAGGCGAAATATCAATAATTGGCTACGCTATCGTAATTGTGCTAGGGGGATATTTTTTAATGCGCAGCCTGTATATATTCATTTCTTTATTCGTCACCAACAGACACGATCAATATACATCACACACACATACACATACACACTCACATACATTATATTCCTAAATATTCTCCTTTTGAATATTAATATTACAATAGATGCTCAATATGGAAATAAAATAATTAAGATTGAAGATAATCTGTTGGCATTCAATGTAATTATATTGAGCTTTGTCTTCACTTTGTTACGCTATCTTGTCGGATATTGATAAAAAGCTAATGTTAAAAGCTAATGTTAACGTTAGTTTCCTCACTCGAAAGCGATGTCAGTGACAGGCGAGCCCAGGATTTAATCCCCGCACATACTAAGCCGCGATCGAATATCTTACCGACATCGCCACTGGCTCCAGCCATAAAATAGACTATGTCGTTTAAAGATAATGTATTGGTGTTAGCTAATTTTTGTTCTTATTATTTCAGAGCTGAGCTCCACGACAGGATTTAGACTCCAGCCGGTCAGCGGGTCTGCTGGAGGCAGCGTCAAGTCTGGAGGCTCTGTGAGAAACACCGGACCTGAGCCCATCAGACATCCTAAGGTAAACGTTGTGTCGTTTATATCAAGTCACATATCCCATCAGGCATCCTAAAGTAAACGTTATGTCGTTCATATCAATTAACTTAGCCCATCAGACATCCTAAAGTAAACGTTATGTCGTTTACATCAATTCACATAGCCCATGAAGCATCCTAAATTAAACTTTATGTCGTTTATATCAATTAAGTTTTGGTATTTTATATTTTATATTTATTGCTATTAATTTGTTACGCATTACCATCATCATCCTGTGAATCCCAGTTTAGATAGCGTCAGGTCGTAGAAAATTTTGTAGCAATTTCTGGAGCTTAGGCGTTCACCAACCAAATGCCCCATCTGACGGTGGTTTCGATCTTAGTGCTTTGTAACCTTTTATGTTATAATACTATATAATACTATATGCTTACGCAATTCACATCATTGATGGCAGAGAGCAATTTAAAAGCTGATTTTAATTCGAAACGTCTTAAAATTGATTTCTTAAATAATTATAATCTATTGTTGCACTTTCATCTAATGCAATTCACCATCTGATGTATTGAAGGATTCAAAGTTTCCTAGAGACACTGGAGTGAATCCCATCCTGGCACAGGTGAAGAGCATCAACAGTCCTCTACTGAGAGCTGGGGGTCCAAGACATGGAAACACTTTCATAGCGCACTCTAACGCTGTCAGCAGGTTCTCTGCATACGCATTTATTTGTATTTATTATCTATGCTATCTTTCCCTAAACTACTTCTATAATTACATTTTGTAAGAAAAAATTAGTAAATTAATTAATTTGAAATGATATTTAATAATGCATAGTAATACCATTACATAACAAAGTAGCAAATGAAGCAATATGTAACATTTCTATTAATTCTTAATTTATTGTAATACATCTTTATTTTAAAATAGATTGAGAACAGTGGAGGTAGATTTTCATGTGATTCTTTACACTGATTTCAAGTAGCAAATTCATTGATTGAGAAATCACAGAGTAGGCCTAAACTCTGATGCTTGCACATTGAGTATCTTAAACACTGGAGCAGATAGCTTGTGGACAAGTTGTCCTGCTACAGGTCAAGCAGTGCATGGTTCTAATCTAATGCACGACCGGTCACTGACCTGATTTTGAGAGGGGTTACTGACATTAAGGTTTTTCTTGTATGTTGACAGCGTTGTGCTGCACCCCAACAAGCCGATCCTGGCCACGACCAGTGACGACAGGACGTGGAAGCTGTGGAATGTTCCAGGTGGAGAGATGATACTGTGCGGGTCAGGACACAAGGACTGGGTGGCAGACTGTGACTTCGATCCTACGTAAAATCTCTAACGTAGTTCATAACATTTTGGTTGACTAATTTCTTGGAACTAAGGAGGGCAACGAGAAACCACCTTAGAAACCATATTATTGCCAAGCTATAGACTACATTAAGGTGTGGATAAGGCATAGCCATTTGTGAAGGGATTAACTCGTTAATTGAGGGTGTGCTGTTTATGGAGCGTGGAAAGAAGCATATGAACCTTAGACCTGCCGCTTGGCAGAACACCAGAGAGAGAATTTCATGGATTATTTATCAGTAGGTTGCGAATTACCAAAAAATAGCTATAAAGTTATTGAACTTGTTGTATAGGCATACTTTAAAGGAAATAATTTAATTAGTATGTATATTATTTGTGTCATTCAGCTTATTAATCCATATTTGGTTATATACATTGTATATAACCAAAATGTTCAATCTTTTGTTAGCCAAGCCTATACATTGTAGAATATAACAGTTTTAACCTTAGTATTCTGTGACTTTTGCATATCCACTGTTCAAGCGACCTCTGATTTCTTTTGCGGTTCAGCTATAGGCTACTGCTGTCAGCTCGCTTTAATTGTAAAGAATGCTTAAATGCTAAAGTCTACTGTAATGTCAACCTTCTGTCATGAACGCTCGTTTGTTATAAGGAGAGCAGATGACTTAGCAGATGATGGAAGATTTGAATCCTTCATCTAACGATTTGCTATCGGGCGTCTTGATATCATGCTAGCACTTCAGCCTACATGTGTAATTATAGAAGTTATATACTAACTTAACATAGCGAGACAGGTAAACTGTTTATTATTATATATAATATAGTTACTTATGAGTAACATGTATATAGTTACTTATGGGTAGACAGAATAGTTTTCTCAGGGAATGACGCCCCTGCCCAGTAAATGTTAGTCGAAGCTGAGGAAGGCATAAGGGGACCACCTCGTCATAAGCAGAATCCCCCTAGAATAATGGTATGTCATTTTGGATGATTTAATGGTCCACTTGTATGTGGACATGAAGAGAAGACGGAAGAAAAGACAGAGAAGAGTGGAGGCGTAGTATACCATGGACCTGCCTGTGGGCAGTTCACTAAGAGAGAGAGAGAGAGAGAGAGAGAGAGAGAGAGTTATCTATGTTAGAGCTGTATTGTTTCACATTATAAACAGCGGCACGAGGCTGGTCACTGTAAGCGGTGATACCACAGTTAAGCTGTGGGACTTGAGCAAGGCTGAGTGCAAGCACACGTTCAGTGAGCACCAGAAACCTGGTTAGTTCTTCATTTCAATAAACCACACGAATAATAATAATAATAATAATAGTAATAATAATAATAATAACAATATCGTTTTTATCAAAGCTCGGGTTCTTAGCACCCAGGGTAAAAAAATAAAATAAATTTAACAACAAATAATGTTAATAGTAGCAATAGTAATAATAATAATAATATTTGTGACTTCGAGCATCCGAGCGACGATTCAGCACGTATTTATCGAATCTCGGGTTCTTTACTCTTGGTGTAATAAAAATAAAAATCTAAAAAATATTTTAATAATAATAATACTGATGATAATAATAATAAAAATAAGTTTTAACTTCCGTTTCCTAATGCAAGGATTAAGTCAGGGACGTCTCTCCTTCACTAGTCACTATAAATCGATGCACCCAAACTATTTGAAAGAACGTGTGCTGAAGAGAGATAAAAGAGTTACTAAAGGGTGCTGGTCCGGAGTGATTGATATGAGTGATACGACAACACATTGAGAAATAACTACTAAAATCTTATTTTAAATTGTCACACGTGGAGTTTTGTAAACATATCTATGTAGAAATATTAAAGCTCTAACTTTTCTGAGAAGCTAATGTGTGACTGATTGCCGTGCCTTCATGGTTAAGATAAGGCACGTGCTATTTTATTTAAATTGATGAAAGTTTTGATTTTGGCCTTGGTTCGCCTCCGATTTTAACCCTGCTTATAATGATCCGCGGTCGAATATCTTACCGACGTCGCCACTGGCTCCAGCCAGTAGGTTGTCGATCGGTTGTGGTTATATGGCGTGGCTTATGATAAACTCAGCTGATACGTAAAGCTTGCAATTGCTACAGTACAAATGTTACGAGTTGATGTAATAATAAATAAAGCTAAGTCTAACGTCTGTTTCATTGTCACAGGGGAACATTCCGAGATGGTTTGATGGAGTTCAAACCCACGATACCGTGCTTTCGTAGCAAGCGTTCTAATGTTTAAATAGCCGTCCTTTGGCCAGTAAAAAGATATTGTCACGGACGACATACATGGTTGGTGTTGACATGCATGATATAATTTTCATGCGATGAATTCAGTATTAAACGAATGTGATGCAAGATTTCACATTCGAATATGATCTGTTTCCCTGTATAGTACAGTATAATGATAACTTGCCTGTTTGACAGTGTGGGGTTGCAGCTGGCATTCCTGTGGAGACTTCATAGCAACATGCTCCATGGACAACAACTCCAAGATATGGGACATCAACAGGTCAGGTCACTTAGTTCTGTTTGTCTTAATGCGTCACAGCCGTTTGTTCAGTTGTAATAGTCGAGTTTTAATTACTTTTATTTCATGTCGTTTCATTGATCAGAAATGTACTATTTATAAGGCATCCATCCCTTCAAGTTTTTATATGCGGCAATGGATCACTTTAGTCGTCAAATGTTTTCGCAACTATTATTACCTCTTGTAAGATTTTTAAATCTAATTAAATTTGAATTCAATACTCTTAAATCAAGCGCACAGTGGTACAAGTCACCTAAAAAGGGATTATAACGCCACCGTCTCTTATCATTTAACATAATTCTTGTAATTTAATTCTTGTAGCAAGATGAGCAGAGTGTGGGATCAATTACAATTGATCCCACACTCTGCTACAAGAATTTAAACGAATGGAAAAGTCTCAACTAGGGGATTGGCTGATGATATGATGTAGGACAGAGAGGATTTGAGACGGTCTGTTTTCGTATCACTATCCTAGTTAACTAGGATTCTGGGGAAGATGATGATGATTGATCGCACACTCTGCTCATCGGTTGGATTTGTTTCAATAGTGCTCAATGTTTTATCACCAGCAGAAGTACTTTAATTGTGTTGTTGTTGCCCACTTTTAATATTTTCTATGTTACAATATAATATTTACGTATACTGTTACATTATCGACATGTTTCAGTCTGCGATGTCGCAACACGTTGAGAGGTCACACGGGCTCTGTTAACAGCATACAGTTCCTCTACTACTCCAACACTGTGCTCACCTGCTCCGCTGATAAAACTATCTCGCTCTGGGACGCCCGAACTGTGAGCCTTCGATAAAATACTATTTCGCATTTGACTCTTAATTAGTTAGGCCAACTCAAAATTCTTATTCGACGGAACTGTAGCAGAGATTTAACCTTTCATATTGTGAGTGATGCTAAATTTGTATTGTGTCTAATTCCTTCAAGGCCGTTGTCTTTTGTATTTACTTGTAACGATGATAAATTGCTATGAAATGGATCAACAGCATTTTATAGACTTTATTTCACCGATACATGGTAGTTTCGAACAAAGATATAGAAAAAAGAAAGAAAATTAAACGAAAAGAAACAACACTTTGCATAACAAGTACAGCTAAGCAATGCAAACCTAGTAGTTTACAAGTGACAAACAGAATCAAATCAACTCAATTATTCATTAGAATATTCAATATGTAGCATTTTGTCAACGTAGATCCAAAATTTTAATCGTACTTTAGCAACAGAATCAACAAACGAAATATTATATTTCCTTTGTAAACTTTCAAATTCTAAATAATCTGGATGATCTAATTCGATCCCTTTAATAATTTTGGCATCCAATACTAATTTGTTTAAAAAATTATATCTATGGTATTCATATAAGATACTCAAAGGCCAAAACCAAAATAATATTGACACCACATAATTACTTCCTTGTCAGTCGTATGAAAGATCTTCGAAAAGATACTGTCATATGCTCTACTCATACTCTTTAAGTCTGAATCTCGCAAGGTGGCAGCAGCAGTGCCATAAAGCAATGCTGATACACCATTACTGTCAATCAGTTTAAGAATGACATCTTCAGATGCTTTTGTTCCCAGCCCTCCTAAAATGGTGTTAGCAGCTCTAAAAAATTTCCCTTTTGATTCTTCCCATTGACATTTAAAATTTTTTGCCTTACAAATAGTGACTCCTAAGTATTTAATAGATTCCACCCAATTAATTGCAACTCCTTGAATACTTAAAGGTGAGCATGAATAGCTACACCTTGGGCCTATTCTTATACAATCGCATTTTGACACATTATTGGCAAATCTAACTCATTGACAACATTATCACATATATCAAACATAAGCTGTAAATCAGTAAAATCAGGAAAGCAAGAGAAGACCATCTCAGAAACTACATTTCTGTCTAGTTCAAGGCTATATTAGGGTTTTCAAAGTAGTCTTAAATCCTGGGATTAATGTTTTTGATCGATGGCGCGCTCTTTTGAAAACTTGAAAGAAAATAAGAATACGAGCGTATATTTTTTAAACCATTGTTTATAATACCAACGAAAGAAATCTAGGCCTACTGAAGTATATCAGGGTACCGAGCACTTAGTTTGATTGATTCTGTTCTGATGCTGCTAAGCCTGCTATCACCTGAAACTTTCTGCTTCTGTAGTTACGTAAATTAACTAGTTTTACCTCAAAGGTACTTAAGTTTATTTAGCTTAGGTCGCAGTGACCTATAGTATATACTTTCATTTGCTAATCAGATTTTGATGAACAGTGTAATTTATTTAATTGCTTTTGATAAATAAATGTATCGATAATTTATTTTTGCAGGGTATATGTGGTCAGACCTTCTTTGGACACAATCATTCTGTTAATCACTGTACATTCAATCTCAGGGTTTGTATAACTGCCTAATGCTGAAATATATTTCCATTTATTGTTTGTATAGCTACTACTATTTATTCAAGAATTGAAGGAAAGACCTGATAACTACGTAGAATTGAACCAGCTTTTAGCTGCTCATTTTCTTTGAGGAACGAAAAAGGGTTGCATGTAGAATTTGAACAGAAGTGCTGAGGAATGAATAGATAGATGCTAGATATTATGGGAACAAAACATATGGTTAGAGGGAAGCTAATAAAAATTGCTCTCTTATCAGATTCAATTTCATGCTGCTAATTCATGTTGCTCTCTATTTAATTGTTTATTGTTTTGTCACTTTAAATGATTCCTCCCTAATTCGCAATCAGCCTGTGTGACTGTGTCTTAACTTGTATACAGAAGAAAGTAAATATTATTACTTACTAAAAGTATTCAAGTAGCATTCAAGCTCTGATTATATTGACTAACTTTCATCCTGTAAAACATAAAGTTACGCGCCAGATAATTTAGCCTTTTAGAATTCATTGATAATATTTGGACAATTTTATAATAATTTTCCACATATAGTGTCACTTTCCTTCCTGTGTAAGTATATGCGCATCCAAACAGAGTCACTTTCCTTCCTGTGTAAGTATATGCGCATCCAAACAGAGTCACTTTCCTTCCTGTGAAAGTATATGCTCATCTAAATGTAAATGAGAGTTTTCGTTGATTGGCGTCAGGGTAACACGGTGGCTTCCTGCGATTCTTTTGGAATAACTAAACTGTGGGACGTGAGGAAGGTGGCGGAGCTTACCACAGTGGACGTTGGACCGCATCAAGCCAACATGGTCGCCTTCGATCCCACCGGTAAAAAATCATTCAAATAAAATTTCAGGGCACATGTTAGTGCTTTCGTGGCCTTTGTGACCTTTTTCACTTGATTTCCATGTATTTCTGGTGTACGATTTTACCGAAGTGAAATAGACATGATTCAATTCAATTCAAAATCTCTAGCAACTCGAGTTTTGATCGTTTCAGTATAGTAGCGGTTGCTATTAATTAAAATATAAGATAAAATTATTTTCTTCACTTTTAGCACTATGCACAACATAATATAACTAGAGATATTGGAGTCTGTTTGTCAGATAAGCCATTGGGACTCTTAAGAATAATAGAGGTTTTTGACCGTATTGCAGGAATGGATAAATCGAAATTTAAACCTCAGCAATTTTTTAATAGCGGAATAGTCACAATTTGGCATTACTTAAGCTTGATTTTTGGTTTAGTTACTTTAGTGGTTGTGCCTCACGTTTCGTTTAGGTAGTGAATTAGTTGAACCACCGATTCAGAAGAATAAGTAGTATTAATGAAGGATACAGAAGAATAATGTAGTTTTGTTTACCATGTAGTTAAGCTGATTAGTCTATCTGTCAGAAGCTGTTATTGGCTGAAAGCTGATTAGTCCATCTGTCAGAAGCTGTTATTGGCTGAAAGCTGATTAGTCTATCTGTCAGAAGCTGTTATTGGCTGAAAGCTGATTAGTCTATCTGTCAGAAGCTGTTATTGGCTGAAAGCTGATTAGTCTATCTGTCAGAAGCTGTTATTGGCTGAAAGCTGATTAGTCTATCTGTCAGAAGCTGTTATTGGCTGAATGATATAGTTTGAGTGCTAGAGAGATGATTATAATATATTAATAATATTATATTTTATATATAAGTATACACATAATATCGTCATATTATATAATTAATATAAGATTAATATAATAATATTAATATAAGATAAATATAAGATGAATATAATATACGTTTAATATAATAATATTAATTAATTATAATTATATAATATCGTCATATTATATAATTAATATGCATTGCAGTAGCTTAATAAATCTTGCGGATAATAAACACGGTAAGTAAAATTAATTTCTTATAATATATTCAATGTTCCTTTCCATGTAGTTAACGTGATATCTTATATTAGGCTTTGTAATTGTTAACCGTAAACATAATTTTAGTGCCAAACCAATTAATCAGGTTTGATAAATTTAACAAATTTGATCATTTGTAGTTATAAAAAGTGAAAGTTGTAATATACGTGAAATGAAATAGATAATAAATGGCAAATTCGTTGTAATAAATGGCATTGTTCATTGCTATAATAGGGGCGCTGCTTGCAGTAGCCAGCAATGACGGAAGCATTCGTACCTATGAACTAGACACGGGAAATGTAAGTCTGTCTGATTAGTTAAATAGCACACTTTTAGCACACTGTGTCTCATAGCACACTTTAACCAACGTCAGAAAAGGGCTTTGTTTGGTGAGCACCTAGGCTCCAGAAATTTATACAATCTCGACCTTAGCTAAGCTAGGATCGAGCGAGGATGAAGATGATTCAAGGGAAGATAAATATGATAATGAAAATGATGAAGATGACGATGGTTGTGGGTGTGGTGGAGGTGGGGATGGTGGTGTAGGTGGTAGTGGTCGTGGTGGTGATAGTGGTGGTGGTGGTAGTGATGGTAGTGATGGTGGGGTGGTGGTGTAGGTGGGGGTGGTGGTGGTGGTGGTAGTGATCGTGGTGGGTATAGTGGTGGTAGTGGTGGTGGTAGTGGTGGTAGTGCTGATGGTGGTGGTAGTGGTGGTGGTGGTGGTAGTGATAGTGGTTGTGGCGAGGGTCGTGATGGTGTTAGTGGGGATGGTGGTTGTGGTCGTGGTGGGGGTGGTGGTAGTGGTCGTGGTGGTAGTGGTCGTGGTGGTATTGGTGGTGGCGATGACGTGATGATGACTTCGCTTACTGCTATTTTTAAAATGTACATTCACAAGATCAATTACTATGTTAACTAATTGACTTTAATATTGTGCTAATCTGAATAGTGGACGTTAATTTAGTGGTATTTTGAGTAAAATGCCTCTAACTTAGTGACAACAACTCACATTTAGAATGCTGCTGTTGTCCACGGCTGTATTGAGCACTTTTGAGAATAAGTGATGTTTTAGCTAAGCCTTCTTTGAAAGTCCTTTATAGCATAATGTTATGACAAAGATGGGTAGTAAGCTTACATCACATGATTACTCGGAACTCTTCAATACACTATGTGAGTTCTATGTGTACGATATGTGTGTTCTTTGTGTAGGTGTATGTGTGTTCAATGTGTATGTGTATGCGTGTTCTATTCTATGTGTAGGTGTATGTTTGTTCTGTGTGTAGGTGTGTGTAGGTGTAAGTGTGTAGCTATGTGTAGGTGTATGTGTGTTTTATGTTTAGGTGCATGTGTACTCTATTTGTAGGTATATGTGTGTTCTATGTGTAGGTCTATGTGTAGGTCTATGTGTAGATGCATGTGTCCTATGTAGGTGTATGTGTAGGTCTATGAGTAGGTGTATGTGTGTTCTATGTGTAGGTCTATGTGTAGGTGTATGTGTATGTGTGGTCTATGTGTAGGTGTGGTCTATGTGTAGGTGTTTTTGTGTAGGTCTATGTGTAGGTGTGTTGTATGAGTAGGTGTATGTGTGTTCTATGTGTAGGTGTAGGTGTGTTCTATGTGTAGGTGTCTATGTGTAGGTCTATGTGTAGGTGTGTTCTATGTGTAGGTGTATGTGTGTTCTATGTGTAGGTGAGTGCACTGACGGGTCATGAGGACGCTGTGCAGTGTGTCACATTTGACAGGAACGGGGAATTGCTCGTGTCAGGTGGAATCGATCTCTCTGTCAGGATCTGGACTTAAGCAGCTTCCTCGCGTCAGTGATGGACGAGGATATGAACGTTAAATCCACATTAGCCATTCAATATTCAGTGAACTATTGAGTCTTTGAGAATAGATTTTAAAATATATTATAACTTAATTATCTGTTAATTATTGATGCTACGAAAAGTATTGATTTTAAGAAAGAGAGCATTTCAGCAATTGTCTATATTTTCTTCATAGAATTGCTAATTAAGCAACTGCATACAGAACGTGATGTGTGAGTTATTATCAATTTTCAGTTGTGAAGCCTTGTTCCTATCGTACGGATTTCGTTTACGAGTCAACTCTGAATCGTTCAACCTAAAATTTGTTATTATGTTTCTTAGAGCCATGAAGCAAAGGCCACAGAAAACGTTCTGCATTCTGATTTCTGTGTATTTAAGGCGGGGTAGGATACTTAATTCATTTTCTTTTACTGATAAAAATGCTTCCAAATCTTCGCTCAACTCATGCCGTCTAAGGTTTTCTTATGAATTGATAATATTATCAGGTTTCTTCGCAAGTGTTGACGTCCCTAACATTGCCTTATGACGAGGAACCGGACGTTAAACTCTTATTGATTGATTGATTATCGTTACCAATATATTAGGTATATTTATTACTTAGTCGTAATGGCTATACAGCAGAAATACACGGAGACAGAATAATACAATCTTCAGAACAGGGTAGCTGTGTTAAGCTTAACTGAGTGCATTGATGCCAAATTATAAATTTACTGTTGAACTTGGCAGTCCAAAATTGTTTCATGAAATTTTTTTCTAAGTGCATTTAAGTGTGTGTTGATTTGAAGTTTGTACTTCACTTACGTGCAAGTTTTCTGCCATTTCTATTGAAAGATTCTATCTGCCAGACTATTACTAGGCTATTTTATAAAAGCTAACTTGGAAAAGTTGGTTGAAAATACAACCTTTGCTGATTGCTATAACAGTAGGCATAACCTACAGATATACATGTACATTCTCAAACACTAAATATTTCCAACCAGTGTTATTTTAGTCTTAAAAATCTTTTTAGTTTTTATCTCCTCTCAGCTAAATTCTTTGTAGTTTTAGTCTTATTTTAGTCTCTCAATTCATTTTAGTCTTAGTTTTTACCTCGTCTCGTCAAAAATCTTTTTAGTCTTTAGTCCTTGTTAGTCTTTTAACTCTAAAATCCTGAAATGCTTGGAACTTGAAAACTGCGATAATTTACATTAAGTAACATATAAAATCACATTTATGAACTACGAGTGATCGTATACTGTGCAAGTACACAATGAGTCTTAACACACACACTATAGCAACAAATGTTTCAGCTTCTAATATACCAAACCGTAAACTTTTGATTCAGTTTTAAAAACACCCTATTGTGCAAGTTTTTACATAGTCTATTTCTCCTGCATGAGCTTAATGATCCAGCCGCATTTATAATACTGTAAGGCTATAACTATGAAAGTTTGAATTTAATCGGAGCGATTAGAACCAAAAATTGTTACTGCAGGTAGAAGGCAAAATTCGTGCATAATTACGTTAATGATGCATATCAATTACATAATTTTATCATTCTAATTTTTTAACCAAAGTAGTGCCAAGAGATATACTAAACAGGTAACACAAATCATTGCAGTCTTTGCAGATCTCAGTGAAAATGACTAGTTCGTGGTACTCTTGATCAAGGGCTTTTCCAATCTATTGCAGTAATATTGTAATACTAAGACTAGAGCTTGCGTAGTTGCAGTGGCATCAATTCACCATTTTCTTGGGGGGCAAAACATTTTTTGAAGGACTATTTTCTCTATGCGCAGATGTTAAAATGTTATGACTTTTAAAATAAATATGAGGCTAGGAGCCTGTGGGCCCAGAGGGAAGGGGGCTAAACCATTGCTAAGAGAAACCTGTTAAGTTTTAATTTTCTACATTTTAATAGTCACCATAAATTAATGTCGCTATAATTTTGCATTTTTAATAGCAATTAAATGTAAGTATGCAACTTTTATTTCCATAGCAAGGATTTCATTGCAACCATACAGTACACTGCTATCGGCCCTGATTAGAACTTAGACAAGATGTACGCAGTACGTATGAGGGACGCATTATTCAATTAATACAGAAAAATGTAAACCATAATCTGTTGAGCTCCATACTGAGGTAATCTATCGAGCTTAAAATGAGTCTATTTTCTACTTATATTAATATCTGTCTACAATATAACTACTAGTATTCGTAATAGTACGTTATAAGTTATAAATTTTTTCTGTTTCATTACACTCGTAGCACGGATCATAAGCAACTACAGTAAGGTAATCCTGAAACATGCTCTAACAAATGTAATTCTTTTCACACGACCTCTGCACACAAATATTGACTGATTGACTGAATGAATGAACATGGATATAAACCTTAAAGTGACTCATGGAAAAGTAGGCCTAAAAATGACCATGCTGCAGTTGCAGAGACTGTCAAAGCGTGTCTGATGTAGGTGGCCCTAATGGCATCTTATCATCTGCCTCTATCAAATACGTGATGCTGATAAAGGTGTTCAGAATCGCAGTTGTGAGGGGAGAGGGGTACCTTCTCATATTACTTGTGAACACATAGAGTCATAGGCAAAGACAGAAAATTAATGAATAGCCAACTTTGTATACAGCATAGGGGCAGCTTGTGGATGTAAATAACGATATAGCTGATACAGGATGTCATGAGTCACGACTTAACTTTGGCAATGTTCAAATGCCACTGAATTTATTGGTTGCTGTCTAAAATTAACATTTGAGACGAAAATATTTTCGTCTCATTATATTCGTCCTAGTCTCGTTTTCGTCATTCTGCTTTAATTCTTTATAGTTTTAGTCTTAATTTAGTCTTACAATTCTTTTTAGTCTTAGTTTTAGTTTTCGTCGACGAGACCAATTCTTTCTAGTCTTAGTTTTAGTTTTAGTCAACGAAAATAACACTGTTTCCAACGGAGTATAAATTATATGTTTACTTAATACTATTTGCAACTGACGACCACAATTTGCACAAAAGTTGAAATAAGCGATCATTCCTTATATGTGTAGTATATAAAGTAGACACTAAAATATTAAGCTGATTTTACCAACCGGCTCTAATCTTCAGTGAACTTGAATACATACGCAAAAGGTGCGATCCATTAATTACATTATAAGAAGAAAATTGGACAACAAATGCTTTTAATTTTCATAATTTTGCAATAGTTTCGTTAGAGTTTAAATTCTAAGCATAATAGTAATACATACACCACTAAAACTTGCAAGAGACTGGCTAACAATCATACTATGTTATCCGTTACTCAGTCTCAGGAATTCAAATGATTGCGAACTCTAACTAAAACTAACATCAAATTTCAAAGTTACAGAACAGCAAAAGTTTTCATAGATTTTATTCATAAAATCACAACTTGAAGTACGATCTACTTATTACTCGTGAGCTCACTGCAACACAAGAAATCATAATTCTAGACTCGTGAAATAAACTTTCATACTGCTCTCTAAATGTGACTATACTCAGAGAATAAAGACTATTAAGATCATTGAGTTATTGTCATGACATTATATCATTCTGATCAATCAATAAACACTACAGCTGTAATATTGGCCTGAATTATCACAATTATATATTCTCCACATTTTTCGCATTGTCCGTTGATCACTTGAACCCTAATCGCTTCTTTTCCCGTTCCTTCTTCTTGACGTGGTCAATCTGTCTATCCTGCCAGGTGCTCTTACGCAGTTTGATTGGTCGATTGCCAACATATTTACCTTCAAGAATATACAAACGGAAATGTAAATTACTTTTAATACAGAGAATAATATATAACATTGAATGAATGTTTAGATATAGGGAAAATTAAATCATAGCTTCAGCCTTTAATCTTTCCATATCACTTTTGTTACAGAAACAGATGTTATACTTAGCTTTACCGTTTTTATATAGAAAATTAATAATTATAATAGAATGAGCGAATTCTGTTAAATATGACATTGCACAAGTTGTCTGGTATTTAGCTTAATATACATATTTCAAGTAGATAAGATCAGTAGAGGCAAAAGCTATCAAGACATCTATACAAGTTTCTAATATCCATAAAATTAAAATCCTACCATTCATTTCACGTATGGCTCTCACAAAGTCGTTCGGATCCTTGAGACTGACGAAACCAAACCCCTTTGTCTTGTTTGTCCTCTTGTCGCGGATAACCCGTGCCTTCTGGAATGATGGATATTTGCCGAAAGCACGAGCCAAGCTATCGTCCGTCACCTCATTTCCAAGATCTCCGCAGAATATTCTAAAATCATCTGAAAAACAGGACAAAAACATTTAGATTAGCTAAGATATATGTGATTACATTAATTAAATGAGGCTAGTGGATTATCTATAAATATGAAGAAAACAGAATGCATGACCGTTAGCAAACTAAAAATGCCACAGCCATGCTTAATCAATGTAAGAGGTCAAAATGTCAAACAAGTCGAATCAGTCAAATATTTAGAGTCAATTATTATCAAAATGGGAAATGTGACAAGGAAGTAAACAGAAGAATAGCCATGGCTAAGGAGGCATTTAACAGAATGTCAAAGATTTTTAGAAGCCATAAATTATCAATTGATACCAAAAAAAGACTTCTTCAATGCTATATTCAACCAATATTGTTATATGGAAGTGAAGTTTGGACAATCTCTTCTGTAATGGAATCGAAACTTGAGGCAACAGAGATGTGATTCTATAGAAGAATGCTACGTATATCTTATAAAGACCACGTTAAAAATGAAGATGTTCTACAAAGAATGTTAACTTGTAGTGACCTTTTGAACCGAATACGACGACAACAGATGAAATTCTTCGGACACATTATGCGGAACAAAATAGTTGAAAATACCGTAGTGACAGGAATAATAGAAGGAAAAAGATGCAAGGGTCGACAACGAATGACGTTTATTAAGAGTCTTAGCAAATGGATGCAGTTAACTGAAACAGAGATGATCAGAGCAACAATGAACAGAGACATATGGAGGAATATGACCATGCATGACCGCCCAGCCTTGGAACAGGCACGGCACTTAGAGAAGAAGATATGATTACATTAAATAATTTCAAAACAAAAAATATATAGTTAAAATAAGAATAGTATTAAAAATTTTATTCTTGTAAATAGTATACAATAAAATACAAAATTCTAATGAACTGCGCCAGTATGTTAATTGATATCTTGATTGGCGAGACGTCAGAAACCTAGATGCAAGGATCAAATCCAGAGTAGCTAGCCCTGTCAAGCATTCAAAACATAAAGTGCATTAAACTAAGCCTTAGCATATACTTTTTATTCATTTTATTATTAGTTATAACATAAGTAGAGTTTATAATTGTACTAATTACATTTAAACTTACTAAACAATTATAATTCCAAAAGAATTTCTATTCTTATAAATAGGAAATTATAGAATACAAAATTCTAATGAACCAAGTAATTTTAACTGCAACTCTACAGTTAGTGATATTATAAACTAAAGGCTAAAGTTCTCTCATAAGAAAGTATATAAATGGTGAGTCGACAACTGAACATAAACTTGTACATATTACTTCAAAGTTAAACTAAACCACTGAGCTCTTATCTCATCCATAAACTAAGACATGTTTATGTCTAGCGCTACCATTCTTTATTAACACCATGGTTATATATTTAAACATACCTGCGGTGAATATAAAAGCATGAATAAAACAGTTAAACGTAGTTGATTTTAAAAACCAAAAAATCATATTTTCTATCAGGGAATCATTCATTACTATCTTACCATGCTGCTAACCACAATCACATTTTAATGTACAAACTGATTAAACAAAATAAAAAAATTATACTACACATGTGGCGGCACTCTACTGTATTCTCATCGGATTACATGAGGTAATACAATGCAGTGTAAAAGAGATATGCCTCTTGGCAACGGTAAACTCCTCAATTATCAATCAGTGAATAATTAGAATAATAGCTAAACATGGTAGCACAACAAATCTTAACAAAACGTTATCAATATATACCAACCAGGATCCCACTCAGATAACGTAGGATCCTCCCACGCAGTACCAGCCGCCATTCTAACATACTTCCTCTTCTTATCCTTTTCCTTCTTCTCTTTCTTTGCTGCCTCACTCGTTCCCTCCCCCGATGGCACAGAGGAAGAACTTGCAGATGCTGCCTTTACCTTCTTCTCCAACTCTAACTCCTCTACAGGAACATTCAACTGAATATTAGACGCCACTTCAGCCTTATCGCTAGCGGTCGACTTTACATTAGACTCTACAGTGACAGTGTTTGATTTCTTTGAGATTTTGCCGGAAGACAGTTTTCCAGCGTCCATCTTACTATCAGACGCAGCAGGACTGTCAGCGTTTTCATGTTTTGCTTTCTTAATAATATTCTTGACGGGTGGAGCCGAGTAGACAACTTTGGGACCGCTGATAACGCTACTAGAGGATGAGCTACCCGCAGTGGTCTGAGGAGGCTGTGACACCATAGGAGGATTACTGGGGTAAGGCTGAAAACTGCTCATAGGAGGTGGCCCTCCCATCATTGGTGGGTTCTGGGGTCCTGACATATAGTTAGGTGAAGGGGCTCCAAACATTGGGGGTGGAGGAGGAGGTGGGAACATTCCTCCCATGGGTGGGAGACCAGGTCTGCCCCCCATTGATGGATGCATTCCCGGACCAGAAGCCCCGAGGGGACGAGGGAGAAATGGGGGTCTGGGTGGGGGCATGGGTCTATGACGCAGCTGATGGGGCATGAAGGCCGGTGGTGGGGGTGGGGGTCGAAGGTGGTATGAAGATGAATTCTGCGATGGCCCAGCCATACTGTAGTTCTGTTGGTTCATCGTAGTACCATAGCCGCTATAACTATTGTTACTGTTAGTAGTCATCATCTGGGGCGGAAGCAGAGGACCTAAAAAATAACAACACAAATTGCAATTATGGTACATAAGAAATATAGGGCACATTGTTATAATCAGATTTATATTAAACAAAATTATAATGAAACACTAACACCACAAAGTTCTAAGTTTTATAGGATGAAAAAAGTTGTAGTATGTGTAGCCGAATATAGCCTACACCATAACATTATACAAATTGTAATAAAATTATTAAATTTTATTTATATATATTTATTGCCCTAAATTATCTATTTATGCAATATCTTCTTCTTCTTCAGTGTACTGCCAAGTGGCAGGTTCAAGGTACATATTCATACTCAAAGTCTGTTTTCTCGCTCCATAAGAGCACTCCTTAGATCAACAAGTTTATCCCTTCACGAAGTCTATGCCTTATCCATACCTTATGTAGCCTATAGCTTGGGAAAATTATGGCTTCTGAGGTGGTTTCCCGTTGCCTTCCTCAGTTAGGTGGATTAATTACCATTTAATCCTGGGGAAAATATTTCATGGTGAGGTGGGTCCCCTCTTACCATCCTCAGCTCCTGCCTTTAGTCGCCTCTTACGTACACGCGGCAGATTGTTTGCGGTTGCCCTATTCTGCAGTTATCCAACCACACCCGAGCACAACACGGGGATATGATTATGCAATATATGATTACCAAAAAAATTAACATCTTTACATGTTCTACAATGTGGAGTATGTTAGGACTTAGATGTGATTATGTTAGAGATAATATAACCTGTGGTTTATTAGAGATACCTGCAGCAATATAGAATAATTAGTTAAACCTGATAAAAAAGAACACATAAAAACATTGAACTAAGACATGTTCAACTATTTTCACATTATATTTCACATAATCATACCCACTCAAGTCCTCTTACTATACACTTAAAAATCACATAGCTCAATTGCAATTTCATTTTAAAACTTATAAATGTCACTATTATAAACAAAGGAAACAAAATAATACTAATAATAATAATAAAGGTTTAACATCCATTTCCTCATCCAGGGATGATGTCAGGGACGTCCCCAACAGCACACATCACTACCGATCCATTCTCCTAGACCAATCTGCAAAAGAAATGTGCTGAGGAGAAGCAAGGTCCTAAACGAAAGCCAGTCCGTGATAAAAAATGGTCAGTGCAGTTTGATTATGTCTATGGTGGGAAAAAAATTCAAATAACAAATCTTACCAGCCATTGGACCTCTACCTGGAGCTTCTTCCAGTTTTTCCTGCATTCTGTCATACGTGCCTACACCAATAATCATCGGAGATGGCGCCACAGATGCCACTTGCGTGGAAGATGGTGGAGCAGGAATCTTAGCAGATAAGATTTCCATCTCAAACCTACAGCAATGCAATAAAAACAATTAAATACAAAAGAATTGATCATATCTTGATTTTATTAAAGCAAGATATTATAAAAAATATGTTAAAATGTAAGTGAATTAGTACAGATGTACTTATTTTTAAAAATCAGCTAAGATGTAGGGATATACAACTTCTTCATTTTAAAAATGCAACAACCGCTAAGACCTTTAATTCTTATGAATAGTTTTATACAGAATTTTGGAGTTTTAAGAATATATTTGAAGATAATTGTTTACTATAAGAAAGCTGAACTTGTCCGTTAAGAATTTTTGATTCAACTGCAAATATTTAGTAGAATTTTTGTAACAAATATTTTCAACAAATGCTACTTATGGTTCTTGCTTAAGTTACAGCATAGACTTTCTATTGCGTTAGGGTATTGATTTTGGACATGATTAGGTCATTGATTAGTGTAGTATTTACTAAACTATATTGTTCTTGCTAAAGTGGCATAAGACATAGTTTAAGAAAATTTAAATAACTCTGTAATATATTGTTCATAAGTTCATACGTTTTTAATGTGCTGAAATTACACTTCCAAAACAAAAATACACTCTTTATGATAATACAATTTCAAAGTTTTACAATTTATAAACGCTATCAATATTTAAAAGAATCAACCTGTCCATTTCATTTTCCATTTCCCGAAGTTTTTCTTCAGAGAGGTTCGCCATTTCACTGATATACTGTGCCTATATTTTTGTAATAAAAATCTATAATTAAGTCTGCAAATGCGGCTACTGAGATATTTGTGTATTTTCGACTGTTTCTCCTAATTGCTTCACATTCTTCAAGTAAACAAGTTGAACGAAAATAAGGGTCTATAGTATTTCAACTTTCCTTCTTTTCAGTGGAATAGAAAAAGGGATATTTTGTTCTGTGGTTAACGTACGTTCATAACATAACAAAAGTTAGTGTACTTATGTCATCCAGGACATCATCGAGCACTGTTGCGACAAAACCAAGCCGGTGAGAAAAAAGAAGTTAAAAAACGATGCGAAGTGGAAAATCTGAACACCAGTCCAAAGTTAAAGGGATCTAAAGGAAGTTTACATGCTGTTATAGCAAGTCATGAACATTGAAAAGAGAGATGGAAAAGGTAATTCATCAACTACCTATGGGACTACTCATAGGAAAGCAAAGGACAATTAATGCGATTCAAGCGAATTTAAGACTTCCACAGAGTAGTTGGCCATAGATGTAGCTTGATTAATTGAAGTGTTTCAATGTCCTATATGTTCAATGTTTCAATATATACTGTTTGTATGTTTGTACAACTAATATAACTTATATAAGCAAGATTTCTGCGCTTTGAAAGATATCAGAACTCTATTTGCTGAGTAAGTGGTCACAAAAATTGGGCTTAGTACAAGTACAGAGGCTTAGTGCAGTTAAAATGAATGCATTGCAAGTTTGAGGTCACGTGCCATAACAACTTATCAGCTGAGCGAAATATGATAAAGAATTACTCGGGAATTTTTATAAAAAGAAACTATAATTTTGTAAGTATTTAAGTGAATATTAGTTATCATTTAATAAAATGAATGTATTTCAGTTTACTATTCCGTTTATGTGTTGTTATTGTCAAATAAATACTTTAACTCAATTTTGTGTGAAATTTGTGTCAGTTGTCAGTGTTGACTATGTTATTGTGTATATTACTAATTTCAGCGGTATACTATTTAATTCGAAGCTGTCTGTAGTAAAATGTCAACTACCTGACTATGTCTATTAAAAAGTTATTATGAAGACTGTACTTTAATGACTCTGACTATACAATGACTAAATGTCGTATAAATAATACAAAATTATTGCAACGTTAATATGGAGCCTTTTGTCTACTGCTGTTGTTGGGCCTATTTTCAAAGTTATTCTGTTTTGTCATATGTAGGGCATAAAATATTGAAAATATAGCAGTTTACTATAGAAAACTGATAATTATGAAGTTTCATTTAAATACAGATTTTGTGTACGAATTAAACATATTGGTCAATAACGCTACCCCTTGGCTGTCATGAGTTTACTGAGATTCCTTTCATGTGCCCTCTGATTTTATTTAATAATTCGTTGCTGACCTTCATTAATATATTGATTCGTTCAATTTGGTTTGAACTTTTGGAGAGATGCAAATAATTTTGTTTGAAATTCTCGTTCATATATAATTATATATGGGCTTATGCAGCTGTTTGATTACTTTTAGTAATGGATATTTTACTGTTATTGTGTGAGAGCCATATTTCTTTAGTGACCTTATTTCCTCTAATATGTGTTATTGCTATTATAGTAAAGTTTTAAATTTTTATTGTTTAACTTATTACCAAATTCTATAGAATTAAATATTCCCTTTACAGATCTATCAAAGGACGATTGTGCCTCTGTCAGTTTGTCCTCTACACTGAAACGGAGTCGGCTACTCTGAACTGACGTTCTTGGTAAACAACCGACTGGTACCTGCTGTGTTGTCACAATGCATTCAGATGAGGGGCAGAATACCAGTCCTTTGGACTCTGTGAACGTTGCTGCAGCTATTGGCGAGATGGTTGCAGGCGAAGAAGGCACAAGTTCATCAGATAAAGATACCCTGAATGATCCGTCCAACACAGTGTCTTCCATTTCTAATAGTAACGCTGCTTATTGGCAACCTTCTCTTTCTTCTAATGGAAGCTCTGATGTTCTACGACTTATAGCTCAATATCTGCGGAACCTCGGATTTGAGTATAGTTTGATTCTCTTTAATTTATATAAAATTAATTTTAATTCTTCTTACATTGGTCGTTAGAATTCTTTATTCTGTAATTCTATTGCAACGATTCTTAAGCTTACTAAAAAATATTCTAAGATTATATTAATTTTTGTGGAAGTTCTATAAATTCTCGATATTTTGTTGTGTCTAATTTATAGTAATATGAGAAGGATGTTTCTATAACTTTTAATAATTTTATAGTCTAGTATAAAGTCATTTTAATAATATCTGCAATTCTGCATAGACAAAATTTCCCCGTGTTGCGCCTGGGTGTATTTGGGACCACTGCAGAATAGGGCAACTGCAAACAATCTGCCAAATACAAGTATACATAAGAGGCAACTAAGGCAGGAGCTGAAGAAGGCAGAGGGGATCCACCTCACCATGAATTTTTTACCTCAGGATTTATATGGCAGTTAGTCCATTATAGAAATGAGGAAGGTAATGGGAAACTACCTCAGAAGCCATATTATTCCTAAGCTATATATAGGCTACATAAGGCTTAACTATTTGTGAAGGGATTAACTCGTTAATTGATGGTGTGCTCTTTATGGAGCGTGAAAGCAACATGTGAGTAGGAATATGAACCTTGGACCTGCCAAGTGGTAGAACACTAGAGAGAGGGAGAGACAAAATTGATCACTGTTAGCATAAAGTAGTGAAAATTAATTTACAAATTTGGAAAAATTTCCAAATTTAAAAACAAAATGAAATCAATCACACTCATCTTATATATAATTGAATATGATTTACCGTTAAAAGTATATTTTTAACATTTTTATTCCTGTGTGAGAGACTTTTAAATGTATTTTTGCCATACTGATAATTAATCTATGTTATGTACTTTTTTTATTCCGATATAACAACATACCCGACCCTGGTTAAACTGGGATTTAAGGGAAGATGATGATGATGATGATGATGATGATGATAACATATGTTGTTTCTATCGTTTACTTTCAGACGGTCAGTAGGTGAGCTAGCCTCTGAGTCTGGTGTAGCACTGGAACATCCATACGAGACCATACTTAGAAACCTAGTGCTGAATGGGCATTGGGAGCAGGTTTGTTGTCAGTTATATAATATGTATTAGTTTAATTAGAGTACAATACTCATTTTATGTGTAAGCCTTAAAAGTTACTTTTAACAAGTTATTGATTTGGTCCTTGTTGCACTTATAACTTAATATTCGCTTGTTGCGTTTTATGAAACAATCTAGATGACAGCTTCAGCCTAACTCTTTAACGTTAGATTTCCATGAATTCAAAGCAATTGAATATCATGGAGCTCTACTATTGGCTAGTACAATGTTCACACGCAAAGTTTCGCTGAAAAAATTTCCCGAGGCATTAGAATTTTGCGGGCAAGCGACAAGCGACTTAATTGTTGGAATTTGAGATGATAAATTGAGCGATGAATCAGCGGAAATTAACAGGTTTTGAAGTGTTCAGAAAATTCAAAAGTGGCTATCCACTGGATAAAACTGTCACTTTCTAGCTACTGGAACGTCATAAAATCGCACATTAGCTTTTAATCATTTAGGCAGACTTGCTGTTTTGTTTTCTCCTGATGTGTTCTGTTTATAAATCACAGTAAATATTTAAAATGTACAGCATAAATCACAGTTATTATAGTTCTCTCTCTCTCACTCTCTCTCTTTCTCTCTCTTTCTCTCTCTCTCTGATTTCCTGATAAAATGCTAAAAAGTGGACTGGTCTGTTTTTACAGTAATGCAGAGAATTAGGATATGAATGCTTAATGCATACAATTGTGTAATATTATTCTAATTGCTTAACGGATTAAACATGTGATTTTAAAAGTGATAGATATCAACCTAGTTGATTATTCACTATAATGCGTGTTTACTTTTTGGTGGTGGTTTGATTTTTTGTCCTACTTTTTATGTTTATGATATTTTGTTACTATTCTTCCTGTCAAGTGTTGACGAATAAAGAAGTTCATATATTAAATGTTGTGTTTGTTTTTCACGGTATTGCGTGTTTTAATAGTTGGCTGAAAAACGACAAATTGTTTTTCAAATTGATTGAACCTGTCACTGATGGTGCTTGGTTCTTTTCTGAAGAAATTTACAATCACTCTTTTCTGCACTTATAGTGTCCTCATTTCATAGCATAACTACAGCATAATGTAATCCGCAATAAAGCATTTTATATCTTTATCTTTCTTCCGACTTTCATAGTAGTACTTGCTTCTTTAACCAATGGCCTCGTTTAGAATTCCAATTCTACGTAGGAGCACTTGGTTCTGCATGATCAACAGAGATTTGAGAACATTGACAAAATTCATGGGAAGAAGTTGTGAGGATTGCTGATGGTAGAAACGAATGGAGGAATGTTGCCACCCTATGTTCTGTTCATAATACTAGGAACTGATGATGATGATGATGATGATGATGATGATGATGATGATGATGATGATGATGATGATGATGATGATGATGACGATGACGATGACGATGGAGATGACGATGACGACGACGACGACGACGACGATGATGATGATGATTGAAATTCTTTAACCATTCTAGCCTTTTTGCCATTCAGTGTGTCATATTAGTTTTCCCTGACACTCTTGCACTTACATTTTGTTACGTCTCTCTAATTAGATAATTTTTGATCAATCACTGTCAATAATGATCATCAATTCATAATTTGTCTTAATTTGTCAGTGATTGTGTTCTATTTTTAATATGCACCAATCAAATGCAATTATTATATATCTATATCATTTCAGGCAGAGATACATCTTGAGGAACTGAAGTTCATGATGAAGGACGTATTGGACATAAAAGTAAGACCAATGTTATTTTATTTGCTTAATAGTGTTGGAAATATATTTCACTGGTAACTTATATGGTCACACATAATGACCATAATCTTAATCTAACATCTTATCTAACTCTTTTTTAACATCTGTATTCTCATTTTTAGCACATTTTATGTTATTGAGTACTGTTTATTTTATTTTCAATACATTGAGGATTAAAAAGGTAAGTTTTAAGAAAGTTCTCTTTTCATCAACAAGGACTTGAGAGATAATGTATATACAGGTCTCTCTCATAAAACATTTGCTTAATAGATTTATAGACTCGTTTTCATTAATTATTAAATAAATTTAGTACAATCATTTTTTACTTCTTACAATCACAGACATGCATAATATATAATAAGCATTTATACAACGATATTTAGATAAATGTAATAATAATTAAAATAACAATGTTAGAACGGTATTGATAACTTCATTTCGTAAATTACTAATATGTTGTAAATTTTTACATAATGTTATAATTTAAAAGCTTAACTTCCCTCTTTAAATCTCCAAATGTCCTTTTCTTCTTCCGTATCTTAGAGTCCTACTTTCCACTCTTCAACCTTTGAAGCACTGTTGTCCTTCGACATCTCAACTCAAATACATCTATCCGCTTCAACTTTAAAAGCCTTACGACTCGAGGTCAAGTCACAGACGTATACCCAGACCTCAGACATTATCATATCCTATTCTTTAATAAGGTCTTGATGGGAGCGTCATATTAGTATGCGAATACTCTAATATCGACAAGATCACAGACTGTCATAGGATCCTTATAGCGCATGCATGAGTTCTTGACGGAAATTATATTTAACTACCATTAGATGTAACTATTACCTAGCTCCTATGTATTTAATTTGTTAGATCGGTATTACTTAATGGTACTGTGGCATGTTGCATAAAGCAGCGAATATATAAATGTTTTATTATTACTTAAGATTAGCGATTTTATTTGACTGTGATAAAGTTTTACTTATTATAAATAATGCTAATGCTAAACATAGCATCTTTGGCTGTCGAAGGTTTATAGGTATATTTGAAATGTGATATAAATGTATTGTGCTCATCAAATTTGAAACTTCTGCGGTAAATAATAATATATTCGTTTATTTGTTTTCAATCTGACAACTGCAGAAAGTTAGATAATAGTTGTCTGTTAATAAGGGAATATGACAATTGGAGAAAGAAAGATTTAATTTTAAAATTACCTGAATTTTATGATCTAAATAGTTACCTGATTAGCATTGCCAAATTATGTAATATTTTAACAATTTATTTGAATTCTTATTTGATTAATGGAATCAAGCATGACAACCTAAAGTGGCCTCACTGAAGAGCTGTAATTGTGGGATACAAATCCAGCACTGACCTCGTTACTACAGCATGTTGTCAAGATGTGACTTAATCTTGTACTCTGGCTTTCGGTTGGACACATTGGTTTTTCACTTTTTTGACTAGTTTAACACTTAAACACGTAAAACACTTTTTTGGTTGGTTTAACTTTTTATTTCCAGCCAGTCGCCACTGGCTGGAGCCATCAAGCCAGTGGCGATATCGGTTGAATATTCGACCGCGGATGTGTATGTGCGGGGTTCAAATCCTGAGCTCGCCCGTCACTGACATCACTTTCTAGTGAGGAAACTGACGTTAACATTAGCTTTTTTACTCGTTATTTTAGAGGATGAAGTTTCTGATACGAGAGCAGAAGTACATGGAGCTGTTGGAGGATGGACTGCTCATGGATGCTATGTTCTATCTACGTTCTCATATCACCCCTCTCAACTGTAACACTGAGCGCCTGCACGTACTCAGCACGTGTGTATCACTTTTAACTTCTAGATTTTAATTATTAATTTTTTTTTGTTTATTTGTTTTGCTTCATTTAAGATGTTAGACAACCTTGTGAGCATCACTGTACATAATATGTGAGTGATGGGCTACTTGAAGTATTGGATATAATGGAAATTTTCATTTTTCTTAATTTTAAACAGTTACAATGTTGAAATGATTAATAATTTAATTATTGCAGTATTAATTTAATTATTTACTGATTTATATAACTTTTTAACTATTCATTTTTAATTAGTTGCATGATTATTTCTAAAAAGACAGTACTTTCCATAATTAATAGCAGTTTTTGCCATAAAAATATGGAAACAATTGAAACTTATGAGGCCTTCTAATTAATGATGCTAATTATAAACAAGCTCTGAATACCAAAAGTATGTAGATTGAGTTTCATAAAATATTTTCTTTATGTCACTATTATTTTAATTGACGGCTTTTAAGTTTGTTAATGCTAACATGCTCCTCCTATCCAACATTGAGGTGATCGTTCTATGCGGCCTGAAAGTCTAGTGGCCGAATCTTTCACTTTTTATTGAGAGATCCTGGTTCAAATTTCTTCTGACAGGTAATTTTGTATATTTGTAAACAAAAATTTCAGTCCCCTTGGACATTGTTTTCTTTTTGTTATTATGGTCTGTTAATGTTATATCTAAACTGTGTTTTTGAGAATCATCAAGATTGAAAAATCATCTGTATAATCATGGTCATACTGAATAATCATCTGTATAATCGTTAATCATATTTTATAATCATCTGTATAATCATAGTCATATTGTAAAATCATCGGCATAATCATAATCATACTGTATAATCAATCATTTGTGTAATCATAATCATATTGTATAATCATCTATATAATCGTAATCATATTGTATAATCATCTGTATAATCATAGTCATATTGAATAATCTTCTGCATAAGCATAATCATTTTGTATAATCATCTGTATAATCATAATCATATTGTAAAACCATATGTATAATCATAGTCATCTGTATAATCATAGTCATATTTAATAATCTTCTGTATAATCATAATCATATTGTATAATCATCTGTATAATCATAATCATATTGTATAATCATCTGTATATTCCAAATCATATTTTATAATCATATTCATTCTCACAGTCATATTGTAAAATCATCTATATTCTTTTCGTTAATTTGAAGGTATAATTGTGTTTTCTGCAGCTACCTGGTATACAGGGATGTTGAAGAATTGATGGAAGCATCGAAATGGCCTGGAAGGGGTCCACTTTCCAGAAAAAATCTCTTGAAGCAACTTCAACGTATGAGTTTTGAGCATTTTAGGGATAATTATCATTTTTAAAAGCTTGGGTTTAATCACATTAATATTTAATTTTTAAGATATAATTTTATTTTTTTTAAATCAGTTTGAGTCTCAGGATATAAATGCTATGAGTCACAAGTGTCCAATATCAAAATTATAGAAAATCACTGAAGATGGGAATATCTGTATGCTTTAAAAGTATTTTATTGCTATTTGGATAATTTAATAATATATAACACTGGTCAACAGTGAGTTTTCATCAAGCAAAGTATTGGGTCATCTATATAGGATTTTTGACGCTGATTCTAAATATGCAAACCGTTTTTCTCTATGACGTCTAGTTTTTGTGATGAGGCAAATTATATTTTAACTTTATTCGCAATTTTCTGGGGGCATATTACGTAAGCATTGACCTCTACGGACCTAGATTAAAATTTTTCTTCACAGTCTTTGGAATTGGGAACTTCCACATGACGTCATTACGTAATTTAAATAACCATCTTGAGTTTATCTTCATAAGTAAAATCAATCAATATGCCTCGAAAATGTAGAAACCATCCGAATGCATTTTGCTATGTGTGTGGTTCACTCACTCCGAAGTCGCAAAAGAGAACTATTACGAAGGGTATTCGAAAACTTTACAGAGCCTACTTCGGCTGTCCACTTAGAGACCAAGATAAGGTTTGGGCTCCACATATCATATGCACTGCTTGTTCCAATGGTTTACGCGACTGGATAAACAAAGGAAGATTTCCATACCCTTCGCTATACCTATGGTATGGAGAGAGCAAAGAGAACATCATGCGGACAGCAGCAGCATATAACCCGTCATCTTCAACTGATTCTGATTATTTACTCGAGGAGAGTCTGGAACCATAGACGCTCAACCAAGATGAGTTGAATGATCTCGTCAGAGACTTGGCTCTATCGAAAGAAAAAGCGGAGCTTCTTGCGTCCCGGCTGAAAGAAAAGAACTTACTTAGGAACGATGTTCGCATAAATCACTATTAAAAAAGAAACCTTGATTTGACAGTATTCTTCACAGTAGACGCACCACTGTGTTATTGCAGTGATATTAATGGGCTTTTCTCAAGCTTAATGCAGGCACTTGTACCATCTGAGTGGCGGTTATTTATCGAATCTTTTAAGCGAGGCTAGAAAGCCATTCTTTTGCATAATGTAAATGTAAAACCGTGTATTTCGATAGCCCACTCCGTACACCTCAAGGAATCCTACGAGAATATGAATATAGTTCTCGAGGCCATCCAGTTAAAAAGCCATCAGTTTCATATCTGCGGCGATCTCAAGGTAATTGGCATGTTGATGGGAATGCAGGGTGGTTTCACAAGAACATTGCTGCTTCCTGTGCCTCAAAACCTCAGAACGAAAACCATGGCAAGCCTTCAGATGGATTTGTGAAAACTTCTTAGAAAACAATAAGTTCCGGACTACTGACAAGGAATCCATACTTTCTTAGTTGCTTACAGAGATGATAGAGAGTTGGATTGTAGAATGTCTTTGAAGATTCGTTTTTTGCATTCACACCTAGATTTCGTCTCAGAAAACCTTGGTGCAGTCAGTGATGAACTGGGTGAGCGGTTTCGCCAAGACATTAAAGGAATGGAAAGTCGTTATCAAGACTTTTGGAATGAGAGTATGATGGCAGATTACTTCTGGATGTTGCACCGAGATAATCCAAACCAATCACAGAGAAAATCGTACGCACATCGGTTATAGTTAAGTACTATTCACTCCATGACAATAGAAAATGTGGTGAGTGACAAATGAGATCAGTTTCGCATATTTTTATTTGTATTGACTGAAAGGTGTTGTAAGAAAATGAACTACAAACTTATGCTTATGCGTTTATTCTAAGCTTAGTATTGTTAAAGTTGAATCGGTCATAACTCAAAAACTATACATGCTGGAAAAATTCTGGTTACAGATTGACTGGTTGAGAAAAAAAGTTGAATTTTGTTGACCTGTGTAATTTAATAACTCCCACGAGTTATTTTATATAAAAATTATTTTGTTGTATTGACTAACTAATTGCTGTACTAATTACATGCTTTACGGCATGAGCATATTTGAGCAGATGAATTTGCTGCTACATCTTCATATATTCATTCACAACATTCCATCATTCGCATCGTTCACCCTAATTGATTCATTCATTCCATGAGGATCCATCATATTCCTCACTGTTGGTCCCACATGTCGTCTGCTAGTAATATACATGCAAGTGAGTTGTACATGTTAGTTGTTAGAATGCTAATTTATGGATTAATTGATTGGTTAATTGATTGATTAATTGAATGACCATTTGACTGAATAATTTATTGAGTACTTGAGGGTAGTTCCATGTCAATTTGTCCAAATTCTGAACATCTTCCCAGGTGACCATCTCAGATTTGCTTGAAATTTACACCATGTGGGGCAAAATACGTCTCTAGGCTAGACTTAAAATTTTATTTAAGTTGGTTCACCGGTTTTGAGGTTATGACGATTTTGGTGAATCCACCGTTGGTCGAATTTTGTACGAAAATCTAACTGCGTCTAAAATTGTCTCAACTTTGAAGGGCCACATCTCTGTTAGTTCTTTTCCAATGTGCAAGAATCTTTGCCACTATACTATATTTGTGGTGTAAATGCAGAATATGAAGTCAAAATTCATGCCACACATATATCTTGATTGCTATTGCGATCCAAACTTGACCAAAAATGAAGGTCTAATTTTCAAAAAGTGTGACTTTGAGATTTTGAATCTTGATTCATTAATTAAACGATTACCTGATTGACTAATTGGCTTATTACTGAATTGATACTGACTGATTACTTGATTGATTAATGATAATTTCATTACTTCTTACGCAGCATTTATTCCAGGCTCATTAATGATTCCGTCAGATCGTCTGCTGGAGTTATTGAAACAAGCCATGCATCTGCAAGCTGATAATTGCTACCTTCATCAACTGCCGCTATCTAGTCTTTCCCTAAACAACTTCTCACTCCTTCATGACCACTACTGCTCCATGTACGTAAACTATTAAACATAATGCTCTCTCTAGTGTTCTTCCATATGGCAGATACAAGATACATATTCCTATTAGCTGTTGCACGCTCCATAAGATACACTCCATCAATGATCAAGTTAATCCCTTGACATCATCATCATCTTCCCCTAAATCCCAGTTGAACCAGGGTCGGGATACGAACAGACCTTCTTTTGAAGTTTTTCCATTCGTTTAAAGTTAATCCCTTGACAAAAGACCTTATCCAAACCATAATACCAATATAACTTTAGCTGATTCACTTGATTAAACTGTATGTAGTGAAGGTTGTACATAGGTTGGTAGGTGAATTTAAAATGAAAGAGTATGGATGAATACAGTGTTTGTCTCTGAGCTCTTTACTTTTGTTTATTTAATATCTAACAGCGTTTCTGCATTTTGCTTGCTTAATTGTAGAATAATAATAATAGTAGTAAATATAAATATTCCACCCTGACAAGATGTTTGCAACGTAGTTATTGCACTGTACATCTCGTTTCTATCTCTTCTCTCTTTTAGCGTAGATGGGTGAACTGAGATCAAGAAACAGTAAATAACTATAACTGGGATCTAGAAACAGTAATTCACTATAGGTAACTATATTCACATATAGTGAATTATTTTTTAAATTTTAATGATCGATCTATTGGTAGAACAGTAATTATTATTAATGGCTAATATATTGAACTACCAATATCTATGTAGATTTCAGGTTTTAAGTGCTCTCACTATGAATCCACTGCTGAATGTTGCTCAGGTTTAAACCAGAAACTGATAGATGTTAAATATCATGGCAAGATCTTTAATATCATATAATAACAACAGATTCGCTGGGCATTGGTGCGTTCTCTCTAAATTCGAGTCTATAAAACTTTACTTGAACTAGCTGTTGCTCTTAAACTTTTATCAAACTTGAAGGTAGTAAAATTAACTCAAAAATAAAATTTTAACTCTATGTACTGATGTATTGGAAAGACAAAATTAAATTGTCAAAATCAAAAAGTTGTTAAAATATGTATTAGCATGCACTTGCTGCTATGTGCTCAGTGACCAATTTCCCAACGTGGCAACACAGTGCTTTAAAGAGAGAGATGGTGAGTTTTGGCACTGCAAGTTCTCGCCAGACGGCAAACAACTCGCAGCCGGCACGAGCGAAGGGAGCGTAATAATCTACCAAGTTAATACCGTCAGTATGCTGAAATTCTCATTTAATGTTATCAGTTCTGAATACATGAACAAATGTTTAACAAATATTTCCATGTACATGAGTCATGGAAATATATGTTAAACTTATGCTCGGTTTTTGGATGGTTGTGAAACTTGACAGCGACAAAGCGCAATAGAATACGTTGAGTCTGTGATGGCACCAATTTTTCGGGGCTGTTGTAAAGTAGGTGATGGACAGTTTTATTGGTTGACTTCTCTCGGCTAATTATGAGAAAGCCTCGGATGATCAACACCCTGGCTTATCCTAATACTGAGCAATTCAGCAGTTCAGCATCCCTGACATCATCCTTGGATGAGGAAATGAACATTAAATGTATTACTATTATTGCCCGTCACTGACATAGCTTTCGAGTGAGGAAACTAACTTTACGTTAGCTTTACCAGCTTCTACTATATTTTTACCTACTTTTCATTTTTGACATTATGGTCTTTACCCCTTCTTTTCTTGAATTGCTTGACCCATCAATCTTTCATAGTAGTTGGTCACGGTGTAATAATTGCATTCAATTAATTTCAAATTTGGTTTGGTGGCTGTGCTGGTTCATGATATGTTTCAGGTTTTATTCCCGTGATGATTGATTGAAACCAGGCATGTTTAACTCGAATATTTTAAACGATTAACTAGCACATATCTTTGAGATAAAAAAAACTAGTTTATCGTCTATTGAGCTCTTGCTTTCAGACAGTTGTGCTATCAAGTTTGCTATCACCAATTTTAAGCTAAAAGGTTAGACAGTGAAAGAAAGCACTGAGAAGTAACTTGAGCGTGCTTGTTGCAGAGAACGGGTTTATTGAGGAAGCGCATGACGTACTCGAGTATTCACTGTCGCGTGTCGTTCCTCGCGTGGAGTCCTGATAACATACATCTCATAGTCTGCGGACCTGACCCCTCCTCACAGCTCTGCGTCAGGAACGTTGTTGTAAGTTATCTCTTAACATTCGATCATCATCATCATAATCTTCCCTTAAATCCCAGTTTAACCAGGGTTGGGATACGAATAGACTTTTTTATCCATTCGTTTATGTTTTGTAGCAATATCTGGAGCCTATGCGCACTCCAACCGAATGCCCTTTCTGACGTTGACGTTTTCTGTTAACATTGGATAACAATCCTAAAAATAAAAATGGTATACGGTTCAAACCCTGCCTTTCTTTCTTATACGTTCGTTTTGGTTGGTTTTGGTGTAGTTAAAGCAGAATTAATTGATGTTTTTAAAAGTTAATAGGCAAGCGCAACGAGATTGCCGTTGGTAGCATTGATTCGAATTACAGATCAACAGATTTGGGGTTCTAATACTGGCTACTGCATGACTGACGCTAATCCTCCCTCTGACGATCATCATGGCGTAAACCCATATTGATATTATAAAACATGTTCTTATACTATTATATGTTATGAGTCATTGTATCATATCTTTATATAACATGTATGATTTAAGTCATTGAACTTTATTATTTGTTCATATCTTAGGCCATCGAAGATCCGAGTCATTGTATCACATCGTTATGTAACATATGATTTAAGCCATTGAACGTTGAAGATCTGAGTCATTGTATCACATCGTTATGTAATATATATGATTTAAGTCATTGAACGTTGAAGATCCGAGTCATTGTATCACATCGTTATGTAACATGTATGATTTAAAGTCATTGAACGTTGAAGATCCGAGTCATTTCATTGTATCATATCATTATGTAACATGTATGATTTAAGTCATTGAACGTTGAAGATCCGAGTCATTGTATCACATCGTTATGTAACATATATGATTTAAATCATTTAACGTTGACGATCCGAGTCATTGTATCATATCATTATGTAACATGTATGATTTACAGTCATTGAACGTTGAAGATCCGAGTCATTGTATCATATCATTATGTAACATATATGATTTAAATCATTGAACGTTGACGATCCGAGTCATTGTATCATATCATTATGTAACATGTATGATTTACAGTCATTGAACGTTGAAGATCCGAGTCATTGTATCATATCATTATGTAACATGTATGATTTACAGTCATTGAACGTTGAAGATCCGAGTCATTGTATCATATCATTATGTAACATATATGATTTACAGTCATTGAACGCTAATGTTTGGTACAGAGCAGCGACACACCGGTGAGGCTGAACGAGAATGGGTTGGAGGAACACGTTGCCTGTGCTGCCTGGATGCCTGATACTCACAGCTTTGTGACCGGGGGGCTCAAGGGTCAGGTCGTGCACTATGTAAGCTGCTCTTCTGTATTAACTAGAACTATAATAATAATAATATTATTATTATTATTATCATAATAATAATAACTTTCTTTGGCAAAGGCACTCTATGACTTAGCAAAGATTTAATGCAGTCTGCTTCAGCAATTCCTTAAAGCCGTTTGATGACCTCAAGTAGCCGGGCGGCGATTCTGCACATATTGCTCGATTCGTTTTTATAATAGTTATAATAATAATAATAATAATAAAAATAAAATAATAAAAAGCTAAAATCTAATGCTAATGTCACTTTCCTCACTCGAAAGCGATGTCAGTGACGGACGATCCCTGGATTTGAATCCCGCACATACTGATCCGTGGTCGAGTATCTTACCGCCACTGGCTCCAGCCATAATTGTAATTGTAAAAATAATAATAATAACAATAATAATAATTATATACAGTACCTGTAGCGATATTGATTATAATTATAATAATAATATGTGTAAGAATTGAATAATATGTATAATAATATCAATCAATCAATCAATTAGAATTTAGCGTCCGGTTCCTCGCCATAAGGCTATATCAGGTACGTCGTATAATATGTAATATAATATTATGTAATGTAGTAGCTGCTCCCCGTGTTGGGTCCGGATTCCCCCTGTTGGGTCCGGGTCGTTTGAAGAATTTGTCCAACCGGTGACTGCACGTGTCGTAGAAGGCGACTAACACACTAAGATCCATACCAATGTCAGAAAGGGCATTAGGTTGGTGTACGCCGAGGCTCCAGTAATTGCTACAAAACTTACACGAATGGATAAACTTCAAAAGTATCAGTTTGCATGTGGCAGAAATGAGAATGTTGCGTCTAATGTGTGGAAGAACAAGGAAGGACAGAATGGAAAATGAATATGTGAGGATGAATATGAATGTTGAGGGGATCGGGGATAGGTTTGTTCAGTCGAGATTGAGATGGTATGGTCACATTGTTAGAAAGGCAGATGAGGATGTAGTAAAGAGAGTTTGGAAGAAGTACTAGATGTTAAGCTTGAGAGAGGTAAACCACAATTTACTTGGGATGCGATAATTAAGAAGGACATGAAAAATATGGGATTGACTGATGATCTTGTGTGGGCAGGGAGGACTGGAGAAAGTCTATTCGTATCCCGACCCTGGTTAAACTGAGATTTAAGGGAAAATTATGATGAATGTAGTAGCAGATATGCTGATGTAGCGCCGATGCTGGAAGGCTAAAGATTGAAGCATATTTCAAGCATCAGTTTTCCTGTCTTGTAAGTATGTCATTGATGATGCGAACCCTTTATATAAACCCTACAACTACCCGTCTACAGTCAGACAGCTTACTTAAATGAATGATTGGTCGATTCGTTCATTTATAGATAGATTGAAATATTGATTGATAGATTGATTGCTTGATAAATAGATTGATTTATTGCAGGATCTCAGGGGTGAAAAACTGGGAACATGGGATCACGTAAGAGCACAGTGTTTGCAATGTCTGCCCTATGGCCACACTGTTATAGCGGCTGATTATCGTTACAGGGTCCGTGGTTACGACTTCGATGCTGATAGAGAAATTTTCTAGTAAGTATACCAATTATAACTTTATGTCTATCTCTATTTCTATTCTATCTCACTTGCTCTTTCTATTATTTTGCGTATTGTAAGATCCGTGGTAAAGATTCCTATACACATTGTCACAACACGTTCATTTTCATGCTGACCTAAGACCATCGACTGCTATGTCGTTTCCATTTTACATTTGCTTGGACCTACTCAGAATTTTGATTTAATTAATAATTTAGTAATAATTTTATTAATAATTTTAGCCAAGTTTAATATTTTGCTGATATCTATTTTTTGTAGTTATTTAAATTTATTTATCAGTAAGATATTCTACCACGGATGAGTATGTGCAGGGTTCATATTGTAGGCTCGCCCGTCACTGTCATCGCTTTCGAGTGCGGAAACTGACGTTAACATAGCTTTTTTATTTTTGAATATAAATCTGGCTTCTTACCACCTAAGCATAAATGATATCAAAGCATCGAAGCATGTGGACATGGTCTCACTAGCACCGTCAAAGTTTATGTCAATTATACACATTACTATTTTTGTATTTTAACTTTAATTTTTCTATTTTAACATTTTTACTTACAGTTTTGATATATCATTATTAGTTAATGTTAGTCAATCAAATGATAAATCTTAACTTTTATTGCTAATTTAAAGTATTGTAGTAATAAAAGATAATATATCGTAACCTTTCAAGTAGAGTAATAATTTCAAGATCAATTTACTATTTCTTTTATGCACAGAGCTTTCAGTTGATTGATATTCCAATATTACAGATCCGGAATGAAATGTTTTGAAATATAAATCCCCTTAGAATGTGTCTGATTGTAAACATGGCTGAATTGATTTGAATTTAAACCTTCACTGAGAGCGTAAATTACATTAGTGTTTCTGTTGATTGGTTGAAGTTTTCGCGAGACTCATCCAATCATATCATTCACTCTCGGCAGAATGGCTAGGTACATTCTACTCAACGTTGCTTATCAGGTTCATTCTATTTGTCTTTTGTTGAGCTTCCACTAAAAGGTCTGCTAAATTTCATTTGAAATATTTGATAAGCACTTTCAATAATCTATATTTTTTATTCTATGACATTTTATTTTATGAAATTTTTTATTTTATGAAATGATTCAAACGAAGTAAAAGGTCGGCAGCGGATAACGTTCATTAGGAGTCAAAGCAAATGGATGCAGATAACAGAAACTGAAATGATAAGAGCAAAAATAGACAGATACATATTTAGAAACATAACCATGACCGCCCAGCCTTAGAGCAGGCACAGCTCTTTGAAGAAAAATAATTATACGAAACTTTTGATTTTTTATGCCCTGGGCTGTATAGGGACTGGGCTAAAAATAAGATAAAAGAGACTTTATTTAATTTAAAAGTTAAAAAATGAAGCGATTAAAATAAATCCTCTACACTCCGGTAAGTTTCAGTAGTCAAAGTGCCCGGAAACAGAGAGCATGGAAACGCTGGAGAGCAATAGACAGTAACAGCGCTGGTTCTCCTACCTATTTCGTTAATCAAGTCTGATGCGACGGAGTTGATGGGACAATTTTATAATTTGTATTAATTTATTTTATTTTATTTTTAAATTTATCAAGTATTAATCAGATACACATAGCTAATGGGAAATAATACGCAGAGTTCCATTGCTCCTCCTTTCTATACTTCTGACTGTTCTCTAATGTGACATGTGAGACTGCTGAACTGAAGTTAAATTAAACTTTTTTTCTTTTTGGAATTTACTAAAGGTACGGATGGTTATGTTAAAGATATATTAGACTTTACGCCCTTTTAATTCGTTATCTCGGAATCTTGCCTGCAGGTGTATTGAACGAAAAGAAATTTAAATCCAACACAGTAACCAAATCTTAAATATCATAATGTTAATAGATTGAAACATAAGCTCTTCCATTTCTTTTGTCCGTAGCATATATTAAGCTAATTGTCCATTAATCCAATTTTTGGTCTGTGCACTTCAAAATACTCCTAGAATCGAAAATTACACTTGTTACGTAATAACCAAATACTTATCATCATTATCTTCTTCCCTTGAATCCCAGTTTAACTTGGGCCAAAAAAACTGCATTTGTTTCTTAGTAACCAAATACTATTGCATTCTAAATAGTGTAATTGTGCAGTCCCTTGGAGCTTGATGGACGCTTTGGAGATGTCTTGAAGCCTAGGAATAGACACATGGATAACTATTTATGTTTCTTAAAGTTATCCAGTATGGATTCTGTAGTGGAAATGGGAAACAACCTCTGGAGTCATATTTTTTCAAGTGCAAAATATAATGCAAGAAATTTGTTTAATTTCAGTGGAAAAAGGAACATTTTCGTAGAACATTGAATAGCTTTGTTGAGTGATTACACTGCATAAATCATCACTTGTCTTAAATCATTTTTTTATAATACCAAATTGAGCATGAATTTGAAATAAACAACAAACTCTATTTTATTTCTGTTTTTTTTTCTAAAAGCTTTGTGTACAGTCATTAAGTAGCTGTCATTCTCTCATTTCAAAGAGCTTTGTGTAGAGTCATCCGTGTACTCTAACGTCGTTATTCACATATCTGTCTTCTATTCAGTGTACAGTGTCATTGTGAGTTTCTTATAAATAAAATATCTATCTCTCTGGACATCAGAGTTTAGATTTAGAAAGCTAGAATTCAGAATAGAGAAAAATTTATTTTTTTACTGAATTATTAACTACTATCGTGAATTTCTGATTTTCTACTCTATCGTGTCTAATGTGTATTTATTTATTTATTTAGGGAGTAAACATGTGGGATTTATTCAACAGAACCCTAGTAAGAAGGTTTATTGGCGTAACTCAGGGATATTTTGCAATATATTCTGCCTTCGGTGGTATCAACGAATCTTACATCGCCAGCGGAAGTGAAGGTATGCAGAACGGTTGACTCTTGAGAATCCAAGTTGTCTTGTGAATAGCTGATGCTACGAGAATGCATGTTGTCTTGTGAATAGCTGATGCTATGAGAATCCATGTTGTCTTGTGAATAGCTGATGCTATGAGAGTCTATGTTGTCTTGTAAATAGCTAATGCTATGAGAGGCCATGTTGTCTTGTGAATAGCTAATGCTATGAGAGGCCATGTTGTCTTGTGAATAGCTATTGCAAAACCGCAACTTTTAGTTTTGAATATCTTATAACAGGCTCTGTGTTCTTATGAATGTCGAAGGTTTACTGATCATCCTGATTTCAGATCAACCTGATTTCAGATCAACCTAATTTCAGATCAACCTATTTCTGATCAGCTCATTCTGATTAGCTCATTTCTTATCAACCTGATTTCATATCAACCCGAATTCTGATGACCTGATTTCTGATAAACTTCAGCAGATTTCTTATCAGCTGATTTCGTATCAGCTGACGTCTGATCAGTTGTTTTCTGATCAACCTGATTTTTGATCAACCCGATTTCTGATCAACTCAATTTATTATAAACCTGATTTTTGATGAACCTCTTTTCTGATCAACCTTATTTCTAATCAACGTGATCAGCTCGGCCTGGAATCGAACCCTCCTCAGTTCAAAAAAAATTACTGTTGATTTGAGGAATTATTAAAATTACTACAATTTATATTAAATTATTTGTCAAGGTCGGATTGAATGTCCGTGCTTGATATAATCCTGAATAGCTATAGCTTTCATAGGCCTTGTCTCTTGATGTGATCATTTATATAGTTATGTGAAGGCATGATGACCTGTACTCATTCCATGCGTGTGGTTAGATTGGCTGGCCGGTCTTGCTTCTTATCTTGCTAGGTTTCTGTAATTGTATTACCCTCTGTATTTGAATTCGAGTCTGTTGGTTTGCTATAAGCATACCTGCGTCACTTCGCATGTTGGCATGAGAGGTATATTATCTGACTGCAGCCTGTGGCAAAATCGGTAAGATACTCGACCACGGATCAGTATGTGCGGGTTCACATCCTGGGCTCGCCCATCACTGACATTGCTTTCGGGTGAGAAAACTGACGTTAACCTTAGTTTTACCAGCTTTATCTCAACATACGAGCTGTTTGAACATTCTATTCATCAAGACCAAATTCTTAGAAAACATGTCATGACAGGGCTGCCTTTAGTTGGTCTATCATATTACATCTACCGCTGTTATGTATCTGACGTTCTACACTGTGTGACAGATGGTACAGTATATCTATGGAACCGTAGCAAGGAGGGGCCTATATCCGGTCTAGCAGGTCACCTGGGCTCCGTTAATTGTGTGGATTGGAATCCCGCGGTACCCGGGATGCTTGCCAGTTGCTCTGATGACTGTACGGTGCGTATCTGGGGCCCTCACGCCATCGATTCTGACATATCATCATCGTCTAGTAGCGAGAAATACCCACATTCCGTTACTCCATCTCCGCCACCTGGCGGCGAGAAATGTTAGTTATTTAGATATGCTTTTTATCTAGCTTTTTATTACCTTGTTTGTATTAAAATATATCTTTCGATCCCCTCTAGTGTTCTTCCAACTGGCAGGTCTAGATACCTATTCTTAAAGATTGTTTTCGCTCTCCGTAATGGACACTCCATTGATCGACAAGTTAATCTCTTCTCAAATGACTTTGTTTTATCCATATCATAAGTAGTTCCCATAAGAAAATGAGACAGGTTTGAAAGTTGTTATCTCCGGCTTGAAGAAACTAAGTTTAACAAACTCAGATATTTATTTAAAAATATACGGCCTATATGGAATAGAATATTTGAAAATTTGATAATGATAGCTACAAAGGCTATGAAGTTATATCGTTTGGGGTGTATGTACCCAAATTCATGCTTTCTTAACATGGCAGAAGTACGTAACGTTATGGACGTAAATAATGCATGCTTTTAGCGAACATTGTTTACTCAAAGGAACTTAATGCGGGTTTGATTTGATTCATGTTGGCTCTGAAAAAGCCGCTGTTAAATTATTATTGTCAGTTCTAAAACGAATTATTGTTATAAACGAATCATTTGTTATTTGTTGTAACTGATGCTCAAAGTGACTGACTGAATTTTTAACGCAAAATTTCAGGCGGGCGCGCCATGCTCTACTGCCTAATCGACAATGCTTTGATCAAATTTGGGCCACCCCTCAACTAAACGTTGCCTTAAATGGTTCACGTCCATTATCCTCGTTTTAGACGCCCTCCTGCTAAATTCCCCAGATTTTGTAGTCAAAAGGGGATTCAAATCTGGACTGTTAAGAGGCCAAAGCAGAACTGTAATAAAGGATGGAGTTTCTTTAGAGCGTCACGCACTAGGAAAATGTTGAGACCACTGTTAACAGTGAATGGTTGTACACCTGGCCAGAAAATTCTAGTCTACAGAGTCTCGCGCAGGCGTAGGCCTACTGCGTGTCACGCACAGAATTGCAGGGCTTTATGTTAGTAGTTGTATAATAATGCTTCATACTGATGCCATTTTTTCCATACCTTGAAAACCTTTGTATGAACCATCTATATAACATGGACCTTACCGAAGGAAGATATTAGGAAACTAGAGGCATTAGAAATGAGAATTTGAAGAAGAATGGAGAGGATTAGCTGGACGCAAAAGGTAATGAGGAAGTTCTGGAAAGATTGATGCATATAAACAGTTGATAAATGCATTGAGAAATAGGAAGAACAGTTGGACAGGACACATTCTAAGGGGCAAAGTCTACTAAAAAGAAGTTGTAGAACTCTAGTAAGAAGGTTTATTGGCGTAACTCAGGGATATTTTGCATTGCATTGATATATTTATATATTTAACTCGTCCTACAACACAGCTAACTTAACTATAGATACAGTTTATGTGTTTATGTGACAAATCGTTTACTAATCGTTAGCTTGTAATTGACTGATATAGCTTGTCACTGACTGATCTAACTTGCTAATGACTGATCTAACTTGATATTGACCGATCTAGCTTGATATTGACTGATCTAACTTGCCAATGACTGATCTAGCTTGTCACTGACTGATCTAACTTGATATTGACTGATCTAACTTGATATTGACTGATCTAACTTGCCAATGACTGATCTAGCTTGTCACTGACTGATCTAATTTGATATTGACTGATCTAACTTACTAATGACTGATCTAGCTTGTCATTGACTGATCTAACTTACTAATGACTGATCTAGCTTGTCATTGACTGATCTAACTTGATATTGACTGATATAACTTACTAATGACTGATCTAGCTTGTTATTGACTGATCTAACTTGATATTGAGTGATCTAACGTACTAATGACTGATCTAGCTTGTCATTGACTGATCTATATTGAGTGATCTAACGTACTAATGACTGCTCTAGCTTGTCATTGACTGATCTAACTTGATCTTGACTGATCTCACTTACTAATGACTGATCTAGCTTGTCACTGACTGATCTAATTTGATATTGACTGATCTAACTTACTAATGATTGATCTAGCTTGTCATTGACTGATCTAACTTGTCATTGACTGATATAACTTGCCTTTGATTGATTCAACTTACATATGAAATATCGAAATTGTCATTTGACATATCTAATGTGTCATTGACTTTATTGTCATTGACTGATTAAACTTGTCATTACTGATTCGGCTAAGTTATTAACAGTGCCTACTTCAAAGGACATGAATATATACGTCTGTGTACATAAGCTGCTTAGATTTCTTACTATCACTCGCCAGTGTTTGCTATTTGTTTCTACAGTGGACACGACGACATCTAGCGACACTTCTGAAGAGGAGAATCACGTGGGTGAACATGATGACGAACAATAGTCCGAATTGTTCACCGTCTCCTGGTGTGTAGGCCATCATATGAACGTGTGTCGCACTCTTGATCTGCAATTTACTTTAGTCTGACTTCGTCAGTGGTGGAGTTTATGTGCTGTATGTGGGCTGTCGCATTTATGCTGCATCTGTGTGTTTGTATAATTGCGTGCGTGTCTATGTGTTTCCTTTCCCATGTGTATTTTTTTATGTCTGTATGTCTTTGTTTGTGTCATTGGTTAATATTACGCGAGCACTCTGCAGTGTGTCAACGTTTTTATTGCTTGTGGTGTGCATATAACTTGCTACTTTCTGCGTATACATTTTCAACGACCTCTTCAATGAAAGAAGAAACGGGCTTTAAAACTCGTCTAATACTGCTATGTGATGTGCATGCTATGTGGTATGCATGCTATATGATATGCATGCCATATTATGTGCATGCTATGTGATGTGTATGCTATATTATGTGCACTCTGTAAGGTGTTTGCTATGTGATGTGTATGCTATGTGATGGATATGCTATATTATGTGTACACTACGTGTTGTGTATGCTATGTGATATGAATACTTTGCTATGTGATGTGTATGCTATATTATGTGTACACTATGTGATGAGTATGCTATGTGATGTGAATACTTTGTGATTTGTATGCTATATTATGTGTACACTGTGATTTGTATGCTATATTATGTGTACACTATGTGATGTGTACGCTATATGATGTGTATGCTATGTTATGTGTACACTATGTGATGTGTATGCTATGTTATGCATACGCAATGTGATTTGTATGATATGTGATGTGTACACTATGTGATGTGTACCCTATGTGATGTGTATGCTATGTGATGTGTATGCTATGGTATGCATACGCAATGTGACTTGTATGATATGTGATGTGTATGCTATGTTATGCATACACAATGTGACTTGTATGATATGTGATGTGTATTCTGCGTGATGTGACTACTTTGCTATGTGATTTGTGTGATATATTATGTGTACACAATGTGTTGTGTATGCTGTGATGGGTATGCTTGATGTTATTGGTTGTGTTGCTTACATCGTGGATACGCTGAAGCTGTAGATTTTATTACCGTACATTCGTTCTTGCTCGCAGATGTGAGCGCCGTTTATTAACTGTGATACACTTTATAGCGCTATGCATTTGCTAACTATGACCTGTTTGAACTGATTCTGCTGTCGATATCGTATACGATATTTTCTATGCTTTATGATACAGTGACATCTATGATATCTTACAAAGATTCATTATTAAAGATTAAACACTAACTATATCGAATTTATAATCCATGATGATATCTATAATACCGCTTGATAAACTTTATCGCCCTATACACCGAGCTGTTGGGACATTCATTGTTATGCCGCAAGCACATCGATTATAGCATAGCATATGCTTATAAATCTTCTTTGAAATATTTTAATAATTTGTTACTGCTCGTGCTTTAGTAATTGAATTCTGGCGTAACTTTGCTCTGCCTCACCCTCATCTAAGCTAAATTACTAAAACATGATGAAATATTAAAATGCTATGAACTTATCTTTACTTTAAAATATTGTTTATATTCTACTCAATTGCGGCATTCTAAGAAGTAAACAAATGAAGTAAAGCTTAACCTGCTACAAACTCGACCGTATAACGAGTGTAAAGTTGTGGTCTATTCAAATCGTTCTTAAATCAAAATATATGCTAGTGGCGCATAGCTCTGCGCTTATATAGGAGATGCCATTAGTCAAATGAAAAACGTTACATGATTTGTTCTATTAGCCAAATGAAAAACGTTGCGTGTTTTGTTGTAAAAAAATCATATTTTCTTAGATGACGAGAATAATGACATGGCTAAATTATAGGGTTAGTTTAAACTAGGCTGTTGTCATTTGATTATTCACGACCAAACATCGCATCTGCGAGAATTGCTTATTACTACGAAACGATATTTGACTTTTTTATTATTTAAAATAGATATTAAAATTATCTGCCGTGCTATACCCTCGTTCGGGAGGTTTTAATCGTTTATCTTGTGGCTTTTATTGCGTTTCTTGAAGTTGTTTTAAACACTGTTTATCAAAATTCAGGTGTTTATTGTGGGGACAATGTTGGAGTACCGGTAGCTATTTTGATATCGTGGCGTTAGGCCTATTTTAGATTTGTATATTTGCATCTTTGATATATGTTTAATCGCTGAAATATCTCTGTATTTATTGTTATTGTCAATCTTGGTCTAATATTTATTTTTTTATTCAACTCAATCATGTATTGTATTAATTTAGTGTTTTTGAATATGCAAATATTCAGGTAGTGTGCTTATGAATATGCAAATATCCAGGTTGTGTGCTTATGAATTTAATAACCGGATTGCATGCTTATTAATATGCAAATATTCGGGTTATACACAAATTCAATCAACCCGTTGTTGAGCTCAGAGTTTGTGCGTAATAAAATATTGATTTATTCAATAAAGTAAGAGGTAACTAAATAAATATTTATTCATTAAAGTATAAGGTCAGTGCCATTCCATGATGATGGCTATAGATGTGCTTAAGAAACTTGGTCAAATTGTGAAGAAATTATTGAAATTTGTTGACTTTAAGATTAAATTTTCTACTGTAACTTTATCCGGTTATTTATCATACCAGTGAAATTTAATTGTTTTCAGTGTTGAAGGTTTTGCGCAATGTAATCTATGGGTGTACTAATTGTATATTGACTGTGCGTTGTAGGTAATGGCTGACTTGTGTAGCCTAGACTAATTGTCTGTATTAAGAAAGAGTCTATATAGAATAGTTTTATTATCAAAATGTGCGGCAGCTGATTAATTGCGTGTATAGAAGTTCCATTTTGTGTGCTACTTTTGTATTCGAAATTTTCTCTTTAGAATCTAAAGTTTTTTTAAAATTTTAATGGTATTTTGAAAGTAAGTTTTTGCAAAGTTCTAATTTTAAACGTGGAAATATTGGAACATAGTTATTATGTAGAACCTTGCCCAGTACACCTCTCGTCGGGTGTACTGGATAGCTATTTACTGCTGCAGATATGCGTGTAATTAATATCTGTTTTTGATCTTGAATGTGTAGTGGTTACGTTGCTTTACACGCGCATTTTCATAATTTTTGCGTTTTATAGTCTATAATGCTACACATTTGATTGAGAAACTATTTCTATAAAAAAATTCTGATTATAAAGATGTTTTTATGAATGATGCGTTATTAAACTCTGATGCTAGCTGTAGTATTAGATGTACTGTCTGAAACAAATTATTCTCATAATAAAGTATTTTGAGCCATTTATTTTGGTCATACAATTTTTAGTCACTAGCTTCTTGATATTCTTGCCAAGTGTATTACTAATGACACTGTCGTTGTTACACTGAGAGGATGTGTTACAATAGTTCAGATAATTTGTCCTGAATGTTTGCATATTATTCCTTTGCGGAATCGCCAGAGAAGACTTCAATGTAAATTCAACAGTAAAGACTTCAACTAAATTACTCCAATATCGTCTTTAATTTTTCCAGGACATCGCCAGTGGCGAGGTCGGTAAGATATTCTATTGCGGATCAGTATATGTGGGGTTCAAATCCTGGGCTCACCCGTCACTGACATGCTTTCGAGTGAGGAAAGTGACTTTAACATTAGCTTGTTTTAAAAATTAATAATAATTAACTGATAAACAATATCGTCATTAAAATTAAGTAATTCTAACGTTGACCAGTTGCCACTGTTTAAATAACAGTTATTGGCCCCTCGTTTAATTAGGAGGCAGAAGATAAATCATCTTCGAATGCGCAATTAAATTGCCTGTGTCTCTTGTAGTCCTGACAATTGTAATTTTAACTAATTTCCTTTAGTAAATTATGTAGTTTATATGAAATACATTTAGGTCCTATACTTCATATATACATATATAATATAATTCATATAGCGTCAGAATGTGATTTTTTCCCGGCTTTCATGATTTCGTCGGTCTTTCGCCCCTACAAGTTTTCGTCGAGGATTTAGGACTAAATTAGATCATTCTCTAGTTCCATAATCTTATCAGTGATAGGCCCATAATCTTATCAGTGATAGGCCCATAATCTTATCAATGATATGCCCATAATCTTAGTGATAGGCCCATAATCTTATCAATGATAGGCCAATAATCTTATCAGTGATAGGCCCATAATTTTATCAGTGATAGGCCCATAATCTTATCAGTGATAGGCCCATAATCTTATCAGTGATAAGCCCATAATCTTATCAATGATATGCCCATAATCTAAGTGATAGGCCCATAATCTTATCAGTGAAAGGCCCATAATCTTAGCAGTGATAGGCCCGTAATCTTATAAGTGATAGGCCCATAATTTTATCAGTGATAGGCCCATAATCCTATCAACGATATGCCCATAATCTTATTAGTGATAGGCCCATAATCTTATCAGTGATAGGCCCATAATATTATCAATAATAGGCAAATAATCTTATCAGTGATAGGCCCATAATCTTATCAGTGATAGGCCCATAATATTATCAATAATAGGCAAATAATCTTATCAGTGATAGGTCCATAATCTTATCAGTGATAGGCCCATAATCTTATCAATGATGGTTCCATAATTTTATCAGTGATAGGCCCATAATCTTATCAATGATAGGCCCATAATCGTAGTGATAGGCCCATAATCTTATCAGTGATAGGCCCATAATCTTATCAATGATAGGCCCATAATCTTATCAGTGATAGGTCCATAATCTTATCAGTAATAAGCCCATAATCTTAGCAGTGATAGGCCCATAATCTTATCAGTGATAGGCCCATAATCCTATCATTGATAGGCCCTTAATCTTATCAGTGAGAGGCGAATCCTTTGATTTGAGCCGCTCACATCTAAGGCTCATTCGCTTAAATTGTTGGAACTAAATTAGTCCTAACGATCGTTGATAAATCATTGTAAAAAGCTGGTAAAGCTAATGTTAACGTCAGTTTCCTCACTCGAATGCGATCTCAGTGACGGGAGAGCCCAGGATTTGAACCCCGTGCATACTGATCCGCGGTCGAATATCTTACAGACATTGCCACTGACTCCAGCCAGTGGCAATGTCGGTAATGCATGTGATGTATTATTATTGATAATATATAATAATAATTCCATTTATTTCCTCGCGATTTGTCCAGACCTCTAAAGAATAGACCAACCGTAAAATATACGTGAACTTGTAACAAACACGACTCAGCATAAACTGAAGAAGGCAATGGCAAACCAACTCAGAAGCTGTGTATTCTCAAGCCAAAAGCTACTTTATGGTATGACAACGGGTTAGCCATTGGGATGTTTTCAACTATGTTGGTCACGGAGATCTATTTAGTGAGCGTGAGAGCAGACTGCGTATAAATATGTGCATTAGACCTTCCACTTGGCAGAAGGTCAGAGAGAGTTAATTATGTTCTTTTCCATTCTTCTATGATAAATCCTCAGCAACCTCTCCACCTGATGTCATTTCCGCCTTTTTCTAATTTCAACTGTTTGTTTATTTCGTCCCAAAGTATACAGATACAGCAACGTGCGTAGTAGTTATTAAATAAACAAATAAGCAATTTAATAAAAGTGGTTACCTTAAAAGAGTCGAAGCTCTGTGCGGCAATATGATAAATAATTGTAAAATTAAGCACTTATTATATTATATACAGTATTATAGACATATTATATACAGTAGAAATTGCACTTAATATCCTCTATCTGGTTGCAACCAGTGGCGAATTCGGCTAGATACTTAACTGCGGATCGATGTGTGCGGGGTTCAAATCTTTGGCTCTCCCGTCACTGACATCGCTTGCGAGTGAGGAAACCGACGTTAACCTTAGCTTTACCAGCTTTTTATCTTAATAATACCTAACAATTCCATTGTCTAAGATTTTAATTATATTAGGTGTTATGTATATAGAATTTAGACAATTCTATATACATTTATCGATCCTGGCCGGATACTTTACAGTATAATCAGATCGCTCGAGATTCGAACCACATGACTTATAATTCTTGATATCGGTCATTAAGAGTGTCACATTTTTAACTATCTGCTCACTAATAGTCAGTCAATCTACACAGTGTTCCAGAAAATTACAAAATAAAAAACAATTTAATAGTAGAAGGTAATGTAAGTTGTTTCTAAATTGGCCAATGGCATTGACATTGAAATACAGGCTTACAGCTATAGTCCGTTTATATACAAGAGTGCTGCCTTGATATAATAAAATCCTCATTGAAGCAAAATATGCTCACTTGATCGTTCACATTCATTTGATGGTTCTTTAACCTGACTGAAATTAACTGTTGCTGCAGCTTGTGCAATAAAAATATGTTGTATGTGCAAATGTGACTATGTGTCATGTGTCCTCTAAAGCCTTGTTAACTTATTAGCGACTATTTAGCTACCATTCTGACGATCTTTACAAAATTCTGTCGAGAGAATATGTAGATTAACCATAGCAATAACCGGGTTTCTGATGTGGCTTTTGTAAGTTAGAGTTGTAATGTATTTCCTTAACATAAGCAAATTTAAAGACATCAATGGCTCTGCATGTGCTAAGATGGATCAACACGCGCTAATATTGACGCATGTATAAAATTCTCTATTTTGTAAACTCTGCAGAACTGCGCAATTTGAGTGCGTCAGTTGTCCACGACAGCATTTTGCACTATAATCATGTGTGTAATTCATTAAAACGCTATATAGTAGCAATGGCTTGTCTTATTGGCTTAGCAGTAAGACATTATACATCGCTCTTCCGTATTCGGAATAAGTATCCTCTGACTTAGCGCTAAATCGACGCTTATTCGCTAAATTAAGATCACGTGACGCATCCGTTTGGTGTGAGTAACTTAAAGAATCCTGCATGTACTGATTGCTCGTCTTTGCTATATCTAGCTGACTACCTATGAGGTAGTTAGTGTCGGTAGCTTGATTATGTCCACTATTGACGTCATGACTCGAATAATTAGGCCTACCTCTTGTGTTTGTGTAATTATAAGAATCCAGGTTTTGGATTTCCGACAAATCAGGAAGTCCAAATCTCAACGCATTGACGGGATAGAATGAGTAATTTTGGGCAGTTAATGTTTCCGATGTTGGACCGCTAATAAACGTCCTGGTTACTCTGGAGAGACTAAATGAATCCTGTTGTGGTAGACCACTCTGCGGTACCGACATGTTGGTGTAGGTAGACACAGTGTCGACATTCTTTGCTGCACTGTTGACGACAGCTTGTTTCACGAGGTGAGCTTCACCTGCAGAAGATTTGCCACGTTTGTGCGAGTCGATCATATCACTGAGCATCTGACAGTCGTCCAGCTCAGCCGAGAGCTGAAGTATCTGGGCGTCTCTGTCTGCAAGCAACCTACAACAACAACAACAATAACTGTAACAACAATAGTATCAACAACAACAACAGTAACAACAACAACAGTAACAACAACAACAACAACATTAAAAGCAACAGTAGCAATAACAACAGTAACAACCAAAACAGTAACAACAAAAACAGTAACAATAACAACAGTAACAAAGAATAAGTTTTTAAAACATTTTAAAACAGGTTTTTAAGTTTTTAAAACTTTTTAAATAAGAACGTACATATGAGGGCCTACTTAATCTTACAAATGTTTAAGGATTTGTAGATTTTTAAAATTTTTCATATATAAATTATACATTGTAAGAAATCGATAATCATTGCGTTGTATAACCAAACTAAAGTTAGTGTACTATGGTTAAAAATCTTGACGTATGCTATACAATGATATGAGTTCTAAAAGGATTTGTTGCTGATATAACGATAATTATAATAGCCCTTTTGAATTTCTGTGGTGTTGAATTACACCACAGAAAAAAAATCACTAAAATAAAATCACTAAAATAGAAAAAAAATCACTTAAATAGATTAATTCTGTGGTGTAATTTTCAATTATTTTCTTCTCATACAGTTTTTAGTTTTCTTGTAATAAGAAAAAATATAAATATAATTATTGTATCATCCACTATATTTCTTATGATTTAACTAATCACGGGCCCAATCACCGTAAGCTTCTACACGTCTCATTACTTTCATCATCATCATCATCATCACCACCATCATCATGTTTCCTTGAATCCCGGCCAGTTTACCTCGGGTCGGGATACGAATAGATCATCGCCATTCTTCTATCTCTCCCACACCACTTCGTCCATCAATCCTCTATCAACTTTTCCCCTCATTTCAGTAAATTTTGTATCTCCTTATTTTAGTTACGTAAAATAAAGTAACATTTTGAGTACATTTACTAGTAAATGTTGCAAATTAATATTCTACTACTACGGTAAATAGCTAAATTTTAGATATTAATCATTTTAAAAATTAATTGTAGGCTCTTCTGCGTAATTCTATATGTAACTGTCTTAGAGCTCCCTTTATTCAAAGCCTATTAGCTTTTCTGGTTCTTGTTGCATTGTTGTATGTGTAAGATTCATGTATGGGTTATTATGTCTGAAATAAAGCAATAAAAAATTAAATAATAATAACCTTTTCAGTTTATTTGTTTCTTGTTTATACTTTTGAGCAGCGGCTGTGCTTTTGAGTGTATAGGAAGATATTTGCTCATATTCTCCTCTCAGATATTCAAATTGTGCCTCCAACTGTTCATACATTTCTATTGGAACGTCTGTTATACCCAAATTCTTTGAGATCACTTCTTGTGCTCCAGGGTCTGATTTCAAATCTGCTGAAGAATGAGGCTCGTGTTTGTCCTCTAAAGACGTAGCAACAATGCTTTCTGTGTCTGCTTTATTTAGAATCGAAACATCATCGCACTGCGTCGATTTTTCACTAGCAAGCACTTTATCGTATTGTATTCCTACATCCAACTTAAGCAAAGTGATTGTTTCATCAGTAGCTTTTGATGTAGTACTTAACCGATTTGTCGAGACACTGTTTGACCCAGACTTATCTAACTGTATTTTCTCGAGTTGATTCTGTAATAAGTGTATCTTGCTATCTTTTTCTTCCAATGACTTTCGTAATTCAGCTTCCATTTTCAAATAATGTTCTATATCATTTTCTTTTTCCTGACAAATATTCAAATACTTCTGGTGTAGTATTGCGAAATCATTCATCATAATCTTAGCATGTTCTTCATGCTCTCTATTAACATTCTTCATTTCATCTCTATCTGCCTCGGATTGTTTGCTGGTTTCATTTGCTGGCCGACCTCCGAATAATTTACTCCAGAACGTGAAGTCTTGCATTCTATCTGTTTCAGTTTGTACTGCAACGGAATTACTTGTGGGAATATCATTTTTAGACTCAAAAAGTTCAGACAAATGATCCGTCTGTACGTACTTAGACACAGCGTGCAGTAACTCAGCTTTACTCCGAACATAATCGTCGTAGAAAAAATCTGTCTGCACCAACACTGACGTGGCTAATGGCTTGATGTGATTGTTTGGAACTAGAGAGGTACTGTTTTCAGATAATATCACAGTCTGTGCACCTTCTGATGCGATGGTCGGCCCTGTAATTGAATCGTCAACCTGCAACTTACACAGATCAGACATGAGGCTAGCTATATCCTTATCCCGCTCTTCTAGAAGAGATCTCAGCTGTCTACAGTCGGACTCCTTTCTATCTAACAACAGTTTTAATTTATGAAATTCGGGACTAATAATTTCTTCATTTTCTTCATTTCCGTCGACGACCGTTTGTATTGATTTGTCGATGAGCTGTTTGTCGGCTGCTTTCTGAAATTTACCCGTGCTCATCGTTTCTTTATATTCATTAACTTTTGCCCCAGCTTCAATTTCTTCCTGTTGTCGAGAAGATCTAGTATCACCAGACTGCCACATGTGCTTTTTGTAGGCCTGTGATGTTGGAAGCCCAGTTTTAAGATTGGTTGCTTTATCTGCCTGCAGATTCTGTACGTCTTCCTTTAAGTCGTTTATTAGGCGAGTTTGCTCGTTGATTCGAGATCTCAACTGTTTGTTTTCCTCGAGAGCTTCTTCAAGCTTCGTAGTCAACTCCTGTATTAGAATATCATCGTCCGTTTTGTCTTTATTTTCTAAAGCTAACCCAATGCCGGAAGTAGTTCCTCCTTTTTGATCATTTATTATACGACGAAGTTCAACGAGTTCTTGCTCCAGATTTGAATAATTTCCCACGTCGATTTGATCTACTTCCTTTTTATCCTTAGCATTTAATAATTGCTGCATGTCTAGTTTCTTTGTGTCATCAACAACTGGTTTTGTCTCGTTTGAGTCTGAGTCGTTCTTTTGATCTGACGGTGGTGCTTTCTTGTCGGTGTTGCTGAGCAAATTTCCGAAAAAAGCTTTAAGTTTATCTGTTACTCCTGTATCTGTTGTCTGTTCTTTAGAACTGGAATTCGAGTTTTTATCGCTGTTGTCGCTAGTATCTTTAGGCTTTTCTTCAAACTTTTCTTCTCTATTCCCCGTAGTTAAAGCAGCTTCAATTGGTTGAGTCTTTTGTCTTTCTAATCTTATTGTTCGTAATTCGTTAAGTTCACTGTTAAGATTCCCAATTTTATTATCTCTATCACTTATGAAAGATTTCATAATATCAATTTCTTGTTCCTTCTCCTTCAGTTTATTTTCCAATAGTTTGATATCTTCAATGGACTTTATGTCCTGTTTTGGTTCCTGTACTAGGCCCTCTTGATACCTAAATTTTGCAATTTGAATCTGCAAATCGTCTACGTCTTTCTCTCTTTCTTTGAGATGAGTTTCTAACTCTGCAATATGTGAGACTAATTTGTCGTTATCTGACTGAATATTTTCGCGCTCTTTTGACAACTTTCTCTCATTACTGATGTCACTCTCCTCAGTCATGTCAGTCTGCTGCCCATTCTCTTTCAGGATCAGGGTTTTTCTCGTTGTTTCTGGCGCTGCTCTTGCCACTTGTTTTCGCAAAAGTCCTATTTCTTCGGTTGCTTTAGAAAGATCCACATTTAACCTTTCTATTTCCTCCTTCGCAGCGGTTAACTGTGCAAGACTTTGCGAATCGATTTCGTTCTGTTCTGAGATGTGTGTAAAGTTTGGCGACGAGGTTGAGGCATAATCGTTTGATTTTAGCGAAGGGGTTTTGGATTCAGCTTCAGCACCCTTTGTTTTATCTGACACGACATTATCCACATGTAATGATCTAGTATTTATGTCTTCTGTCGACAACGATGACGCTTTTTGATGATTTTCAAATGTCTGAACTGAAACATCCTTTCCTACAACCGCAGTAGCTTTCCATTCTGTCCAGCTATCGTTTGTTTGTTTGCGCTTTTCTTTCAGATATTCCTCTAACTCTGCAATCTTTCTCCGGTATTTTATCTCATCGGCTTCCAGTTGGTTTACTCGATCCAGTAGAGCCTTCTCAGCCAGCTGAAGCTTTCGAGTCTCTAGCGCAAGCTCATGAGCAACTCTTTTATCTGCTCGCGAGGTATCATATGCAACCTTTCTGCTCAGTTCTAGAATATCTATCTGATTGAGCAAATGACGCTCAGTTATCTCTAACTCGTGAATTCTCTTCTTCAGTAAAGCTCCGTCTGTGGACTGCGGTTCGTTTGGCGTCATATTTGAAACACTTTGAAATGGAGTAAAGCAATGTTAGCATATATGTATAACAGATTTATATGTACCAATTAGGTACATATTACTCTCGGCGATATACAGTATATTTAGAGTAGTTGAACGCAATATATTTTGACACTTCTGAACCTATAAGCTTACATGAATAGGCTAAATTAGATTTGCAAATCAGAATTTGTAATCTAATTCCTACCTATTACCTCCGCATTGCTTGTGACATTGTCATTGGCAATGTCAGTTGATCTAGGTCAACTTAAATAAGTTAATGATGTAAGTTGGTGTAAATAAGTTTTAAAGTTTCATAGGTTGATGTAGATGTAAGTTGACCTAGATCAACTTACATATACATCAACCTATGAAACCAACGTGCAATGGAAACCCAACATTATTGCAATTCCTACATAACAACATTAGGGCCTACCTAAGCATTCCATAGGAAATATCAATTGCTGCATAGTTTAGAGGTTTCACCAAAAGTTTCTATTTAATAAAAGTATTTAAGATTACTGCATTAAATTTCATTATAGCAATAGTGGCCTGTACATGTAACGCTTTATATGCATCAATGTTTCTTTTGCCGAACTGCATGAAAGGTTCTAAAAGAGCATTTACTTTTTTGGTTTACACATTTTTTTCTACAGCTGCAAAAGTGGGTTTTCAATAAACTAAGATAAGCAGCTTCGGTCCCTGTTAGTATTTGGATGGATGACTAACTTTAAAGACCGAGTGCAGAGAAGTTTTAAAAAAGACCTAGGATATTGGAAGGTTATTCTTAAATCCTCGCGTGCTGCATTGCACTATAAAATGCAATGAATAATTACTAATACCCACTGAAGTGAACTGCAATTCCAGTAAAATTTATTTTTTCCATTTACTGCCCCTTCTCTCTCTCTCTCTCTCTCTCTCTCTCTTAGTGCATTTCCTACTGACAGGTCCATGCTCAATAACGCCTCCACTCTTTTCTGTATTCCATTTTCCTCTTCATGTGGACATATGAGTGAATCTTTAAATCATCTAACATTCCAAATCTTGGTCTACCTCTGCTTCTCTTTCCTTGCATTCTACCTTCTATGACCTCTTTTTACTACCACTTATACCATTTAATTTTTCCATATATTACCATTTAAATAAATAAATTCCTCTCAGTTAGGCATGGATTAAGAATTCAGATGTTCTGAAGCGAAAGGAAACAAGCAATTACTGAACACAAGGTAATAACTGTTTCTCAAATATTGTGTGATTCGAGCTAATGCACATTCATTTTGGCTTATTGTGTTACAAAATGAAACCATTAAACGTTGAATAGGTAACTAAACATAAGTTAATTCAAATAATCTTACGTTAATACCTTAAATTTTTAACTAAATGACTATAGCGCTATGCAAATTGATAAAAAGATGATTGAGTTTGCTATACTAAGAACATTTTTTATAAATTCACTAGTAAACAAAATGACTAATACTTTTGCCGGTTGGTTTTTCATGCTCTGACTAGCACTGAAATTATATAGGTGGAATAAAAATGCCAGCTTTATTTGAAGCTTGTTGCGAATTAACAGAAAAACAAGTACTAAAATACGCGTACTGCCGGCTATGTTGCATTTGTTTATTTAAGAAAGTAGTGTATAATTTCAAGTTTTGTGTCCTGACCACTTTAGAATGTCCAATGCGTTAAATGCACCAGTCGTAAGAGGCGATCAGGTAGAAATTAGGGAAAACTAAGACAAACCACCTCAGAAACTATATTTCCCAAACGTAATGGCTTGAGAAAAGTTTAAAAGCTAAAAAAGCTATGGTTAGCGTCAATTTCCTCACTCGAAAGCGATGTCAGTGACGGGGAGCGCAGGATTTGAACCCCGCACATACTGATCCGCGGTCGAGTATCTTACCGACTTCGCACTGGCTCCAGCCAGAGTGACGAAGTCTTAATTTAAGACTTGATGTTAAGACTTGATGTAAGCATGGCTTTAGTGGTAATATAAACTAATTGGTCCACGGAGTGCTGTTGATGACTATGCAAGCAACTTCGAGTAGCACGTGGCATGTGACAGAACACTAGCGAGAGAGAGAGAGAGAGAGAGAGATAGAGCGAGAGAGAGAGAGAAAGAGAGAGAGAGAGAGGGAGGGAGAGAGAGAGAAAGAAAGAGAGAGAGAGAGAGAGAGAAAGAGCGAGATATGGAGAGAGGAAGAGATATAGTGAGAGAGAAAAACACGGAAAGACTTTATAATTATTTAATATAATGTGCTCAAAAAAGATAATGTAAAGCCACTGAGAATCGACTTTTTCTAGTTAATTGTTACTTGAAGGTATTCTAATGATATTGCCTAGATATGACAAACATTGTAATCAATGCTGTGATCATTAATGAGCGTTAATACAGAATATGGATAGAGGAATAATATAATATTGTAATTTGAACCTAGTTGCCAGCTGTTCCACCGCTAGAGAAAATTTACACATTGCTTTTTAAAATTGATTGTATATCAAGAGATTATCCGACCAATATAACATCAATGTCTGTGTCAAAGATGTAGTTGCCTACACTACAGATCAGTAAAGTCAAAGTCAAATTAGGCTTTATTTCTCAATGAAAAATATGTGAGCACTTTTTCCAGATCTCTATAGTCAGAGAAAATTATTGATTTTCGGACAATCTTGTTAAATTCTCCATGACTAAATCGGTAAAAATATAATGATATCCTTAAGTTTCAAGACAGGTTTATTCACACTCAAGATGTCTACTTCGTATTTAGACAGTTATTCGCTGATGCACAGGTGTTCCAACGCAACAAAATATTTACCTTCAAGTTTGCATTATGGATTTTAACGAGATTAGCCAATCAAACTTGAATCTGATTGCCTGTAGAGCGTTGCAGTGGTGGTAGGACATATTATGCTTTCACAGCCAGAGGTCACGAGTACAATACTTCGTGTAATACTGCTGAGGTATAGATTTCAGAAAGAATGCGGATTCTAAAATGAGTAAACGTCATAGTCTTCTTTCCAAAGGTTTTCGGAAATAAGAGAGACGAGGATTTGAAACCTGTGTAAATTAATCCTCAGACAGTAACCTAACCAATGTTGCTCGAGTTCAGCAAATTGCATAACTCATTAGTCTGTTTAATACATTGTCATCGTCCAAGTTCTGTTCGTATTAGAGCCGGTAAATTGGAACTCAGCCTGCTCATTATAGTTTATTCTCGACATCAAAGTCATATTATCACCAGCTGAAGGCCGCATTTTAGTGTGGATAACGATAGCTTTTTATGAAGTGGTTAATAAGTAAACCTTTTGAATTAATGCCCATTATGGATCGCTGAAGCCGACTTTGAGTAGAATAATATGACTTGGACCTGCCATTTGAGAGTACAACAGAGAGAGAGAGAGATAGAGACAGAGAGAGAGAGAAGCATTACACTCATGGTACTTGTGGGTGCTTAGGTACATTTATAGTTTATATTTCATCAAGTCGCAACATACTCTTATCCATATTAGCACGGTAACAGATCTGCTAAACGAACCCCATTGGCAAATTTTGAATCCAAATCAAATATTAAACGTCCCAGATCACTCCACCCCACCCCAATCCATAAAGATAGGCGTGCTGATGCTCCGGGGTGTGGGTTAGGGTGGGGCTAGGATGACCAGGACCTTTGAGTCAATTTGGGATTTAGCTCTAATCACTATTGGCATTTCAAGAATAGCACACCCAGGTTATTTGTTTCGGCTATAAATATTAGTTATTATTACATTCAATCATTAGTGCTTGCGCTTAAATGAAGAATAATCTAAATAGAAGAAATATAGAAAATACTTTCAATTACCAAACGAATAACGAAACAGTTACCACTTGTGAAGCAGTGGTAGCGAGCTCGTCTCTTAAAGGAGTGGTCGAGATTTCGGAACTCGTTGCGTGGTCGGTTTTCACTTCCGAGGGTCGCAAGAAAACCTAGTCGTGTACACTTGATGGTATTAGGCCGAAGGATAGTCGACCTTAAGATTCTAGTTCCTATAGACCCCTCCGTGTCGACCCCATAAAAATGAAATAACGAACGTTAAAAAGAAGTTAATAAAATAATGAAATAAATGGAATTCAGTGCTGTGCAAGCAAACGACAGTGATGGAGAAAGAGAGAGAGAGCAAGAAAGAGAGAGAAAGAGCGAGAAAGAAAGAAATAGAGATAGAGAGAGAGAGAGAAAGAAAGAAAGAAAGAAACAAACAAACAAAGAAACAAACAAAGAAAAAAAGAAAAAAAAAGAAAGGAAGAAAGAAAGAGAAAGAAAGAAAGAGAGAAGTAGAGAAAGAGAGAGGGAGAGAGAGAGAGAGATTAACTATAATGTACAATTGTACATGTATGATTATTGCTAACTAATACCATGAGGCTGGCATAAGTACCTTGTCAGAACTCCACCAACTGATTTAATAGACTAAGAGATTATTTTGGTCTTATTTTAATTTCAGCAAATCTACTGAAAGCATTGAACCAGAGTCGTAAAATGTGAAATTTTACAGTTTATTGACAGAGAAGAAATTCTTAAAAGCTATTTTATTTACTTATAGATATGGATACAAGCTTCTTCGGTGCATAGTGGCGGATCCGGGAATTTCTTAAGGGGGCGAAATTTTTTGACAGTCTGCATATATTTTGCGTACGCCCCGGCATAAATTGGGACTTTTGACGTAACCAGACAAAATTCTGTGGGAGGTGGGGCTTAAAATTGTTTCACTACTGCGCTCTGCTCATAGAGTGAGTGTATCCCCTTATTGTACCCCCCTCCCCCGACTCAGGCCCGTACTGAGGTCAGGGTAAAAACTAAAATGTCTAAAATCCTACATTTGTTTCTGAAAAGCTTAGTTAATTTTTCACCTCTGAAGAAACTCAGCGGATCAGGACGAATTGCAAAAGTTACCTAATTTTGGAGATAGGAGGGAGTTAAGACTATCTCATCGAAGGATGTGGGGGGTCTTAGACCCTCCCAGCCAATGATGGTTGCGCCATTACTCCGGGACAGAGTTCAATTTTTTACTTATACCCTTATTTACACTTATACAGTGTTTAAAGTGAAAATTTAGAGCTACAGTATAATAAAAAGGACAATTTTTCAGGCCCCTTTCAGTATACAGGCCCCTAATATACCAATTTTTTCAAATAGAACTAGTGGAACTAGTGGAACTAAGTTCCCTAGCTTTCCCTTCCCCCCATAACAACTTACACACAAATTGTCATAAAAACAATGAAAAGATAGTTTTAAAAATTTATTCGGCGGGCCTAAGCGGGCCTCGGGCCTAAGCGGGCCTCGAGCCTAAGCGGGCCTCGGGCCCCCTGGGCCTCCTGGATTCGCGCCTGCCTGTGCATATTAATAAAGTTAACACTCTAATGTCGCATATATTCTCAGACGTTAATCGAACAAAGAAAATCCTGAATTGATTCGTGGACTACTAGTTTTGACAAACATTGCTCTGATGTTATATTTTATGTACGTGTAATTTGGTCGTTTAAAGTCAAGTTCTTGAACGCTATTCTCATACATAAGCCTTTTAAAATCAAGTTTATGAAAACATTCTGACTCTCGATCACCGATCAGTTTTTAGTATTGTGAGTGGTGATCAAAGGTGGTAATCAATCTAGAAGTCCGAACCTCTGAATGTCTGCAATTAGAGCAAATAATTCGTCTACAGTATGGTACACACAGTACACTCTCATTTCTTCAACTATCGCCTGTTACTTACACTTTTCGTTGTACATACATGTAGGTCAGTACATTAGGTCAATTATAGACGTTAACATTAGCTTTAGCAGCTTTACGTGAATTTCTAACTAGCATTAATAGATGTTTAAAAAGGTAAAGCTAATGTTAACGTCAGTTTCCTCACTCAAAAGCGATGTCAGTGACGGTCTCAATAATAATAATAGTAGTATACAATGATATATCACGGTACCAAAGTACCATATATTACTGGTCATGTAGCCAGTAATATATAGCTTATACTATAGGAAGATGTGGTTTTGGGATGATTTTTCTTTATCATCTACTCTTGTGCTTGGCCTTATCTTACTTGCAGAAATTACAGTAGTCTATTTGATTTACATGTTGAATATTATTGCTAGAAGATGGAGAAATTAACTTTAAATGAAAGAAGATTTAATTTCTTTGACCTAAACCCAGTGTATTAGTACCTCTGCAGACACGACCTTTAGCCTTCAATTCGTTTATTATAGCAATGCGACGGTCCATACTAATTTAATTTTTCTAAATGTAGTATTCTCTAATTGCAATTACATAATAACACTACAGCTGGAGCCAGTGGCGATGTCGGTAATATATTCGACCGCGGATCAGTATGTGCGAGTTTCAAATCCTAGGCTTGACAGTCACTGTCATCGGTTTCGAGTGAGTAAACTGACGTTAGTATTAGCTTTAATAGCTTTACGTGAATTTCTAAATAGCATTAATAGATTTTTAAAAAGGTAAAGCTAATTTTAATGTCAGTTTCCTCAGTCGATAGCGATGTCAGTGACGGGCTCGATAATAATAATAGTGGATTAATAGCTCAGTGTCTGAAGCATCACCTCCAGTGTCTGAAGCATCACGTAACGTCATGAAATCTTCAGTGGCCATTCTTGTGATTTCGGCATACATTCCCAGTCACGTTGATCGAAAAGATTATCTCGAACATTCTAAGGAAGGAAAACATAAACATTTGATTATAAGCTGACTAATGTACAAACGTACGTGATCATAAAGTCTATACTTTGAAAATAATAAAATAAATAAAATATGAAATAAATGCACGATATCTGAAAAAACAGAAGATTATAATTTCTCTAATTTAGTTATTTGTTTTTTCACTGCTTTCGAGTACATGTGTGTGATGTTTCATGTTATTTTCGTTTCGAACACTTTGTCTCTTTGCCATGTTTCGTTGAATATGATGTCACTGTATATTGTGTACTTTATATTATGTACTTTATATTATGTACTTTATATTATGTACTTTATATTATGTACTTTATATTTTGTGTACTTACTGTAGTTATTGTTATATGTTTTGGAGAAATAAAGATATATATATAAAAGTGATATATATCAACATGGATGGTTAATCACTACAGTGTGCGATTAGCCTGTCATATGTTGTAGTATAGTTGAGGCTGGGCAGTAAACTATATACGTTACTATCAGGGTTGTATGCCTTACTGTTAATAATCCCTAATTGAAAAGGTCTACTGCTAAATAATAGTTAAATGTCAGTTTACTGTCTCGCAAGCATTTCAGAGCCGCTGCGAGAATAAGATTTGAACTCCACAATTTACCTGGACGTCATACCGACATTCTACCCACTAGGCCATCTAAAAACGCAAAGGACGTTACATACAAATATAGTGTAGCATTTAATCTACTTACTAGAGTATTGCTGTAATAAGAATAGTGGAGGCCTTTAAGTTAATGGCGTCAATAAAGACTCAGCTAGATAATGTAGAAATCAAACAAACAGCATAGGCAATTAATTAATATAAATTAAAATGTTTCAAAAGATTACAGTAATTCAACTTATAAAAACAGAACTGATACAGGAAGTATATATCTACAAATATTAATCTATGCTATGTAAATACAATGTTTAAAATTTGAGTTAATACTTTTCAATTCTCAGAAGCTTACAGTAATCCAAATTATAAAGTTATGAGAAACAGAATGGAATAAATTATTTACATTTTGATTCAGGAAGTATGCATCTGCAAATATAAATCTACTTAAACATGAAGATTACTTTTTTATGCAATGCAAAGACATTGCATAAAAAACTTCAAAGTGTTAAATAAAAACACAAAAAAGGTATTGTACATGTGAAGACGAAGCGCACAGAAATGCAAAAAAATGTAGAAATCAATAGAAGTCTGTAGAGATACATAGAAATCTATGCTCGTCTCCATGTAAGTTCACGAGAGTGCATAAATTTTTTGACAAATAACATTCGGATCAAATATTTATCTTAAATACTCATAGAAAGTCTAAAACAGTACAAAACATATTTGTTTCTAGTGAAAAGTATAATTGTCTCTTATGTAGACATATAAAATAGGCGATAGTCTGCTTAGAAGATACTACGAGGCTCGAAACTCATTCGAGAACTAAAATATAATTTTTTCATGTAAATTTTAGTGAAGATTGAAGCTTAAATTTAGTACGAGTCCTCTCATAGCCTATTTGATTAGAAGTTGCGACTAAACCGTACCTCTGTAGAAGTTAAAATAGTAAAAAGCCAAAACAGAATTTAGCGTCAGCTTTCTGAATCATAGACTCATGATTTGACAAGATGCCCGAATCATTGATTCATGATAAATAGGCTGCCAGAATCATTGATTCATGATTGACTGGATACCCGAATCATTGATTCATGATAAATAGGCTGCCAGAATCACTGATTCGTGATTGACTGGATACCTGAATCACTGACTCATGATTGACTAGATACCAGAAAAACTAGATATTTAAATTTATATAAAGATGTACAGTGATATTTAAATTTAATAGAAATCAAAGAACAAATGGTTTGAAGTTATTTGAAAGTGGATTGGGAGAGACGTATGTTTATTTGTTCGCATATCATACAGCACAGCAATCAACATATTTGGAATAACATAAAAGTACTTTTAAAAAACGCAATGACAAGCAAAAACTAGCCATCAATGAGGAAGCCTAACACCCTATGTAGTTGACCAGCTGGATACCAATCACCTTAAACAATCGTCCTATATGTTTAAATCAATTTTAAATTAAAATAAAAGAGTGACAGTGCCGAATCAATGAAGATTTAAATACAACAAAGCAGAAGTTGGATGACAAAAAAAACAATTTAATTATTGTGACCAACTTTCTAATAAGTATTGTGTATATTTTCTAGAATTGGCGGAATAGATCAGTTGAATTTTACTAATTAATACTTCTAAACAATAATATTGGAGAGAATGTGAAAGTCTGCATAAAAGCTTACGTGCTTCTGAGGCTTGACAATGTCGACAATGTCAAGGTATTTATCGATGAGTTGTAAATGGTAATTCTCCTAACTTTGACAATGACTGAAAGTATAAGTGCAAGCGATACCAGGATGTGAAACAACAAACGACAGTTCTCTGTTCTATATATATGCTAATTAAAACACTTTTTTATCACCATCAGCTAAAAATAATTTATAAACAGAGAATTTGTAACTGACATCCTTATGCCAGTTGTAACAAAATAAAGCACAGATTGCATTGAAATGTTAATTTGTCAAGATATCTATTACTTTTAGTTTTAATATCACATGTTTGACTCTTAGGCACTTAAATCCACGTCATTAATAATTCTTATTAATAAAAATGTGAAGTCCTAGATGATCCGTTATACCGATAATTTATCCCTGGACCTCAGGATCAGCCATTTAATATTTCATGAAGCTATCTAACGCACTTACACAGTTAGCTATTTAATAACATGCTGATGGCTGCTTAATAGCAATCTGTTTTTCATAACTCTCTCTCTCTTAGTGCACTGCCTACTGGCAGGTCCATGGTATGTAACGCCTTCACTCATCTCTATCTTCCGTTTTCCACTTCACGTCCACATACCAGTGGATCTTTAAATCGTCTATAACATTCCTTTTGATATACCATTATTCTTGGTGGATTCTGCTTATGTTGAGGTGGGCAAACTTTCATAGGCATAGTTTCATAACTATGCTAACTTAAACTAGTCTATATTAAGCTAGTTCATGTTAATAATATTTTTTCATCGAGCTCTAATAGGCGCCACTGTGGAGTCCAGAGTAAAGTCTCTCCAACCCTCTTCCTCCACTGATCACCATCCATCGCAGAGTCACACACATCACCATCCGCAAGATTGAATTTGATATCTTACGATGTAATATACTTACGCCTTTATTATATTATCTAATTAAGCTATATCAATTTCTCATACCTATCCTTCATTTATTAATTAATGATGAAATGTTCTAAAAATGTTCTTGAACCTGTGCTCTGTGGATCCAGAGATTTTTTACTCAAAACTCTCAACGCTTGGTCATTCAAGGTGGCCACCCACAATGGACTAACCAGGCTCGAAGTAACTTAACTTCGTTGAGTTGGTGCGCAGCTAAACCGACTGCGCTAAATCCAGCCCCTTAAATAAAAATAATGAGAAAGGATTTCTTCAAGAGCTGCCTTTATGTTGAGACTTCGTTTCCAAAAAATTCCATTTTGATAAAAAATTTAAGACAAATGATTTATAATGATAAGATTTTGAAAAATTCTAAGATTTTGACAAATGATTTATCTTTCAAAGAGTGAGGTTTTCGAAAAGCCTCGTTTGTTATTAACTGTGTTCGATTGCCCTCTAGAAACTGTAACTTTTATGCATGCTTGATAAATGATTAATTGATGGATAAGAAATATTGCATAATTAATTAAAAATGGTATTAAAATTGTGCAAATATTTCACTCTACTGAAGGCTTTGATGCATAAAATGTGTAGAAAATATAAACTACGATATCTCTAGTAGACTATGTAGAATTTACATCAAGCCTAAATGTAGGGTTTGTATAATTCTGTCATTTTCGATTTTCCGTAATTTAAGCCTAGTCTATGACTGATTTGGCTGCAGATAGACTAGGTTCTTATTTAAATTTAAAAGTGTAAATAGGAGCAGGACTAGAGGATAATGAACTTCAAATACAAATGTATATTTGATAAGTTTACGAAGTTCGTTTTACTTAAACCAAACTTTTATTGACTACAAACCCTAAATACCATAATTGTAAGAAATGTTTGTCTATTCTCAATTGGGTGCCTCAAGATAAAAGGGGTTAAGCGAGTACAGGAATATGTAATACCAATTCTTAAAATATAAAAATTGCACTTAATTTGTTACGCATGAATAATAAAACTTATTAAAGTCACACTGTGATATTTACCTTCAATTGAATCTGAGTAAGTAAATATTTTTCTCGATAGGTCTAAGTCCCAGACATTAAAATAAAACGAATATATCTAAGTAAATACTAAAAGAGTTTGAACTCCTGCGTTCTGCGTTATACGTTGGTTCGAAAAGCCCATTGATAAATAGATTTAAAGCTACAGTGCAGTAGATTACTTTCTTGCTACTCTCAATGTCAAACCTTTTTCGATCTTTAATATGATAATTTTTAATCTCTGTAAGACTACTAACTTCATCTATTGAAGATCAAAATTTAAAAATAAACTTCAGTCTGTTGAACTGTTGCTAATCATAAATATTTTATTTAACTACTACAGCAAAACTTAGCGTAAAGTTTATACTCCGGATATAACTGAATGGTGTAACTGAATGGAATGTCTTAATAGCGTAGAGGTAACATCAAGAACGTATAAATGACAGATTCTGAGGTGAATTGAACCCTCGTTGGTTCGAAACCCAGCTACGCTGATCTGAGAGTAAAATCTTGGACATTCACAGGACTGGTTATACGGAAAATGGTCTACATTGCCTAACGGTTTAAGCACGTGGTATCAAAAGTGATAGATATCAACATAGTTGATCATTTCACTAAAATAACTTAACATCACATAACAACAATTAGAGTGCTACAGTCATCAATGACAACATCGAGCACTATTGAGTCAAAATCAAACCGGCGAGCAAAAAGAAGGTGCAAATTCCAAAATTCAGAAAATCAGTCTAAAGTACCAGTAATCAGTAATCAGTCTAAAATGCCTGTTTAACTGTAGAGAATCGATAAAAAGAACTATTCAGGTCAAATATTTTATTCAAAGTACAGGTAGATTTCCCTTGCACGCAATTGAAGCCTTCCGGCTTAAAAGAACTAATGAAGCAGAAAACGCTGAACCAAATCAATGTGACTGATAAAATTCGCCAATTATGATAATTATTATTACTATTATTATTATTATTTAATTATCTTTAAAATTTTATTATTACTATATTTATTAGTATTTTTACTATTATGATTATTATGATTGTTGTGATTATTATTATCGCTATTAGTATTATTATTATTATAATTATTATAAATGATTTTTACCTAGGGTGTAAAAACCTGAGGTTTCTTAAAAACGATTCGAGCAATACGTGCTGAATCGCCGCCCGGCTATTCGAGATCATCTAGCAACTTAAAAGAATAGGTGAAGCAGAGTTCATAATTCTTTGCAAAGTTATGGTAAGCCATTGCCAAAGAAAAGATCTCTAGATTATAGCCGGTTAGCTCTGCAATTAGCCTTCCTATGCCATTGATGAAGTCTAATCTTTTGGGATTCATGAGGCCCATGATTTCAATGGCCACCGAAAGAAGTTATTGTTATTATTATTTTTTATTATTATTATTTTTTATCATTATCATAACCATTACCATTACCGTTACCGTAACCATTGCCATTATCATTATCATGATTTTATTATTATTTTTATTATACTCCGAATGTCAGTGTGAACATATGAACAATTATAATGAGTGTGAAACATGCAATTTAGGGAAGGAAGAATGAAGAAAACTAGAAGCGTTGGAAATGTGGATATGAAGGAAAATGGAAAAGATTAGCTGGATCCAAAAAGTTTCAAATGAAGAAGTATTGGACAGATTTGGCACAGATAGACAATTGATAAATGTACTAATTAGAAATAAAAGCAAAAATTGGATAGGACACATTCCAAGGGAAGATAGTTACATAAAAGAGGTCATAGAACATTGAATAGTAGGAAAGAGAAGCAGGGGCAGACCGAAACTATGGATGATACATGTAGATGATTTAAAGATAGATTTATATGTGAAAATGATAGAATCATATGTGGAAACGGAAGACGAGAAAAGATGAGGCGTTACACGTGTTTAACATGGACCTTCCATTAAGCAGTGCACTGCGAGAGAGTATTGTAATTATTATTGCAGCCATCATCAACATCACCATCCTCTCTTTAATACCAGTTTAACTAGGGTCGGGATACAAATGGACTTTCTCCACTACTCTCTGTTCCATACCATATCAAAATTCCTTTCATTCGTTTTAGAAAATATTGCTGCAGTAATATACAAATATTATAAGTAATATTATTCCATTACTCATAGCCTAGTCTCAATTTTGTTAATATGTTTTGAGATTCTTCAAATTACCTTCTTCTTTGACTGTGTAGTAGCCTGTTTAATTCTTAAAAGATAAAAATGGACCATCAATCCTAGTGATTTAAAAAATCACTAGAATTAATTCTATGCCATTTGCTCTAAAACTTAATTCAAAATCAATGCAGAATATTATTTTACTTTTAGTATTTATTCAGTTTTTCACAGAAATGGGCTAATCCTAGTATTTTTTTCTACGATATAATTCAAATACACTTTGTTCAACCTCTAGATATCCTTGCATCATAATCTTCTCTTTGCAGATTTAAAATAGTAGTACTAGTTGTGCAGGCAATAATAATGCATTTCTCGAAAACGTGCTTAGAATACTTTGCATATCAATGAGAAACTCGATCTACCAGACTTATACGTAGCAGTTGAGGAGAAAGGTAAATATTTTCTAGTCTCTACATGTACTTCCTCTTTTCAGAAAAATACTTTGAAAATGTTATTATATCATCAGAATTAGTCGATTTAGCTCCTCCTCTGAGACTATATAAGCCCTAGCGGATTCTCACCTGGCAGTACATTGCTCCAAGGCTTCTTACATCAACAAGTGGGAAATCACTGAAGAATATCTGCCGCCAGATTTCTGCTGACTTTACATTTCTTTGAAAGAGCCAGAACAGTGAGTTTGAGAATCGTGTCATGAAATTGATGATGATGAACACTAAGGAAATGTCTGCTACAACTCCAGAGGTGCCAACCTACATCGTTACAGCCGGCTCCGAAGTGGTAAGATTCTCTTAACTTCTTCTTCATATCTTAACTTCCTCTTCTTCTTCTCTTAACTTCTTCTCTTAACTTCTTCTTCTTAGCGTATGTCGCAGTCGTGCGACCATTTCCTAACGATAGGCTTATTAATGGTTTTATGGCTGATGCCAGTAGTGATATGGTTAAGATATCCGACTGCTGATAAGTATTTGTGGGATCAAATTCTGAGCTCTCCAGTTACTAATATCACTTTCTAAAATTTTCAGAGCTAAAACTGACCTTAATATTGGCTTTAAGCTTTTACGCTTTTAAATTTTAGTTATGGTAGTTTTTTAATTAATCTTGATATTGTTAATTATATATATATATATATATATATATATATATATATATATATATATATATAAATTTCAGTAAAGATGAGCAAAATATTATTGTAAGCGCATAATTAAAAATATATTTCTTAAAAATAAAATCAGTTTGAAAATTGTTGATTGGATGTAATACACGAATCTTTAGATACAAATTTGTTACACAGTTTAAATAAAATTTATGTATAGGAATTGTTTGCTATTAATAAACGAAGAAAGTTTTCGAAGTGGTAAAATATAAAGTAATAAATTTATTAAGAAACATTACATTTTTTACATTAGACCCTTTTTCGAACAAAATGAAAGAAAGTACAGGAAATAGATGGTTTTTGTGCAGAATAGATCTACAGAAATTATATTCCGATATCTTTATAATAAAAGATATGCGTTCATTAAAACATACTGTGCTAGATTACATTTTACATAGTCATACAGAAAGTAAGTTAGGCAGAGATAGGACTTAATTGTCTCTCTAAGATCATGGGATCAAATCCCAGTAGTGCTTCTTCGGAGAATGGTATGGGTCAAAATTACACTTTAGTGAAAATTGTGTTAAGCGTTCATCGTATGAATTATTGGTTTTAGTTGAGAAAACATTAATTGAGCTTGAAGACATGCAGCTCTCAATTTCCAGGGTTAAATAATATAAGTTTAAAATTACATTTTAATTAAATATTACTCTTCTGATGGAACTGATCACGTCATACCAATCTCTTACTTAAGAAACCTCTTGACAAACGGAACATATGACATATTATTAATAGGAAAGCTTTGCGACAAATAAACGTAAAATAATATTAATAAATAAACTTATCAGAGGTACTTTAATTAATCAATTTTTGCAGCAATGCAGCTGTTTATTCTAGTTTGGACTTATACTATTCGCCAATTTTATATTTCTTAATTCAGACAATTAAGCAAGACTTTTTAAGATAATGTAGTACATGTAGAATATAATAAGCTTGAGCAACAAAATTAAACACTAATAAAATTTATCGGGCGAATATATCGTTAATATGCGTAGCTCTATTTTTCACAACTCTTTGGCCGGTTTAGTGTCTGCGGGTATAAGATTATTTTGTTTCAAATGTTATTTGAGCAGGAGAAGGCAGCTCCCAAGGGAAGTATCACAAAGAAGCATGTGCTGATAGCCGTCAGTGCCGTGCTCATTGTGGCCGTTGCCTTGGTGGCAATACTGGTGGGCATGCACATGTTCAGCCAGTCTCAGAAAGAAATCGTCAAGGTTAGACATGAATATTTTAAACAGCAAATATTTGTAAATTTGGCATATACGTGGAGCGGTTAGCTCCCTTAGGTTAATTAATTGACTCTGTTGAATGAATGAAATTATATCTATAGTTATCTTCATTATCATCATCATCATCATCATCATCATCATCATTTTCCCTTGAATCCTATTTTAACTAGAATCGGGATAAGACAATTTTGCAGCAATTTCTAGAGCCTAGGCGCTCACCAACCGAACATTCTTTCTGACGTTGGTTTGAATATTAGTATTTTTCCCCTCTTACGACACGTACTGTCCACAGTTTCTTCTTCAACCCGGACCAACACAGCTGAATAAATGAAATTATAGTACCTTATGCGAAAGAAAACAGCTCAGTCGATGCTAGTGGCTAACCGCTCCACGTGTACCAATCTGAACTAATTATTAAATAATTAGTACTCAAATGAACTTTAATCTGTACTAAATAAAAATAGCTATAGGGGATAACAAGTTAATTCGGTGCTTTGTAATTGACTGACAGTTTAGTTTAAGTAGAGGCACGCTTTGCTTAACTTTTCTTATAAATTCCATAGCGATAACAAATTCACCTGCTTTTGTTCTACTTTTTGCGCTTTATTAAATATAAAGTTATTTCTTAAGATTAGAGATCTTTCAAATCGTCATTTATAAATCGGTTAATCCGGGTTTGAAATATTCCTTTTTCAAACTATTTTTCCACCGAAGGAAGTGAGCAACTAGAATATTAAATAGGGCTCATGAGATGCGATTCGAAGACATCGATGTTTCGTAGTATCGAGTAGCTGATGTTACTAATTTATTAACTAGGGGAGAACATGTTAAGTCTTTCGGGTAACAAAATCTTTTTCTTGAAGAGAAATCCGACAATGGTAATTTCGAGTACAGTTCATTGCTAAATTGGAAATTGTATATTTCTAAAAGTAGAAATCATTTATGCTCTTGTTTCCAGTTCGCTCTTCAGTTCAAAGGAAGCGACGATGAGTACGTTAAACAGGATGTGGAATCAGATCCAAATGACAATGTCGTCATGTATCACGTGTCTAAACCTGGACAGGACGCCTATGTGGTCAACGACTTCAATAGGGTACGGATTTATGACTTCTCAAAAAGGAGGTTAACGTCAATTTCCTCACTCGAAAGCGATGTCAGTGACTGGAGAGCCCAGGATTTGAACCTCGCACATACTGATCCGCGTTCGAATATCTTACCGACATTGCCACTGGCTCCAGCCAGGCAACTGACAATTATGCGGAAAATTTACACTTAGGCCTAATTGTAATTAGACGGTTTTTAAGAGATAACAACGCAGATTTTGCAAAAGAAGCTGGATATGTAATAGATTAAGTGATTCGAATTTCAGACAAGCCATCAGTTTAGCAGTCACTGCTGCTTCCCCCCCCCCCCCTCTCTCTCTGTGTCCCTCATGATGCCCACTCATATGTTGACATGGAGAGGAAAACGTAAGATAGAGAAGCTAGAAGGCTATATATATATATATATATATATATATATATATATATATATATATATACATGTATATATATACATGTATATACATATGTATATACATGTATATTTATCATGGTCCGGCTGACGGGCTGTGCATATATACATATATATATATATATATATATATATACATGTATATATATATGTGTGTGTGTACATGTATATATATATATATATATGCACGGAGAGGAAAACGTAAGATAGAGAAGCTAGAAGGCTATATATATACATGTATATATATATATATATATATATATATATATATATATATATACATATATATACATGTATATATATATATACATATATATACATGTATATATATATATACATGTATATACATATGTATATACATGTATATTTATCATGGTCCGGCTGACGGGCTGTGCATATATACATATATATATATATATATATATATATATATACATGTATATATATATATATGTACATGTATATATATATATATATATATATATATATATATATATATATATATACAGAGAGAGAGAGGGAGAAAGAGAGTTCTCTTATTCCCTTCACTACCTGTAATTCGTGTACGCAGCTTCGATATAATTAACTAACAATCAAATCCGAAAAGGTAATTATGTTGTACTTAATTACTTGCACATAACAGGGAATGCAGATAGTGAAGATGTCCACGGCTGATGGAGTGAACTGCTATGTGTCCGCTCTAAACAAATCTTCCTCCATGGACCCCGCTCACATAACCGGCTCTGACTCCACGGCTGACAAGGGAGGAAACAACGAAGCGTCCTTCGTCATTTCTAACGATCCAGTCTCTGATCGTTCTTTTCTCGCCAAGAAGGCTCAAGAGATGTGCAAGAGCGTATCTCTATACTGGGTCACCAAACAATGCATCAGCGGAGTGACGCAGAATGATACAGGTTGAAATTAGCTACAATCACTTTGATGGAATATAAGAACTTAGGCCTTGGATTGACGTTCATGTGCATTCATACTATAGCACAAAATACAGTAATGATTTTATCAAAAGACTTAAAATATCTTGAGATTAAATTTAATTAAATGAAAATTCAAATGAAGGAGTTTTTAAAGTTGATAATATATCCGCAATCAGTTAAGTAGAAATTACAATTACATAGTGAATTAAATCAGTGTAGTTATTTCTATTCCATATCGAGGTCTATATTCTTCTAATTATTTTGCATTCTTGAAAGCAATAACTACTTTAAAGAGAGGAATACTTAACCCTTTTGATGTGTTCTTAATATCAGTAGCTAAAATACTTTTAACCATGGAAAGAACTAATACTAACATACCAAAAACTGGTTAAGCAGTCTCGAAGACCTGTCACCGGCCATAACACCGCTATAGAAATTGTCGGTAGTTATTATTTATTTGTTTATTTATTGCTTTACTTCAGGTGTAACAAACCCCATACATGAATCTTACACATACAACAATGCAACAAGAACCAGAAGAGCAATTGGCTGTGCATAAATTGATCTCTAGGACATTTACTTGTAGAATTAGGCATATAAACCTACAATAAGCTCAGAACATTAAAACATTTAACTAGCATATTAGTATTATCCATCAAGCACATTTAAACTTTAATCTGTAATTAAAAAGGAATTATTCTGTAATTATTACGCGTTGTAAATAAAAAATACCTTACGCTATTGTGATCTTTGTATATATTCCAGTTACCGGTGATCGCAACAAGCGTGCTATTTACAACGTGGGCACCTACTTTGGACTGAGAGGCTTGGGTGGCTGCTGCAAGGCCTACTACGCCTGCGAACTGACGATGATCGAATATATTGTGGGCAACCAGCACTACTGTCAGACCTACTACCGCACAGGTACCTGCTGCACCCCCAATGCCCAGTACCCAGCCGGGGTAGCCTACCCGTACTGTCTGAATGTCTATCAGGTAAGATTCCTAACACCTGGGCTCATCTGCTAGGGTGTGCTGAAGAATTGCTGGAAGAGGAAGTTCTTATATTAGTAGTTGATTAGAAGACTTGATAGGCCTATTTGATTTATATAGACAATAATTATACATTATACAAATAGGGAAGTAATATTTGCTTTAGTCAACAATGGAAAGTCAAATTTTGACAGATTTTTAGAATAATTGAATTGACTTCTGATGTTATGTGTACTGATTTCTAACAAAATTCGGAGTACATGCTCGCAATAAATAAGGTTAAACGCACATTATAATGAAATAATCATCAAAATGACATCTCTCTCTATATACAGTAGGCCTATATATATATATATTACTGTTTAAATCACAATAGATACTTGGTGGATTTATATAATGTCAGATATGATACTTAACTTCCAGCTCCTCCGGGCTTCGACGACCTTCTACTGTTATTTATAAACTCGTGACTTAATCTTACCTTCTACACACGTAATAATTTTAATATTCCAACATTGCGGCTGCATTTATCGGAAAGTTACGATTCTAATTCGCATATTAACAAAGACAATTGTGTTGTAACAATTGTATTAGTTTTGCAATTATTCGAGATTTAAATATTACGTAAACTGAGCATATCTTGAAAATGAGACTTAACGCAACGAAGCAGTAATACATGTTTACTAGAGAAGCATATATATAAAATATCAACATGGTTGATCATTTCGCTATTGATTGTTTTATTATATTGATTTAAATGATATTCAATGTAGGTTGGTATATATAATAGCTACCAATGTATGTTTGTTAATATTTTATCGTTATTTTGAAATAAATATAGTATGTAAGTTAGACTTTTCATTAAATTAAAGCGTAGATGTACAGTATATTTAGAAAGAATGGGTAAATGTTAAAAGTGAAGAATTTCTATAAGCTAAATTCTTCTAGTGTGATAGCGATTAGAAATTTAAAGATAAACTTTTAACTGTGAGCCATCAAGATTTCGTTGTTGCATTGATCTAGGAATCTTCGTCTTGGGTAGTTCAGATTTCTGAGATAACGATTTATTCTGTAACAGAAGTTCCTAATGTAAAACTTCGTTGCTAGATAATACAATATTTCGTGTTAATTTACCCATATACAATTTGGTTCATTATTGACATTTCTTAAAATTGTAGTATAACTCATATTTCACCATCTTGTAGCATTTTATTGTTAATCATCGTTTATAAAAGATATATATTCTATTTTTGTCTAATATTTGCTTAATTTACTGCTCAGAATTTTGGTTCATTCTAAGTATATAATTAAGAAAAGAAGGCCAAGCAGTTGCAATATTTTAAGCGAATTGAGTATCTTCGTTTTAACCGACCAGCCTAGACCTTTAGTAGAAAGTCAAACTATCATTAGGAGTAATAAATCCGCTAGATAGAAGTACAAAAATTGGGACTATTCTATCAAAATCAAGTTTCAACCAAACTAGACAAGTAGGCTGCCAACCTACATTGAATATCATTTAAATTAATATAATAAAACACTCAATAGCGAAATGATCAACCATGTTGATATCTACAACTTTAATACCACGTGTTTAAACAGTTAGGCGAATCCATTTACCGTGTAACCAGTCTTAAGATTTAAGAATATCCGAGAATTTAAGGGTTCAAGGGAAAACGACGGCGATGATTAGGATGATTATGACGATAATAATGATAATATAGTGATTTGCAATAAATATAAAATTTAAAAGTTATTAGAGACTAATTCATAGCTCTTTCTCTTGTTTGGGATAAAGATTTGGTTCAGTATAAAGTTATATCGGTTTATTCAGCGCCTTGCGAGGGATCTGGTTTGAGCAAGTTCACTAGTAGTAGGTGATCCTGTAAATATACAACAATAAATTAAGATATTAAGATGAAGAAGCTTTAAAAAGTTAAATTTAAAAAAAGTAAAAGTAAAATAAAAGTTAAATATCTATACATATCATAACAATTTAAGAATATATATATATATATATATATATATATATATATATATATATATATATATATATATATATAATTATCAAAATAGCTCAGTCTCTTTGAAATCAGGTTGAGCATGTATGATAAGATATGCAGACACTTGAGAACACCAGAGTGGCGTGATGATCATAGTAAAACTGAACTGAACTAGTAATAGGGGCGAGGGACGTGAAGATAGAAGAGGTTCCACTGTAAATAAGCCCCCCAAGAAATTATTTTCAGTACTAGTCTATACGACTGAACTTGTGGTTGACAATAGCAGTTTCAAGGAAATCATTTATTGTCCTTTGATGATGAAATAATTATTTACATGTTAGGATTCGAATAATAAAATGTTAATTATTTATGATTAATTATAATTAATAGATTGCAGTTATTTCTATTTAAGCAAAATATATTCTAAATGGAAGGTTTTTTAAAATATGCAACAAAGAACGCATTAACAAGGAACGCAGTGCTACCACTTAACGGTTTTTCAATCATAACAACGAACGAATGGTGAGTATAACAATTAGAGTAAGCCCGTGACAAAGATTGTCGGTTTACTTAAAATAGAGCATAAATTTTAAAACGGAATAAGTTTGAATAGAAAATGCCACGAAAACAATTAAGAACTCCTTATAAAAACCAACCTCATATCGTAACATTTTTACTTTTATTCGCTCGTTTACCACAGCTTCAGTGCGTAGATCTGCATTTCCTAGTAAAATGAACAATGATACACAATACAAAATTGTAATAATAGGCACTACTACAGTAATTAAGAGAATTACAAAGTGGACTTTTCAGACACTAAATAGTTATCCAATTCCATCAGTATGTAGCTTGTCCAAATAATAACCGAGGTTCACGCCAGAAACGAAGCGATACGAGATTTTGCAAAAATTAGATCTATTAGGTTTCCGTGTAAGTTGTGTAAAACTGTGAATCGTGCGATAATATTGGTCATCAACATCTTCATCCCTTACATCCCACTTTAGCTAGGATCGGGATACAAATAGACCCTTTTCCATTCGCTTTAGAAAATATTGTAGCAATTTCTAGAGCCTAGTCACTTAACCGAATGTCCTTTGGCACGTTGGTTTGGATCTTAGTGTTTTGTCGCTTTCTACGACACTTGCATTCCACATTTGGTCTATTCTTCAGCAATCCGGACAAAAAACGGATAAAACTGCGGTAATATTGGTTAAGAGTTGCTTTGTTTTTTAATATGAAGCAATTTACAGCATTTGTTAAACTTTAAAACGGCGATGGGCAAGTGTATATCGTATCATTGAATATCATCTTTAGGCTGGCCGGTGGCTTGTTTCAAAGTTGTTCGACAGCGGATCAGTAGGTTCAGGGTTCAAATCCAGTGCTCATCCCGTTCTGACATGCCATTCAAGAAGGATACTGACGTTTATATTGGTTTTGGCTATTTAGATGTACAAAGAATGTTTAGCGCAACTACAGCTATAGTCTTTTTAAATATTCTTATCAAATGTAATCATACTTTTTTCACGTTACACAAACTCTTTATACGAAGATTAAAGAGCAATTCAAAAATTACTAATAAACTGTTATACCTAAATAACAAGAGTGTACTTGACTATTTTTAAATTAATAAACATACACTGACTCAAGCAAAGTTAACCTGTTCGGTGGAAGTGTTGATTTTTAAATTGCGTAACAATTATACGATCTCCCGGACTCATAGAATGGTTGAATCTATCCTTCGGTATCTTTGATATACTGGAAACAAGGACACATAAAAGCTACAAAAAAGTTATAGCCAAGGACAAAGATTAACTTTAGTTTCCAGCTCGATTGCAAGTCAGTGACAGGGAGATAACTACATTTAAACAATGCATCTTCTCATCCGCTATCGAACAAGTTACCAACAAGCTACCGGCTCAGCCATCTCAGCTTTAAAATATTAAACTTAGTAGAACATCATACCGACGACTTTGAGAGCGGTCACTGATGGAGCAATCGACCAGACATCTGTCGGTAGTGGGATGAGGTGATTGCTATCCACCCATACGACGTTACCATAATCTACGAAAAACACAAGACGTTTTGAACCCAGTCTCTTGGCGATCCAGACTCTGAAACATAAACATATAGGTGCGCATATACATGTATATGTAGATCCTGGGGCGAATTGAACCCTCGTGGGTTCGAATCCCAGCCGCGCAGATCTAAGAGTAAATCTCGGACATTCACTGGACTGGTTTTACGGAAAATGGACTAATTGCCTAACGGATTTAACAAGTGATATTAAAAGTGATAGATATCAACATTGTTGATCATTTCACTATAATGCGTGTTTATAGACAACTTAGGTAATATACATGTATCTATTTTTTTTATTGTCGTCATAATCAGAATGGAGGAAAACAAAAATTGTAAAATATCGAAACCAAAAATCAATGCTAACATTACACACAATAGTAAGAATATCAGTATAAACCACCAACAGTTAGATAAATAAAAACGTAGCAATAAGTCGTCATAAACGTTCACTTCAACGACATGCGAGGTCTCCTAGGAGATAAACAGTACGGTTACGTTAAAGCCAATCGTGTTCATAATATAATTTACATAATTGAAACTAAGCCACACTACACCGACTTGCAAAGGACTTGCATAAAAAGTGCATAGCTTGACAGTAAGATATATTATTCGATATCACTATACAGTAGTTAAAAGGTAAATTAAATGACTTGTAAAGGTGATCAAAGTTAGCGACTGTTCATCTCATTGTCATATATTTTAGAGCACCGTTTCTGTACAGAGTAAGAAAAAATAGCAATGGCTGTAGCTTCTCGAATATAGAATGAATTCCTGAATTTGAAATTTCATGAGTTCACGTGTCTCCGTATTACAGTTAGTATAAGCTATGGAGACAAAAATTTGTTAACTTTCGCCAATTCATATTCACTATTTATCCATGGCACAATTTACTGTATATGAGATTTTCATCGATTAAGAAACCTCAAACGTTTTGAGCGTCGTCATTATCTTTAGTACTCATTGCTCGATGTTGTCCTGCAGGTAGAAGCATACTGATTATGTTTGTTGTTGTTGTTACTGAAATACCTGCTCAGTTCACCCTGAAAGAAAACTCCCGCTCTTTTATACTCCTGCTCTACATCAGCTCCCCCAGGTGACTGGATGTCCTTCAGGGTCACAGCATGGGAGCTCAGCTTATCAAACGTGCGGCCGAAGTCACTCTCACTCTACAAGTAAAAACATTCTACTTTATCCATCCTACTTTGATCCATATTGTATTTTGCATACTGCAACTACATGCATATGTTAATCGAAATTAATTACTATAAATAATATGAAAATTAATACACTGACAATGTTCATTTTACATATAATGAAACAGATTGCAAAATAGGAGTAGAACATGTTAAAATGGGTACCCTTAAACGTTATTTAGAGCCATAGCATTAAGTTTTGATAGAATCTTAAACTGATTTATATTTGCTAATGTAGAGATTGAATTGCCACCTACTTTACAGATGGCTTCCTGCGAGAGAAGCAGGAGGCCATAATTTTAAATCTCAGCCAGACCGTATCTTATAGAATCTCTTGTGATATGGATACAGGCGTTAAACTTAGCTTTATATCTAATATAAGAATTTATGTCATATTAATAAAAATGGCGAAGTAGCAGTAACTTAAAAGCGTTCTATAAACCTCTTCATCGATTACAGCCCATAAATGTTGCCCATCATTGCAGACATAAGTCACAAGTATCTCCAGCTCACACTTCTCTAATTTCTTTCCTGGATTTATCTCTAAATTGCAGCATTCTTTCATCATTTGACCATATACTCCATTCCTCGTCACATATAAATCATCCTCAATCAAATCGCTGGCGTCATGTTTTCTGGAGGAACTGCTGGTTGATGTTGAACACCTATCGATACTCGAAATTTCAGTTTTTTCATTTAGCGAATTTTCACATTCAACCTTATCGACACATTCCTTAATCAAAGAACCCATAGCACTGACTTGAGAACCTTTCAACACATCATTTCTCGACGATGAAGACCTTTCCACTTCGCCGGGTGATTCCTGTAATCTCTTACGTTTTTTTGCCTCTGATCGGGCCTGGTCAAGAATACTGAGTAAGTTTATTCTGCTACGTCCACTGACCTGTGCACCTTTCACTGCATCGTTTTTCGATGACGAAGACTTTCCCACTTCATTTGAAGAAGATTCCAGATTAGAATCCTGACTGTAATCAGAACCCGGAGGAGAAATCCCGTCAGATCCATCGATGGACTTCTCATTATGCACAACATTTGTATGATTGGTGTCTGTTGTGGATCTTTGGCAGCTAGGAGGTACTCCTCTAGAGCTTATATTTGAATAAAGTCTTTCAGTAGAGTCGATGACATGAGAACGCAAATTACTCTGGAATTTGTCTTCTCTGTCTGAATTTTCGGCAGAACATGGAGGTATTGCATCATTCAAATTGCTGTTTGCTATTAATTTTTTGGGATGTTTTAGCAAAGCCAACGATGTATTTTGAGATGTTTCCTTCATATCATAATCGGATGAACTTCCTGATGGTTCATTTACAGTGCGATTAAAATTTGTTCCAATTAAACTCTGAATTATTAAGTCGATATTAAAAAAACCACAGTAATCTTTAAGTAGTTTTACATTAGGTATAGTTGCGGCAGCGCTTTCATCAAGAATACCTTCACATCTCGAATATACAACTTCGCGTCTGTTTAGAAATTTAATATAATGACTTTTCCTTCTCTTTCGTGCTCTCGTAGTCTCACTCATTAAGAGTTCGGGTCTTTCAAATTTCATTGAATGCTCATACCGGCAATATTTCTGGTCTCTGTCACTTTTCGAAAACCAGTCTCGATAGGGTTTCTGATGATTTAACTGCAATCCAGAAAAACCTGCGCTACATCCACCAATCACTGCCTTGTCGGTCTCAGCCATATTAACTTCTTTTAAAAAGCCACTGGAAAAATTTGACGGAAGCTTTTTTTCCTCTGTTTCTCTTCCACTCCTCAACACTTTTAAGGAATTAAGATCTTGACTATCTTTGATCTCGCTCGTATTCTGAATGCCACTTAGTGATGCCTCTCGAGTGATTGTGTCAGATAATACAGGCTCTTCGTCGTAGATAAAGCTTTTACTCTGTTGGACATTAAATTGGGAACCCATTGTTTGACTGCATGAAGATGATGATAGTTTAGAAGGTCGATCCCATTTGTCTTCGCTACTTGATTCAGAGCGCTTAAACGCCTGACAGCTATATCTGCCTCCGAGATTAGACTGTAGGCCTACATCTGATCCAGTACTGCACATAATTTGATCAACATTTGAATTATTTCTCAAATCTTTGAGGAGTTGCATAATACTTTTTCTTATGGGTGAAGCATTAGAAGATGGAGTAGCAATACCATTCTGTTTCATTTGATCCTTTTCACCTTCAACTTTCTTTCCCTCATTATTGTCGTTGAAAATTTGGCTTCTACTAATATCTGAAGTACTTTGAGACTTTGTATGCGGGGACCCATCATGATCAGTTTTGTTAAGTTCTCGAGTTATAAAGGTTTGATGATGAGGATTTTGTTTAAGTAACTGATCGCTGCGACGAACATCACTTTCGCGATTAAGTAGGTCATAGTTTGAAAAATTATAGTCAGGATCCTTTGTGAACTCCTTCTCTGAATTTTTCGCAGCAGGCAATTTTGAATGAGAATCACTTTCCATGTTTTGATTTCCCGACATTTCGTTACGCAAAATTGCCTTTAGCTTTTCAGACGTCACAGCGCTGGCGACAGGAGTTCCAGAAAAATGAGCTGGATGAGAATTTTTAAGCGACGTATTAGGAATCAGGGGACTTACACTCTCATTTCTTGTCATTTCGCTTTCAGGATTCGAGTTGGCTTCAGCTCTAGGATTTGGTTGTAACTTGGGAGGTTTTGTTTGTCTAGCTTCTCCATTAGGTTCCTCTACTGTAATTGGATTTGGTTGTCGAAGGCATGAAGCCTTTGAATCAGGCTTGATCTGCTTAGCATTACCTCCATCAGCCTGTTTCCACCAGCTGAAGTCATCGTCGGATGAACTGGAGGAGAATTTGTGAGATTTCCGACTGAACAGCGTTGCCCCCTTCCTAGTAAAATCTGCAAAATAAGAAAGTCAAGCAAGCAATGCAAAGAGTCAGTTGAATTAATGTTAGAATCGATCTGTGATCCAGGAGGTCACAGACTATGAGCATGCACATCATGATATATAGCAATACTTTCAAATATAATAAATACTGTTATTACTACATTTATGCCTAATTTGTAGAAAGGTTCAGTAAAAACAAATTGCATGTAATGACGCGTACCAGTGTTGGTTGGAGGACTTGGACAGAGTTGATTTATTCCATAATCCGTGTATTTTTTGTAGGCTTCTGAGTTCTTAGCGAAGGAAACGCTGATGCACTCTCCTCTAAATTCGTTTATTGAAGAAAACGCTGCCACGGCATTGTTGAAATTTCTAAAGCTGGCGAAAGCGTACGGTCTGAAAATTAGAAGAATTAAAAAATTAATTACAAAAACACTTTTCGAGGGTCGACACATTGCAATGCCGCTTCTCGTGGACGTGAAAGACCGGATCCGAGATCTTTCAAAAGCTGAGTAGCAAAAGAAAAATTTGTTTTTACACTACAATGAATGATTTTTTTTCAAAAGCGCATAAGAAGCATACCCAGTATTTAGGCTTACACCTACATGTATATTATACGTTATACAAAACACATTAAACGCTGAAAAGTGGGCCAGCTATCAGCATGTTAATTATGACACAGAGACCAAAACATTAGTTTAGCTCTCAATCAGTAAATAAGCATCAGATGCCTTTCCACTTATATACTGTATGTATTCCGTAATACATGACACTAGGGTCGAAAATAGAAAATATGTTTTTTCTTTGATAGTTGACCTTCTGTCCATTCATACAGATTGGTAAAAATAAGAGTTATAAATATGAATAATTTTCTAACCGATACATATATCGCATTCAATTATTTATATTAATAAATCTTTTTTAGATGCAGCGAAAGAGAGTTCCTCCGGGGTATTCGTGATTCCGCACTTTGTGACCGAGGCCAATCTCAAATAATGAAATATATCATTGAGGAGTGACCTCTAACCTGCCTGCCGGGTGGTCTGTCTACGTTAAGACGCCTTACAAGTGAAGCAGTTACCCGGATTAACGCATTCGCTAAAGAAATAATATATTTTCCGTTTAAGAAATTGTAATAATTAGTCGAATTAAACAAGAAACGAACTATTAGTAACTTACGATCTGCGCTTGGATATTTTCAAACGAACTTGAGTGCAATGATGCGCCGCTAATATTGCGTCCATTAGTTCTTCCTAAAGTAAGCATCAATATTAGTATTATATGCAGTGTATATAGAAAATAAAGTTACAATTACACTGTAAGTACTCTTAGTACTAAGCAATACTAACTACAACAATTCTCTTACTGCAATTCAAAACCGCTTATATTTCAAATAATTAAAGTTTTATTATCAGTTTTTATTATTAGGCAATTGGCTTAGGTTTTTTAACGATTATCAGTGCCTTTATCAAGCTTTATTTTACAGACATATTATTGAAAATAAATGGAGTAAATCTCAGAAAGTTTGCAGTTAATTAATAAAAAATACAGGTAGAGTTTGAAATATCATTTCAGTTCTGAATATGACATGACAGATGAAAGAGCCTAAGTCTTAAGAAATAGTGAGGCACCGACGACATGCACAATTACATGCAAGCTACGTGAGTAAGTCTTACCTCAGTGGTGCCATCTGGTAGGCCGGACAAGAAAAGATCATAGCGTCGAGTTATCCAATTCTTCTTTTCCTCTGTTGGTTTTTTGTCGGAGATATTCCTTGTGTGGTCATTTGCCTTTCTCGACTTAACAGTACCATCAGTCATATACCCTCCGGTGTCTCTAGAGTAACCTAAATTGGATCTCCCTTCGTGTCCTCTATCTGCAGGTGATACACTTCTTAAACGTCTCTCTCTTAATTCAAAGATTCTTTTGTCAAGGCTCCTGTCGCATACAGCTTTGCTCTTCACAGCAATATCTACAGGTGAATATGATGATGTAACGTTTTCTTTCAATCTCTTAACTTCGCCAGGTAAACTTCGTTTGGATTTAGCTCCGCTCCCATTATCATCAGAAAAATCCGAGATTCGTTCGTTTTTTCGTCTCTCATTGTAAGCTACAGATTGATAGGAAAGATCTCGATCAAATTCTTTTCCAGCCTCAACTGAAGTGGAAGCAGGACGTCCTCCACCCATATGGAATCTTCTGGTACCCTCTTCTTCAAAGTCACTCAACTCCGATTCGATGTCACTGGAGCCTGAGAATCTTCCTTTCTCGAATTTTCTCTGGTATGCAGAACTCCTAATATCGTTTCTAATGTCAGTTGATTCCCTGCTTGATTTTAGAGATTCTTGATCTCTACTCTGCGCCAATCTCGCTGCAGATAGATCACGAATTGTTTTTATATCTGGACAAAATGGATGATCCTCAGGAGCTTTGTCTGCTCGAGATTTGCCGGAAGGATTGGAAAATTTTAAGTCAGATCCACTGCAGTGGAAGCCTTTACTTGTCACCATTTCACTTCGTCCAGTTGTACGGTTTTGTAGTCCTCTATTCTGTCCGGTCGTATCTTCTACAGCTGCAGGTCTTGGCTGCGTTGATGGTTTGTGATTTTGTAAAGGGTTGTCAGCTAGATAGACCCACACAAGACCCAGTTTTCCTTTTGTTTCTAATCTGAAATCAAAATCCTCCAAAAACTTTATTAAGCATTAACATTTTTTAGAGCAAACAAATGTTACCATTTTGAATACCTATTTAGGTAGTCAGCATGATGGACTGTTCTAACAATAGTGAGCAGTATTTCATAGTACTAGATATCATCATTGCTAGCAGTATCATTTTAATTGCTGTGTTTATAACCTTAGTATTATTATTATTCTTACTGACCTGGACTCTTTTTAGGCTTAATGAACAGAGACAATAAAAGTGATAGGATTGGTGATAGTCTAAGTAACCTAATTGATAAATAGTTTTTACAAGATAATATTGAATAAAAGTAGAATGGATGTGACGTTTTCAGTCATGTTCCTGAGGTAAACCAAATCAGGCCATTTCACAAATGTTTATTTGCTGATAACTAAATTCTATGTTGCATATGATCTGTTGTCATAATTTTGTTTCACTGAGAGATTACCTAAATTTAGTCATCAGCATCTTTAATAAGATATATCAGTGTTGGTAAGTTACACTTCAGACTATAGACCAACCGTGTTCTGCCCTTATTGTAAGAGGAGACTAATCTGCCAGGGGCTTTACGAAATGATTGGATTATCGAGAGAAAGAGAGAGAGAGAGAGACAGTCTGAGAGAGTATAAAGATGAGCATAGCATATGAATTACATAGTGCCATTGTGTGTGAAATAGAGAGAAAGAGGGAGAGAGAAAGAGAGAGAGAGAGATAGAGAGAGCAGAGACAGATCTAGAGAGAGAGAGAGAGACAGAAAGTTAGAGAGAGACAGACAGACCGACGGACAGACAGGCAGATAGAGAAAGAGAGAGAGACAGAGACAGATACAGCGAGAAAGAGAATGCAGATTAAACAGAGTTCGTAGATTACTTTCCATTCAACTTACCTCGCAATATGCGGAATTCTTCGAAGATATTCCTCGAGATTTTTAAAACCAATTAACTTAATGTCCAAAGCTCTACCGAACATCTCCTGGTAGAGACCAGAGAACCCGTGAAGTGGAATGCCATTGGGCGCCTCCTGGATGACGGTTCTTATTTCAGCCTCCATCTTGCCGAAATGTAAACCCAAACACCGTGCTAGTCCATAGCTTCCTGTCGCTAATTAAATTAGGCAACGCAGGAAATTTTAAATGAACTTAAAAGAGGATGGCTAGCATTAATTAGCATGATAGCCTTTACTTAATCATACTCTTGCACGCTTCGCAAACGTCGAAATACTGAAGGGAACTTTCTTTATATCTATATGGCTTAAACTATCGATAATAAAATTAATATAGGCATAATTAATTTATTAATTAAAATAAATATGCATCTTTACGCCCACAGTTTTAATGATCATGTTTATCCTCATAATTTAGTACGCTAATAAAAGTTAACTACATATGTTAATCGCCTATAATTTTACTGATAAATACATCTTAGAATGTTTATACACTATAAAATAGAGGGTACATGCCGAGGTTTAACGTAACGTTTAAATTAAAACACGCACGTAGCAAGCGGACTTTCTGTAATGCAAGCCATGTCTCTGTGTTCAACTAGCGCCGAATAAATGCGAATTGCCAATATTTACATGCACTAAGCTACGTAATAAAATTCTATAGTTTTGGTTTCGTTTTCTAAAAACGTGTGGTCCTACAGATGGACATTTTCTCTGATTACTGTAATTTTGTATTTATTGTGTTCGTCGTTTAAATGCTGTAATATAGGCCTACATTGATATTTTCTAGAGCTAGGCCTACCTTTAAGGCAAGAACGATTGGGATATTGGGCGCATTAGAGTTAATATTAAAAATATAAAATTTATAAAGTACAATTAAGGCCTCTATCTCTCTCTTAGTGCACTTCCTATTGGCAAGTCCATGGTATATAACGCCTCCGCTCGGTGTCTACTTTCCTTCCGAATTCCGTTCGGTCATTCGGATTTAGAAATATGGTTTAAGATATCATGCCTGCATTTATAATTTTTATTTATAGTATACACGTACTTATGCATGCCTATAGTGAAATTATCAACTATATGACGATATCTATCACTTTTCAACAGCACATTTTTCATCATTTAGGCAATTTACACCTTTTTCCGGATAACCAGTCCAGTGGATGTCCGAGATTTTATTCTCAGATCCGCGCGGCCGGGAATCGAACCCACGAGAATTCAATGCACCTTAGCATCTGTCATTTAAAATTCAATAAATGTAAATAAGTATCAATATAGCATAATTTAGAGGTTACGCGCATATGGTGTTTAATCCATGCATTTGTAATTACTTATTATCTAGGCTCAATTTACTTCATTTTGAGCAAAATGCAGCAGTTAACTAACGAATTGAATTGATTTATATTTTTCAATTTTGCCTGTGTTATTCTAAATTTATCTGACAAAACATATAGTATATAGATTAAGATATAAACTATATATGCAGATCACTACACGGTAAATTTTATTGTTCATCTTGTTAAGTTATCTTGGGTAAAGATTTACCAAAATGTAAATATTCAAATTTGTAGTTGTTGCCATCATATCAAACTGAAGAAGATTTTGGGGCTTTTTATGGAGCTCTTATATGTACTACTTTTTTGTTTACCTATGGAAGGTCAGGAATGGTGTCTAGTTAATGTAGTGTACGAAATAAATTATATTAATATTAAATAACAAAGCAGTGAATGACAACTTTTTGTGGCTATTAACACAAATAATAGTAATAGTAATAACTTTAATTTTTGCATTGTTGCTATATACATTTAATGCTATTAGAAACCTGCTAGTTTTGCATTACGTTTTGTGTTATTGACTAGACTATTTAATTGATTGCGGTAGGTAAGGGAAGAACAATGCATAATGCAAATTCTTTCTCTAAGATTTTCGCATTCACCTAACCTACTTCGAGACATATTATAAATTTACGATTATTTTTGCCCAATCGACTGAATACATATTTAGACTCTGAACATGTGCTCAAAGCAGATTAGGATTAAATACGGAAACGAGAGTTCTAAGCAGTCTTAAAAGTCTAAAATTAAAAGTCTAAATTCGAGCTTCCAGCATCTAAGTTCAGCATTCTATTATTATATCAGTGTCTTATAATAAAGTGCTGTTGGGCACGTAGTGATTTGTGCCGTTGGGGACCTCCCTGACATCATCCCTGGATGAGGAAATGGGCGTTAAACCTTTATTATTATTATTATTATTATTAGGCCTATTATTATTATATGATGCCCTCTATAAGTAAATTGATCAATTTGTGTATTTTTATCTTTAATTTAGATGAAATTTAGGCCAGCCACATCACGTTGCCATTTTGAATGCTTATGATATTTTTACAAGCATTTCTTTTTGTTTGCTTAGCACTACTTGCCTTATTATAAATATTATAAAAATTTGATATGATAAAAGTCATATAATTTTTAAGCTCGTGAGCATATATTGCCTAAATGTATACATGAACTTGAGTAAGCAGGTGGACTTGGTTTCTCTGCTAAGACGTTGCAGTGAACATTGGAAAAATGTGGAGAAAACTCATGTACAGAAATACTCTCTTGTCTGGAAAACATTTGTTGAATGAATATTCCAAGTTAAGGTACTTGAGCTCTGTATATTTTAGTGTAGTGTTCATAAAACTTCATTAGAAGGTTGTGTGAAGGCAGCACACATTTATACAAATAATTACATGAAGAAGATATCTGAACAGACAGTTCAAATAAGTTTAGGCAGATTGTTACAGTTTAAATGTCATTAGAGTGTTTCTCTGATGAGATATACTTGTTCTTAGCATGCTCTTTAAACTAGAGTGGGCCAGTGTTAGCTTTTAAAAGTGCTCTATTTAAATAAATGTATACCCTGTGCATGAATGCAATTATCTATCTTTCTCTCTCTCTCTCGCTCTCTCTCTCTCTTTCTTGCTCCCTCTAGTGCAATGCCTATTGGCAGTTTTAAGCTAAGGTTAACATCAGTTTGCTCACTCTAAAGCAATGTCAGTGACGGGCGAGCCCAGGATTTGATCCCCGCACATACTGATCCGCGTTTTGATTATATCCCTATGCTATTATACCCATATGCAATTGAATGTAACCTATTCCAGCAAAATATTGAATATATTCATTTTGCATCGATTGGCATTATTTATTTAGTCCTAAGTCAATCAGCAAAGTTCATAACAAAATTTTCTTTTCATGAATTTTGCTAATTTTGCTGAAGTTTGAAAGTCCTTTGAAGTTTGAACGTTATTTTAATTATCAGGTGAGACAGAATCTGTAGCTTTATATTATGAACTTTGATTTGATTTTCTACAGCAGATTATTCTGTAAGACAAGTTCTCTGTTAGCTGAGGGCCCCATACATGAATATGCGAAGTCTGGTAATTGTGCGGGTGTGGAGAAGGAATTAAATTCTGGTAAATTATTGCGTACAAAATAACAATGCATTTTATTTGTATGAGAATTAAATTAAGTTAATTCATTGAATTGTTACTTGAATTCATCAAGAAGTGGTTCTATAAGTTAATGATATATAAATAGCTACTATCTGTGTCAAGGATGTTAATTATAAATGCCATATAAGTTACCACACTTTTCCATAATGCATTGAGAAATATATTTATTTCACAAGTACAATTAATAAATAATTAGGGATTTAATTTAATCCCGTTATAGCGCACTAGAGAATGGAAAAGAAATTGAATGCCTCTGAAAACAAATGACTAAGGAGAATACTAAGAATCAGTTTTAAAGAGCACGTAACAAATGAAAGCTTTAGAATAAGTATAAAACAACAAATGGTATGTGAAATCGTTACGAAAAGAAGGAATGAAATGGGCTAGACATATGTAGTGCATGGAAAAAATCAGAAACCATTGAAAGATATTTTACTGCAAAGCAGATGGAAAAGTGGGAAGACCTAAAAAAGATGTAAAGACTGCCTCAAAGAAGACCTGAAGGCTTCTGGAATCAACATTAAAGGGAGAGCTGAAGGAAAAAGAATAAAGATTGAGGAAATGGTGAAGAATAGTTTTGTGGAGGAACATCATAGGGAATTCTGTGGCTGTAGCCAGCCCTAGGATGATCACATAACATTAGCATACTAGAGCTAGCTCAAAGGGTATCATTTCAATGTACCATAACAATGTTTTTGTAGTTATGTACTGCTAGTAGAATATGCCCAAAATACTTTTTGAACATGTCATTTCTATTAGAGTCTTTTTGTACGAAAAATATCTTGTGATTAATGTGAGTGCCTTTTGCTGAAATTTAGAGCTGTCAGAAAAGTATTGTTCCCATTTTGTTGAAAATAATTATTGACAAGTCTGTAGTACTTATTATATTATTAAAAATTTAATTCTAAAGTCTTAAACTTCAACTAAATGAGTTTTGAAATGCAATCTGATCGGCATTTATGTAATTTAATGAGTACTGTAATTCAGATTGTTAATAATGATTCTGAAGCTGCTTCTGGGAATTTATATTCTTAATTTAAACACTTTTAAATCTTAATTTACTTTAAATGCAATTGATAATTGCGGTTGTTATTATTTGGATGATGCAAATACCATTCAATGTAATAATTTACATCTGTCAGTGTTAACGTATTTCTACCTATGTATATTTGAAAGCTGTATCGAATGTGCTTGCAGGAGTTAGCCCAGATGTTCAGAACGATCTAAAGTGGACACCATTAATGTTGGCGGCATGTCAAGGTCATGTTAATATGATGGAGCTTCTCATTGGCCGAGGCTGTGATCTTGACGTTAGAAACAGAACTGATCAGACGGCTATCGAGCTTTCCGCTTTCTACAATCAAAGAAATGCCCATGAACTGTTAAAATCTGAAATAATGAAGTCTGAAAATAATACTGCAGTCAAAAATATGAAGCATAAAAATCGTAAGCAATTTGGCGATGTAGATAGTTCTCTGTTGTGGAGTGGAGTCGACAGATGCGTGACTTTGCGCTCTGATTCTGCCAGATTAGATGAATTCATGAAATGTGACAGAAGTTTATTTGTAGTGTTTTACAAAGGTTGGCCAGTAGTAGTTCCTGACAGTAAATCAGGCAAGCCTACTCTTTTGCGTGTTTCGTACGAGAAGATAAGACCTTATATTGATTCAGAACAGTTTGTTTTTATTGGATTAGCAAGAGATATTGCTTCTAATAAAAGTTATATTAACAGAGATGATAATGAGTCTGCAATATATTTCGCTGTTGATCTGGCTAAATGTGACAAATCAGTATTGCAAAGTCTTTCACCATCGGCTGAAATCATGCATCGATTAAATGTGATATCTCTAAAGGGGCAGGATAGTGTACTGATGAGACAGGCACGACCTTTACTGGACTGGCACAAGCGTCACGGATTCTGTGCTACTTGTTCTGCACGCACTGTTCTTTCTGAGGCTGGATATAAGAGACTCTGCACGAACGAGAAATGCCCTACCAATGCTGGTAATACTTCCCACATTTCTCAATTTCATAGCTTATTATAATTATTATAGTGCAGATTAGGCGATTGGAGGTTTCATAGTTTAATAATGTACTAAAATTCACAGTTTAGTGATGTCCGAAAATGTGATTTGAATTTGTATTGGGTGCTTTAGCATATGCTGTTGTATTTGTATATTTTAGTATTAGATTAGTATGAGTAGTCAACGACAGCTACTCCTTTAAATTAGTAATTAACATTATTTACATGAGTTTAATTTAAAGTTATTTTCATTTAAGTAATTAAATTTCAGCTATGGATATTCTGCTACCTTTTTGCAAAGGTACTTTTAAACAATGGACTAGCTATCATTGAGCTTATTGTCAAGTATACTGCAAACTAATATTAAAAGAATTCATACAAATGTGCCCCTTATGTGATTTACTGAAGTATTTATTTCAATTTCTCTCTCTGTTTGAGTTCATTAGAAAGTCTGCTTTAATATTTTGCTGTATTTCATCATTATACAGTCGTAGATCACAATATTATAATTTATGTAGAATATTCATTATTAATGAATATAGACATTTCAATTAGATAGGAGTATTTTTTATCTTGTGCAGATGTGCACAACACATGTTACCCACGAGTAGATCCTACCGTTATATCTGCTGTCATTTCGTCAGATGGTCGCAGAGCTTTGCTAGCTCGTAAATCTGCCTTCCCACCTGGAATGTTCAGCTGTCTGGCAGGATTTGTTGAACCTGGTTTGTTCTGGTTCTTGTGTTTCAACTATAGCTAAATCAATCCATAAATAATACATTAGTCATGTGTCGTAATAGTGTCACTTTATGTGATCATGTAATATGTTATTAAACATCATCGCCATCATCATCATCATCTTCCCTTTTATCATAGTTTATCTAGGATTGGGATACGATATGTTATTAAGTAACTAAAAAAATTGTGCAAATACGTTATAGAGTAAATACATGAAAGAGTAAATAAGTAATAAAGCAAATATATATTTCAGTAGAAATATCAATTTAAAGAAATAATTAGGTGAAATAATTAGTTTTAAATAGTTAAATAGTATTAGAACTTATAAAGTACAAGGAACAAACAATATGCTCATCAAATATCAAATTAATATGTTAATTATATCACATTAATTATTTAGGCACGGATCAAGCTACCTAGCCTCTCTTAACTAAAGCACTATTGTAATTCCATAGCTTTAATTACTAGTAAGTGACTGCGTCTGCAGTACATTTTCAAACTTATTTCCTAAAGAATGTGCTCTTGTATATTTTGTACTCGATGCCGTCTCTTGTACATGTCATGAAGCTGCTACTAAGCAGAACACTGAGAGATAGAGAGAGTGAGAGAGAGAGAGAGAGAGAGAGAGAGAGAGAGTCGTCTGTAGTATAACAATGGAATTCTAGTAATGTCTGATTTAATTTTTTTATTTTATAATTTTCATTATATATCTGCTTCGTGCAATTCAATTTTGGCCATTACACTGCTATGTAACTATATTATCCGTTGCGAATAATAATACTTCTAATAATAATAATAATAATAATAATACTAATAGTAATAATAATGAATGTTGTTTCTTGCTCGGTTCTGCTTTTTAAAAATCATTGATCATCCTTATCACTCTCCCTTGAATCCTAGTTTAACTAGGTTCGGCTGGAGCCAGTGGCGAAGTCGGCAAGATACCCGACTGCGGATCAGTATGTGCAGGGATCAAATCCTGGGCTCGCCAGTCACTGACATCGCTTTCGTGTGAGGAAACTGACGTTAACCTTAGCTTTACCAGCTTTTACAAATAGACCTTTTTCCATTCGTTTTGAATTTCTGTTAGTTATTTTTAAATAAAAGCTTTTAAAAATAAGTCAAGAAATTGAATGATCAATAATTATGATTTAGTTAGACTGGGCCTATGGATTGCTGTGTAGGAGAGAATGAATGATCTATAATTATGATATAGTTACACTGGGCCTATGGATTGCTGTGTAGGAGAGAATTTGGAGCAAGCGTGCGCGAGGGAGATAAGCGAGGAGGTGGGAGTGTGTGTGACTAGGGTGAGGTATCACTCCTCTCAGACGTGGCCTATGCCCAGCCACATCATGGTGGGATTCATGTCATATGTCTCCGACGACAACCAGACGATAAAGGTACTGAATTTTAATTTCCTAATTTCAGTATTGATTATTGTTACTAATTGATATTTAGTTTTGCTCTTAATAATAATGTGCAAAAGTAAAGGTTTAACATCCTAATTAATTTCCTAATTTTAGTATTAATTATTGTTCTCTTCAGTACATGTTTTTCAGATCGTTTGGGGTGAATCGATTTGTAATGACATGCGATGGGGGACGTCCCTGACATCATCCATGTATGAGAAAACGGACGTTAAACCTTTATTATTATAATTATTAATTGATATTTAGTTTTGCTTTTAATAATAATGAACAAAAGTAAAGGTTTAACATCCGTTTCATCGTCAAAGGATGACGTCAAGGACGCTATGTTAGTGTGATTGATTTTTAATTTTCGCGTGTTGTGTCCGGGACACTAAAGAAGGCAATGGGAAACCACCTCAAAGCCATATAAGTTTCCCAAGCTATAGGTTATGTAAGGTGTGGATAAGGCGTAGCCTTTGTTGAGGGAGTAACATGATTATCTATCTCATTATGATAATAGAGACCTTTGATAGTTGATAATAGAACCTTTTGATAGTTGATAATAGTGCCTTTTGATAGTTGATAATAGTGCCTTTTGATAGTTGATAATAGTGCCTTTTGATAGCTAGTTGATAGTAGAGCCTTTTGATAAAGCGGTAATTAATCGTATTAATGAAGAATGGTATTAATTATTAATTGGTACAAATGCCCTTCCTTGGGCTGATTACCCGGATTTTACTCGCACCATATATGGACCCCTCACTCTGCTCATCGGTTTTATTTGGTTCCACAGTGCTATGTGTTGTTTATGGATAACAGTAGCACTCTAATCGTATTGTTGTTGTTGTTTCTGTAGTTCTGCATCTCTTTATAAATATTAACTAGTGAGCGTTGGCTTTTGATGCCACAGATTGCAGCTAGCGCGGATCAACCTTCCTACACTCTGCGGTTTTCATTCAGTGCCTTTAGTACTCGACCTTCCAAAGTGATCTAAAATTAGTTATAAAGAACACAAGTCTTTTTAAAATTAAAGACTGATGCAGATATAATTGTAGAAAACTACTGTCATCTTGTAACATTATACTGGCTGGAGCCAGTGGCGATGTCGGTAAGATATTCGACCGCGGAGCAGTATGTTTGGGGAGTCAAATCCTGGGCTCGCCCGTCACTGACATCGCTTTCGAGTGAGGAAACTGATGTTAACATTTGTTGTAGCTGTATTCTCTCTCTCTTAGCGCACTGCCTACTGGTAGGTCCATGGCACGCAATATAATACATTGGTAGCTGTACTATGTACTCTTATATACAATACAGCTATTATATTATATAATATTGCTATTATATTATAAGTAGAATTGTATACTATTATATACTATTATGAATTTAATACTGTTCAGGTTGACACGACAGAGCTGGAGGAGGCTCGCTGGTTCGACAGGAGTGAAGTGGTTGAGATGCAGACCCTCCAGCACCCAGCTGTTCTCTACACTCCTCCCAGACAGGCCATAGCTCATAGACTGATCAAGACCTGGCTGCTCGAAACTGCCTTCCAATAGTCCTGCCTGCTGCCATCAGATTCATTCCCTACGTTCTCTTTCACGAATCATTGCAAATATTTACTTGACGTCCCTGACATTGCCTTATGGCGAGGAACCGGAAATTCTTATTGATTGATTGATTGATCTGTGTTTCTGATGTAATTAGTATTTTATTTCTCGACGACGATTTCTAAAGCTCAATGACCCGTCTCCTTTACTGGATTCTGTTACAGATACTTTTGTCCACTTGATTAATATTGGTAAAAGTTGATTTTAATATGTTTTTAGTATATTCTTCACACTTTTCTAACTGCACATCAGTTATTAAACCGATTAAAGTAAACCTTTAATAAAGTTTTAGTAAATTAAAATAAACTACACTTGTCTTGTTATTTGAAATAATGAGGCTCTCATTTTCTTGCTTTCTGTGAAGCAACGCCTCACAGAGTAAGTCACGCCTTACAGATCGAGTCACGCTTTTGAGATTAGGCCACGGCTCATTGAATGGACATCACAGCCAGAAATTCGATTGTCACCGAAGCATTCAGGTTCGCTAAGTTTCACCGATACACTTCGACATGTAAGATTTGGTTGGTTCGCCGCAAGTGCGAGATTACCTTGAAATAAAACTTGCTAATACCCATACAGAGAGAGAGAGAGAGACAGAGAGATACTGAGAGACAGAGAGAGAGAGAGAGAGAAAGAGATTTGTAACTAATACAAACTGGTGCATTGTTTTTAACATTAAATCTCAAGTAGTCGTTTTATGTATTGTAGTTGTTAACGTCAATGTAGATTGATGAAAAAACACAGGCACTAGCAATACTGGAGTCTTTATGCGTTTAAGATTTATTTATAAATAAGTTTCTTTATACTGTACATGGATATACCTTTAGTTTTCTGCACATATTTAGAATTTTAAAATAAATACTAACGTATGAACTTCATTATTTGTTATATAAAGTTCTAAACAAAAAACTATTTTAATGAAATAATAAAATTCTCTCTCTTAGTGCACTGCCTACTGGCAAGTCCATGGTACATAACGCCTCCACTCTTCTCTGTCTTCCGCCTTCCTCTTCATTTCCACATATGAGTGAGTCTTTAAATCATCTAACATACCTAATCTCGGCCTGCCCCTGCCTCTTTTTCCTTCCATTCTACCTTCTATGACCTCTTTTAATAGACCTTCCCCCCTTAGAATGTGTCCTATCCATATCTTCTTCCTATTTCTTAATACATTTATCAACTGTCTATCTGTGCCAACTCTCTCCAGGACTTCCTCATTTGTAACCTTTTGAGTCCAGCTAATCCTCTCCATTCTTCTCCAAATCCACATTTCCAATGCCTCCAGTTTCCTAATATCTTCCTTCCTTAAGGTCCATGTTTCACATCCATACAATAGCGTGGTCCAAACCAAAGTTTTCACTATCTTTATCTTTGTGTCTTTCTTTAGATTTTTTGTTAATAGTTCTTTTCTACTACCAAAGGCCGCTTTTGCTTGTGCAATCCTACTGCACATTTCCGTCTCACATTTCCCATCATCGGTTATAGTATGACCCAAATATTTGAAACTCCTTACCTGTTTCAATTTCGTACCATTTATTGTGATATTAACTTCACGTTTATTATTGGACACTCTCATAACCTTGGTCTTTTTTATATTAATCTTCATGCCATATCTTAGGGCCGTATCATTCAGCCTATCCATTATCTTCTGCAATCCAATCTCGCTGCCCGCTACCATTCCGTGGTCATCTGCAAATCGTACATCTTGTAACAAATTCCCTCCTACTTTTATTCCTTCTTCCAAGTCTTCCATGGCTTCCTCCATCATTGCCTCAGCGTAAATGTTAAACAGCACGGCGAAATGCTACCTTGTCTTACTCCACGTCCATTTCACCTTCTTCTGAGTATTCTTGTTGGATTTTGATTACTGCTTTTTGATTCAAGTACAAGTTCAAAATTAGTCTTTACTCTGCAGTCAATTCCTATTCTTTTTAAGATATTCATCATCGTTATCCAATCAATCCTGTCAAAGGCCTTCTCGAAGTCTACAAAGCATACAAAAACGTCATTTCCATATTCTAAGCTTCTTTCGCAAAGAACCCCCATTACTCCTATTTCTTCTCTTATGCCGCATCCTTTCCTAAAATCAAATTGTGTCTTGCTCAGTATCATCTCTGCTTTAGACTGAATGCGAATATTTACTATCATTAATAAGATCTTCGATGCATGAGGTATTAAGCTGATTGTTCTGTAATCCGAACACTCCACAGCATTGGCTTTTTTGGGAATTGGAATCATCACTGACTTGGTGAAGTCGTCTGGCCAAATACCTGTATTGTACACTTTCATACATACCTCCATTAACTTTTTGAGTGTTTCTCCTTCCAACATTTTCAAGAATTCTGCTGGGATTTCATCTATTCCGGCTGCCTTCCCCTTCTTCATGCTATTAATTGCAAAATAAATTTCCTCCTTCATTAAATCGGGTCCCCTTTTATCGTTTTCTATGATATTTTCTTCTTCTATTTTAAAATCCTCTTGAACTGGTTTCCCAGCCTTATCATACAATTCCTCTACATATTCTCTCCATCTTTCTTTTATTTCTTCCAGCTCTGTCTTCAATTCCCCGTCGTTACCCATTATACTAATGTTCTTTGCATCTCCTTTCTTTTTCTTATCGGTTCTTGTTAATATCCTGACTTCCTGGTATAATAGATCCGACCTCCCTCTTCTATCATATTCTGCTAAATCATCACACTTTTCACTCCACCAGTGATCTTTTGCTTTGTCTGTAATTCTTCTAAGTTCACTGTTCAAGCTTCTATATTTCCTTCGGCCATTGCAGCGCTATGTAGTAATAATATAAAACAATAATTATTCCAATAATTAAAATTGTTTTATAATAGTAGGCCTAATATAGTATTGACGAATATACTATCGCTCTCGGCCGACGAGACAAACGTTAAATAAATAATATAATCGATCTAAGCTATGAAATTCCGAAGAAGTTATTAAATTTAATTATTATCTTAATATTAATTAAATAAATCAAACGAGACACTAACTGATTGATACGTTTCGTTTTTTACTAGCAGATACAATATGCAATAGACAAGTGTAATTTGATCAAAGCAAGAGTCATTACAGAAAATACAAATGTTACGTTAACAGACAGCCTATGCAGTCTTTAGAGTATGATGAAATGCACGAAAGACGATTCTTTTTATTGAATAAATAACTTGTAAGACACGCATAAACACATTTTGTACTAATTGTAGGCTTTCACCAGTAACTCCTGACATTGTGTTATGATAATAGTACTGACATTTTTCTACAATAGTGTTTGAATTGTTAAACAGAAAACATTTTTAAAGTCTAATAAGAATAATAATAATACTAATAAAGGTTTAACGTTTGATTCCTCGTCCAAGGATGATGTTAGGGACGTCAATTAGATAGCTTAAGTGAATTATGAACAATATACATTCTTACAAGTTAATAACGTTTTAATGACTTCGGTAGTAGATAAAACACTGCAAAGTATTTTAGTTGCTATTACAGTAAATATCATTTACAAAACGAAGCCACCATTCGTAATGGAGATTAAACAGAGTTGGCGCTTACTTGCTTTAAGTAAAATCTGTGGTTTAAACCACTCCTGAATTTCAATGTCGCTTCACAGATATATTAATATTGGCACTATAGTAAAACATATAAAAAGTAAAATAAAAAGAACATTAGGCCTATGCTACAGCACTGAAAGGTACGAGTCCCGTATATGAAATATATTCTTATCTCAACATAGTGAAATAGAAAATTTTAAATTTTAAAACAGAATATGAATTAATCTTTTAAAAAATGCAGACCTATCCAAAAGTCAAAGATAACATTTTACGTAACAACAAACGAAAATATTAAAAACCGTTATTAAATATAGTTTATCTACACTGGCCAAACTGTACAAAACAAGGACAATAAAATAATTCAATTTAAACTTTCGTTTAAAAACTTTCCTTAAAAATTCTTACAACAAAAAAGAGTACAGTATGGGAGTGATTCAAATACCCCAGAGGTCCCCAGTGCCTCTACAACAGTGTAATGGTGATGCTTTGATAGTGTATAGTGTATACATAGATTACTTAGTTAATGATTCAATGATTATTTGATTGAGGCAGTTAATGACTTGATGACGATGACTCGATGGAGCATATACTGATATCCAAATTAATAAAATGACTTAATAATGATGACTGATTGATCATAAATTGATATCCTAGTTAATGATTAACGATGGTCACTAGATTGAGCATATATATTGATAATATAGTTAATTATTCGATTATTATGATGATTTTATTGAGCCTGTTAATGACTACATGACAGTGAATGACTTGATTGTACTTACGCTTATAACCTAGTAAATGGTGTAATGATGATGATAGATTTAGCAAACGCTGACGACTTAGTTAATAATTTAATGATGATGACGACTTCCAACTGCTAATCAGTATGTGGGGGGTACAAATCCTGAGCTCGCATGTCATTGATATCGCTTTTGAAAGATGAAACTGACGTTAACATTGGCTTTATATAGTTTTTGAATAGTACAATTATAACTACGTCAAATCCGAATCCGGTTCCGTCCAGATTTGTGTTTGAAATCCGGTTCCGATTCCGACGGATTTGCAAAAATCAAATCCGGTGCACCCTAATAAATACGTTATTACTAATCTCGTTTCTGAATTGAATTAGATAAAATAGATAAAATATGAAAATATAAATGATCCACAATGGCACAATTTCGAATAACTCTATACTAAGACTGGCGTAGTCAAAGAGAAGTTCAAACAGCCTGTCCAACCAAATGAAAATATCATTAGCCTAATGAAGGTGCTATTAGATGCTTTCCATCCCTGTAATTAGATTAATTAATTAACAGTGCTTCGTTTTCAGATATAGAATCGGCGCCTAACTTCTCAGAGACTGAGAATAAATACTACATGGGACAACTGCACCAGTACACGTGATTAAGTGTCACAGAAATCTAATATAACTTATCGCAATTGTGCAACACTACACGAAACAGAAATGAACACAGGATGTTATGTAATGGTGCATGGCATACAATGGCACATAGATCACGTGACAAATGAAACAACACATTCGCAATGAGAACTTAAAATTAGATTCATCAATCACCTGCCCACATCCGCGATAGTTCAACAGCTTCATTAATTGCTAAGTAATTCAAATATCATAGTAAAACATTTGTATTAATTCACATGATTAAACAACAGATCAGAGTAGATAAGGCTTTTGCAGGATACGCAACGGTATATCGTGATAAAAGGTTACAAACAGTATAATATATTAACGCAATTTATTAATTAAAAAAAAAAAAAAAACACCATAACAGGGTAGAATATATTTGTACTGTCACAAGGAATAAAAAAGCTATTAATTATCAGCTACTAAACGTCGTCAATATACAGCAGCAGACATAAAAATATACTATACTAAAACAGTCAAGTCTTTCATTAAGAGCCAACTTACCACACAAGTGAAATGTATTATAATGAAATAAAGCAGTCATTACACAACTAACACATACAGTTTTCGTCAATTAACCAATACAAAACAGTCGAGTAAAAATTAATATCGCTGATCTTCTATTCAACAACATATAGCACGACTAATTCCAATCAAGAGACAAGAACCGCATGTATTTATTTGTAGCTAAAGGCACATTTATGTTAAAATGTAATTAGCTAGATAGAGCCTATTCAAAGAATATACATTATACTTTTCCAATTTATACAATAGTCTGTAGTGCAATTAGTGCAATAGTTTGTAGTAGTCCTTACGCAATTCAAAATACAATAAAGTCTAAACAAATTTTCACATGCTGAAGAATAGAACACCTTTAGAAATCTCAATGAGTATAATAATGCTACCAAAATGAATCATCATCATCATTATCCTTCCTCGTATCCCTGTTTAACTAGGGTCGAATTAGAACATTTTGTAATTAGTTCCAGAGCCTAGGCGCTCACCAACCGTATGCCCTTTCTGACGTTGGTTTGAATCATCGTGCTTTGTAGCCTTTAAGGTCTACAAATATTAATAATATCATAATATCATAACTTAAATCTAACCTTTCTATTTATGGGAAGGAAAGTACTTTCTGCCATGTTAAGCAAAACTGTAATAGAAAATCAAGGATTGGACAAGATGTTGAATAAGTCCACATATCATTTCACCGATTTAACAGAACATTAAATAATACTGAAACTCGATCATTTAAAAGAAGACTAGAATCTCCATAATAATCATTAACAAATAACTCAGTGTGAGTACCAATTAGACTCTTGTACTTCTATGAATACTACATTAGACTTAATGAGAGCAAGTTCTATCATCATTCACATGATGTAGTTAGAACAAAACCTAACAGTACATCACTTTACATTCTTTTACAAACAATATATAAGAGATAAATCAGTAATACATAGTTACATTATTGCAACATAGCACCACATAATATTCACTTAGAATCTTTTTCAACCGTACTGTCATGTTGAAGGTTCAAAATATACATGCATATCAATCATGTGACCACAATCGCTAGAGTGAGTAAAATAAACTACATAACTATAAGTACCTACATTAGTTAGCCCTTTCAAATGAGACGCTGGTTTCGGTCGATTTTTAGTCCCAACTTACTAACGATTTAGTTCAAACTTACACGGAATAGACAATAGAAATTTAGATTTAGTCAATAGAATCTAATTGGCATGGGCGCATTCAGTGTCTTCAATTACTAGAATGACTTGACTATTCATATACCCTTCAAATAGACTTCATACAGCCTAAAGATCTGTAGAATGATTGGAATATTCTTCATTTATCCAAATGACAAGTAGAATAACTCAACATTTCTCTCACATCTCTGCACACAGCTCATAGATTGATTTCACATTTCTCTCACATCTCCGCACATAGCTCATGGTAAGATTTCACATTTCTCTCACATCTCTGCACATAGCTCACAGTATGAATTCACATTTCTCTCACATATGTGGCAGGAAATAAACCCACACGACCACGCAGTTCACCGTGCCACCAATCAGCATCTAGCTTCTCATACAAGTGTATGATATCACCTAACACACAAACACATTGTCGTCAAAATACTGCATCACATGATCTGTCACATACATGGACACATTATATCACACACATGCTATAATGTATAATCTAATAACTATACACATTGTATCTAACACATGATTTTATATAATCTGTCCTATACACATGCATCTAGCTTTTACTCGTGTTGTGTCCGGGTTGCTGAAGAATAGACCAACCGCGGACTGCATGTATCACAAAAAGCGGCAAAGCACTAAGATTCAAACCAACATCAGAAAGGGTATTCAGTTGGTGAGCGAATATGCTCGATAAATTGATACAAAATTTACTAATCTCGACCCTAGTTAAACTGGGATTCAAGGGAGGATGATGATTATGATTTCGTATCTCACTTTATCACATAACATTTGACAAATGTAGGTATAAAAAAAGCCAGCAAAACTTCAGTTTAACGCACATCGCTGCTCTGACAGTGTCGGTTTCAGACTAACTTGATTAACTTGTCTATGCAAACACATGACAGAGTTGAGCTGCACTGCGAACTGTATATACAATGTTCTGCTTCTAAATATTAGTTTTATATTTCTTTCTTTAAATAAATGTGTATGATGCTGTTGCTGAATTAACTCTCTTTAACCTCTAGGATTTTATCACTAGAAACACAGCAGAAACTAACCAGGTTCAATAGTTAACTCGTCAGGCTGTACTCCCTTGTAATGATATATCGCCGTACATCGACCTATGGGACATAAGGAGGAGGCGTCAAACTCTTCGTCTAATACAAAAACATTAACAAACAAAATTAACGACATCGCACGAACAATGGATATTTATTATCAATACCCGTTGTGAGAGTTATATTTTATAAGCTAAGCGACGGACACAAATTCTATATTAAATTTGTTTATCGTTCCCAGACATGATTTGTGAATAAGAGCTCTTAATAAATCAGTCAATCACTCAATAATTAAATTAATTTATCAATGAATCAATCAAACAACGAATTGAAGGACTGGATTACAAACATGAAGAAATTAAGCAATCAGTCAGTTAGTTGATAAATGGGGAGAGAAAGTTCTGAAGAGAGCTTATAGGTAGGCTATAACACTATAAGATGCTTCAATACATACTAAAATATTTGGTATAAACATTTTAGACCAAAGAATGCTACAACAATTATATTGAAGAGAAAGTGAGATTCAAACATAACAATTTGGATTTTTAAAGTTCACATTTATTTTTGACATATACTAGTTCAAAAGAGACGAGAAATCTAGCTTAGATCAAGATAGAGCTAGTAATACGAACAGTGATAATATTACTGACAGTCTAATCTGAAGACACTACATAATTTATTTATCCTCCTATTCGAATGGCCCGTATGAAGTCAGAAACGAACTGAAATAGCTTTAATGAATTAACTAAATATCTTTAGTGAAATTTTTGTCTAGAACAACGTTCATCGAGTTTATTGTCTTAATACAGCCATTAATAAAGGCGCAGTAGAACACAAATCACACGGAAATATCTTAAAAATCGGGTCAATAGTTAATAGTTTGGCGCACAAAAGCATGCTTGAAAAGCAAACTATCGTATAGTTCAGTGACCTCTTCACGCGTAACGTCAATCGTAAATTAAAGCACAGGTATACTGCTTAAGATAAAACAACAATCGTAAACAAACAGCTTAATCTATACGGTGATTAATCTATATGGGCCATTTGTCTACCATATGAAATAAAAAGAGGCTAATATTGTTTCGGATTATCTAATACTACGCACCATTTTTATTATTCCTAGCATCATATATTCACAATATATCCTTATCTGTGAAAATTATAGGCAAATATTGATGACGTGAGAATAATAAAATCTTGATGAAATCTTTACGATTTTCCTCTTAATAACAAAGTAACGATTAACCATGAAAAGGATTGACAATAACCTGCCTGTACATGTAAAGCATTCTAAAGGAGTCTTAAAACAAGCATTCAAGTGCTTTCTGACCCAGTACTGTTACTATATTGGAGCCAGTGACCGAAGTCAGTAAGATACTCGACCGCGGATCAGTATGTGAGGGGTTCAAATCCTGGGCTCCCCGTCACTGACATCGCTTTTGAGTGAGGAAACTGACTTAACATTAGCTTTACCAGCTTTTTATTCCTATTCTTATTACTATTGTTATTTATTTATTTGCTTTACTATGATTGAAAGACTATAACGGCTATATCGCGCAGGTTGTGCTCCAAAAGGGATCACATCACAATTGTTATCAAATGAATTCCAGGTAGCGATTAGTCTCTGACTTATTTCATTTAGTTTTCAGTTCATTTGAGGGAGAATTTTATCTAAAGCTTGTTAACAATCCTGAAAACTACTCGATAGGATAGGCTAACGAGAAGCGATGGGGGCTATGGTATGAAGCGTTAGTATGATAATCATCAGGTACATCTTTCAATCTCGTACCTGTCAGATTGGATTTATAGGAAAATTCTAATATTAGATACCAGAACTACCACTGTTACAGTTTTATAGAGATAATATTTAGCGTAATTAAAATACAGCAATACAAACATTTTTGTTTTTTTTAATAATTAACTTGCTACAAATTACATAAACAAACTGTAGAAGCGAAACAAATAATATCAGGATTAGAAATTATAGTTAACAGTTAGTTATAATACACGTAAAAAAATCCAAGCTTTGAACAGACTTATTGCTAGTAGGATACCCACAACAAGAGTAATGGTGTGAGCGAGATTCTAGGACAGAACGATGGCCGTCAGCGTCACAAGCTAGGACTGTAATCAGAGCTAAAGCTATGAGAGGAGTCAGGGTCACAAGCTAGGACTGTAATCAGAGCTAAAGATAGGAGAGGAGTCAGGGTCATAAGCTAGGACTGTAGTCAAGGTCATAAAGTAGAATAGTCAGCCTAAGAATCATAATCTAGACCAAAAGTCAGGGTCAGGAGCAAGAAGAGCACTTAGAATCGATATCAAGGCTAAACGCTAATCTCAGCTGTGTGTATAATCTACTCATATAGTATAATATAGTATAATATAGTATAGTAATCTACTCATGTCTAGATAATCTACTCATATAGTAGTAATATAGTACAGTAATCTACTCATGTCTAGATAATCTACTCATATAGTAGTAATATAGTATAGTAGTCTACTCATGTCTGTATAAACTACTCATATAGGTCTGTATAAAATATCAGAAGCTAAGGCAGCGGCCAGTGTCAGAGACAAGGACAGTGCAAGACAACAGCTGCAGAATTTAGTTCTGCAACCGGCATAAGAAACCAGCAAAGCTATCTCCGTAAAACGCTACGTCAGCAGTCATGGTGAGAAACTATTTGACAGACACAGTCAGACACTAAAATTAAATTCAACTTCGAGTCAAGGGTAGTGCCCATCAGGAACTAGAAACTAGAGCAGCAGCCATTCAACAGCAGAGTCAGGTTAAATGTTAGAGAAGACTCCAGGTATAATAATAGAAAAGCATCCAAAGCAGTCATGATCAAGTAATACAACTGCAGCCAAAACAGTCAAGGTCAAATGTTGCCAGAAGCCAGTGCGGGATCTTAACATAAGGAGACGCTCGACCTAGCAGACAACATGCATTCATGCACCTGAGAAGCTGCCGAATGATGACATCCTATTGACACTAGACACTGTTCTAATACTGCGCCTTCCCGATCCTCTAAAGCTTTGTCGGGGGGGCGGGGGTGCCTTCTGCTTCATGCTTCCGCCCCCGCCTCCCAGGGTGCTACGTCGTGAGGAGGTTTCTTCTTTAATACACGTTCAATACATAAATTCTAATTATAGGTACGTAATACATTTCTCCGTGTTACATAATAAATTTCCCCGTGTTGTGTCCGGGTTGTTTGAAGAATAGACCAACCGGTGACTGCACGTGTCGTAGAAGGCGACTAAAGCACTAAGATCCACACCAACGTCAGAAATGGAATTCGGTTGGTGAGCGCCTAGGCTCCAGAAATTGCTGCGAAATTTTAAACGAATAGAAAAGTCTCAAATAGGGGATTGGCGGGTGGTGTGGTGTAGGACAGAGAGGATTTGAGGCAGTTTATTTGTATCCCGACTCTAGTTAAACAGGGATTCAAGGGAGGATGATGATGATGATAGGTACGTAATACAATCACAACAATACACGATTAACCTTCGATACAATATATTCTAATAAAACATCTGTAATACAAAAGCAGAAATATAAGATTAATCCCCTTAAGATTGTAAATTCTAATAACAAATCTCTTATAAAACAACAATATAGGATTTAACTCTCCATACAATAAATTCTAATGAGAATCTTCAATACAAAGACAATAATACACATATTAACCCTTAATACAATACATCGTCAAATAACTGAATATACACAGTCAAAGCATTGCATCATTCAAATCAATCAACAATTACAACAGTCATATACACTTTAAAAATATACATGTATATATAATAGAAACAAGAATCATCTATTGGTAAGTGACATTTGTTTTCTTCAACCTTTGGAAATATGATCAAAACGGATACTTTCTTTACTAATACTATGAGCCTTCCTTAAGAGCGAGGAATTAAATCTTACGCAGACAATTGGTTTTATAAGATTATAAAGAGTAAACTTGACACGACTGACATTGGAGAAGTAAGTACAGCATTCATTGCCATAGGGCGACCAGTGAGAATACGCATAAATATGTTTAGCAAATAATAGCTTGTCTTGAACTGAGAAAATATAGTTTTTAAAGTAACTTTCTTTATCATCTATTTCATTCCAATGGTCTATTCAACTATAAGCAAGGATTGATTAAACTGAGATCTGATGTATATTGCACTTACAGCTACCCTTACATCATCCTTCCACGCAGAACACGACTTTAAATTCGTACTAATTAAAAGTAACATTTAATTACATTAAATCTTTCGAAGCGATTCATTAACGCATAGAGTTACCAGAGCATATAATCTTGCAGCAAAACTAACAGATAAGTAGATGTTTTTGTTAAAATGAATACTTTAATAGCTAAGAGTGCAGGTTTAGTCAGGCTGATAAAATTAGGGCAGGAATTCATATAACAGACACTATAACTGATGGATATATCATATGTGACATGTTGCTATATCAATTCTGATAAAAGCTGGTAAATTAGCTAAGGTTAACGTCCGTTTCCTCACTCGCTAGCGATGTCAGTGATAATTAATGAAAATAAGGGAACTCTGTCTTTGTCTAGATTTAAGCTACAAAATAAAATCAGATAACTATAAGATATGTAAAGCTGATTAACGTCAGTAATAACGTTAACGTCAGTGTAATTAGCGTCAGTTTCCTCACTCGAAAGCGATGTCAGTGACTGGCGAGGCCAGGATTTAAACCCCGCACATACTGACCCGCGGTCGAGTATCTTACCGACTTCGCCACTGCAGATATAAATCGTTTAATCCTACCAGGTAGTGACTGACCGCCATCAGCGGGGGGTCTGAAGGAAGATGGTGTTCTGGCAGCCGCCGCCTCAGAGAGTGAAAGGTTAGGAGTAGACTCTTTTATCATAGCCTGAGGCACTCGCAATATACTCACGTTGTGACCCTAAACAGCCAAAAATAACAATCATGCTACATAACAGCCTCTCTATCTGAGTGCACTGCCTACAGGCAGGTCCATAGCATATAGCGTCACCACTCTTCTTTATCTTCTATTTTCATCTTCATGTCCACATGTGAGTGATTATATCAATCTAAATCTCCAACATACTAATCTCGTTTTTCCTCTGCTTCTCTTTCCTTTCCTACTACCTTCTATGGCCTCTTCTAGTAAACTCTCCCCCCTTAAGAGGGCGAAGTCGATAAGACACTCGACCGCGGATTAGTATGTGTGGGGTTCAAATCCTCAGCTCGCCGTCACTGACATCGCTTTCGAGTGAGGAAACTGACGTTAACCTTAGCTTTAGCTCTAGCTTTAACATTTTTCAATTAATTTCGTTTGAATTTTTTATATCATCATCACAAATTTAAATGAAGTGAGCGATAATATTTTCTCTTTTCTTATTCTTACCAAAATAATTTAATGAAGCAATTGGAATAAACACATAATTACTGAAGTAAGAAAATAAAGGCCCGTCGTCATCACGAGTAAACTGTATAAATTTCAGGTTCTTGAATAAATATGTACATGATCTAATTCTAATGTAACAATAATTATTAGTGTAATTAATACATGCATTAATAAAAATAATATATACTATTAATTATAATATAATACCATAGAGTAATTACCCGTGGTGTGTCCGGGTAACTGAAGAATTAGCTAACCATGGACTGCACGTATCGTAACATGCAACAAAGCACTAAGATACAAACCAACGTCAGAAACGATATTCAGTTGTTGAGCGCCCAGGCTCTACAAATCTAGACTCTTTAATCCCGACCCTAGTTAAACTGGAATTCAAGAGTACAACATCAAAAACAACAACAATACGATTGGAGTGCTACTAATGTCCATGACAACGTCGAACACTGTGGAACCAAATTAAAACCGATGACCAGCGTGAGGGGTCCATAAAAGGTGCGAGCCAAAATCCGGGTAATCAGTCCAAGTAGATGATGATGAATACAATAGAGTAACAATATTTAACCTGTTTGTCTTTAGATCGTTCTATGTAGGCCATGAGTTTAGAAGGCTGAGGAGAGGCAGTACCTTCTATCTCGGATAATGCTAGGGCAATCTTTGACTGACTGGCTTCTAGATACCGCAGCATTGCATTTATCTGCAATACACATCACACAACATAGAAACCTAACACATCATATAAACCTAGATATCTCACATCACGTGACATAGAAACCTAGATATCACATCACACGACATAGAAACCTAGATATCACATCACACAACATAGAAACCTAGATATCACATCACACGACATAGTGACTTAGATATCACATCACACATCATATAAACCTAGATATAACATCACACGACATAGAAACCTAGATATCACATCACACAACATAGAATATCATAGATATCACCTAGATATCAAATCACACGACAGAGATACTTAGATTTAATCAATCAATTAGTCTACTAGTTGATATCAATCCATTGAAAGCATAATTTAAAGAAATTATATTCGATTTAATCCCATAAGTCAACATTTTAACATTTTATGAGGAGAGCATTTAGTTCTTAAAGTTCTCAAGTATTTCCTAAAGGCCACAGTCAAATGTGATATCAGAATCCTGTCTCTATCGCATGTCAGCGACAGTGGAGGACAAGATTCGAAACCTACACCAATCGTTCCTCAATCGGATACCAAAACATCTATACTACAAGTCGATTATACTACATTATACTACAGACATATATACCAACACGTATTAACCTGCTACAGGCGCAACACAACATTTGTACTAACATGTTTGAACCTGTGACAGGCCCAATATAACGTACATACTAACATGTGTTAACCTGCTACAGGTCTAGTCCGACGTTTATACTAACAAGTGTTAACCAGCTACAGGATCAGTCTGACGTTGATGCTAACATGTATTAACCAACTACAGGCTCACTACAACGTTTACACTAACACGTATTAACCTAACACAGTCCAACTTTTATGCTAACATGTGTTAACCTACTACAGGCCCAACTCAACGGTTATACTAACATGTGTTAACCTACTACTGGTTCAGCTCAACTTTTATACTAACGTGTGTTAACCGCTGTAAAGTCTCAGACTGGGAATCTTCATCGCCATACGCAGGCCTGTTCCGATAGACTTCCAGAAGTTTCTCCACACCCTCTCTACTACTGTTCTCCTTCTCAAGATCTTGTTGTATAAATAATAAATAGTTCTGCAACGCCTGCCGTCTGCCTTCCTTGTCCATCTGATTTCTCTTGTCTTCAGCCTAAAAATATAAAAAAGTCAAGATATATCAAATTTCCAATTTAAATAACATCAAGAATATATTATAGTTGTTACATATAATGTGACCTTAATTACAATAATATAGTAATAGTTTGTTAATTCTCCATTCGCATGTTGTCACATACAATAACATGACGCAAGGTATTAGAACAGAAGAATAGTTTCTCTAGCACTTGTACAAGCTGCTTGATTATAAATTAATCAATCAGCCTACTTAGAGTGCACCAAATAGCTAACAAGCCATTGCATCAACAAAAGCAAATGAAATCAATATATTACCACATAAATACTTTATGGTTAACTTAATCACCACAGTCTTATCATCATCATCTTTTCCCTTTAATGTATTATCTAATTACCTTCAGAGTATGCTGAGAAATGTATTTAGGCTGATATAAAATTAAATAACAGCTCTTTAATAAAACTATTAATCTATAAAATAAATAATAATAAGATAACCTATATAACATATATATTAAACATATAACATTTTTATAATTGTTTGTTAGATACACATTAAATCCCGACCCTAGTTAAACTGGGATTCAAAGGAAAGATGATGATGATGCTGCTGCTTATGATAATGATGTTGATGATGATAGATACATAATACACAGATACATAGAGTTTATGTTGAATCTGCTCAGGCAGACCTACAAACTAATTCATCAAAATAATAAAAAAACTTCGAAGGGATTGGCAAATACATCAAACGAAACTTTTTCAGCTAGCTCAAAAAAGCTTTAATTGATAGATATATGTTTCACATGATAAATACAAATTAAATCCCGACCCTAGTTAAACTGGGATTCAAAGGAAAGAGTGATGATGATGCTGCTGCTGATGACGATGATGTTGCTGATTATAGTTACAAAATAGAACATACATAAAATTCAGGTAGAATCTGCTCAGGCTGATTAGGACCGGTGTGCTTTTGACTTACAACCCTGTGAATGTCTGCAGCACAGTCTATACTGAGAACTGCTTCTCGTATCCTGTCACTAATCTGACAACATCAATCAATCGGTTCAACAAGTAATCAATCAGTAGTCTTAATCTCTCAGTAATCTAATAACACCAATCAATTCAACAAGTATTCAAGCAATAGTCTTAATCTTTCACTGATCATAGCACTAATTTAAAAAATTTCATTAACCGCCCGTTTAACAATTAATCAATCTGTTGATGAAATGAACGAAAACCTTAAGTAATAATCCAGCAATCAAATGATTAGCGAATAATTGAACACTAAAACAGAATAACGAAATCAATTACTCATTATTCAGGCAAAGTATTTCAAAATTTCTTAATCAAGAATTCACCCAATGAATGAAAAATAACAGCACGTTAATTAATTAACATAGTTCAATCAATCAATAATCTATCAATAAGAATTTAACGTCCGGTTCCTCGCTGTAAAGCAATGTTAGGGACGTCTCTTGCAGACTCTACACAAACAGGCGCCTAAGCGCCACACGATGACGACTGAATACACAGAGACTACAAGAGAAAGCGAGATCGAAGATCTTGTAATTGTACCGGTTAATTGTAAAATCGCAGCACACTAATTAATTAGCATTGTTCAATTCTTAAAATCATTTCAATAGCCCTCCACAACTCGTTCTTGATAGAGCGATACGACACTTATTGAGCAGACTAAAATGTATAAGAATATTTTATAAAAAATACTTTTTAGAAATCTTCAATTTTAATTTTTTTAAATTTCAAAACACAACTTGATGACAGAGTCACCAAATAATAGCTGTCCATTCGGAGGTATAAAAAAATCTACACACCTGATACCCAAATGTATCAGTAAACGTATAGATCCACTTATACCGAACGATTGGTAGGATTACTCTAGCACTGTTAAGAGCTACCAAAATATCAAATGTAGTTCGATAGCTTACTTGCAGCGCGTTTACAAGAAATGTACACTTGCACATACATTTCTAAAGATATAAAATTTAAATTCACATCGAAGTAGTTTCAAAAAGAAATATCTTTAACGAGACTTCTTATAGGATTCAGTAAAATAAATTCATAAATGTTTATTTTCTACTAAATCAGTAAAGAATCTTCTAATATTTAACAAAGCAGTAAAGACACCATTATTGCCTGATGAAAGTATTTACTGATCATTATTGGCTGGAGCCAGTGACGATGTAGGTAAGATAATAGACAGCGACTTGTATGAGCGGGATTCAAATCCTTGACTCGCCCGTCACTGACATCACTTTCGAGTGATGAAATGCTAGGTCCTGATATTAGGAATATCAGTATGAGCGGATCAGTATGTGCAGGGATCAAATCCTGGGCTCGCCCGTTATTGACATCGCTTACGAGTGAGGAAACTGACGTTAATCTTAACTTTAGCAGCTTTTAGCTTTAATCTACAATCGCTGAAAGTAAAAAGCGATAAATGGAAAATCACTAAACTATTCTAGTAGCAAAATGTACCTGTGTCAGCTTAGGTCCCATTACAGACTGATGTGAGTTGTACCGACTTAGTGAATCCTGCAGCTGTGCTATCCTCTCTTCCTCCATCTGCTGCAGCTGACCGCAAGCCTGCAGCCATAAATCAACCGCTCAATCAGTTCATCTACTTTATGTAATTTATGATTAATCAATATTACATACTTCACCTTAGGCACATAAATACCAAAGCTTAACTTTCAAATATAAGCGCCTCAGTTTAGTTTAACAGTCGCTTAATACCAAAAGGGATAGGCCTACTTTGAAAAATAGTCTATCTGAGATTACTTTGAAAAATAGTCCATCGGCGATTACTTTGAAAAATAGTCCATCTGAGATTGGAATTATAGCCTCCTGCTTATCAGGCAAGTGTGCTATCCACAGGGTAATCCACCAAATACATATAGAAACACTAATACTAACATCTTCACAGTTTTTCTTACAATAAACAGACAATAGTTGAAAACTGAGAAGTCATAAGCGCTATAGAAAAAGCCATTCACCATCAGTTTGCAGTCTACATTACATTGCATCCGGCTATTACTATTGACTTGTTTATTTTGTGGCTATTTTATTGTTCGAGCCACTACATGGATTGACAAGAACTACTAGTAATAAGTAACATTAGCAGTTCGAGTAGCTACACCGATTGTGGCATTACACCACCAGGCTACTTGACATTCACTGCCCATTCAGCGCTACAGCGGCATTTAGCATAAAGTGACGCCTTATAAATATATTTTTTATTATTATTAATTTACACTACTACCTAAGGATTGCATTTAGTGACTGAATATACCTTAGTTAATTGAGATTCCCATTCTTGTCTCGCCACCTCAGCTTTCTTGCAACTATCATAGTACTCTCGATCTCCCTTTCTAAACGTTTCTTCGAGCTGTTTCTGCTTCTTATCTAACTGCAATAACAAACAGCAAAGCATCATGTGTACTCAATGTTGTACTGTTTTCATTAAACTTACTGTGGCATTTACAGTTATGTACTCTGAAATAAACTACTTTACCTATAGAAATATAAATTTCATTTTTAAATATCAGCACAGGATCTTTTAATTCTAACAGACATACAAGTGTATAAACAGAAGCCTGTCTGCAGTTTCTTAAAACTAGAATATAATTCATGTACTATTTTGTACCATTTAAAATTAAAAACTAAAATTGTGGCAACATTATAACTTTAAATAAATGATTACATTACAAAGAAAATAAACGTCAAATGTGACTTTGCTTTTTCATTGCACAAGAAGCCTTTGATTTAAAAAACACAATTATCTTTGAGGATTTTTAGTCGAATTTTCAATATACATGTAAGCTGGTTTTGGTCTCCATTTTCATACATCACGTATCCATAGCTCGTAGGGAAGCATATATTGTACACTGTCCGTTGTATATTCATTTCTACATTTACAACAACTAATAGCATATAACTACAAAACCTACAGAAATAATTATCAAACTACTTACCTTAGCCAATTCTTTATCCTTGACTTTGCCTTCCTTATTACTTTGACTGAGTAATTCTGCAGTTTTATCAAATTCTCTGGCGCAAGAGTGCGAAGCCTTCTTAAACTTAAACAACAAAATTACCCAATTTAATAAATACATGTAGAATCTTAATTAATTAATAAGCTTAAATCGTAAAATTTACAACTGTCTGCTAGAATAACAGAAATAAACACTGATTTTTAATAAATTAATCTAAAATTTGATTGAACAAGTTCTCAGTCTGGCTCAAAGCAGTGTAGCAACCTGAGGCTTGCTTACTCATAAAAGCCTAACGACAAAAAGTTCTAGAGAATTATATATAATCAGCATATCAATTCAGTGTAACCGGTAAATCAAAAACAATAAAGGAATATATTTAAGAAAAAAAATAGTTCTAAAACAAGTAATAACAATCAGAGAAAATATTCAACGAAAATATGTCAAATTCAAAAATAAATGATGAAAGAGAAACTTTTGAGAACCTTATTTTCTTCATTTCGACGCTCTATTAAATTCTTTATTGATTTCTCAACCGCTGCCTCCACCTGCAAAAAATATTAAACTGAAATTAATCCCCAGACACATATAATAATAATAGTAATAAATACTTAAGAGGAAAAAGTACTTCAGAGGAATAAGTATTTAGAGGAATAAGTACTTCAGAGGAATAAGTACATTAGGGGAATAAATATTTCAGGAAAATAAGTAATTCAGGGAAAAAGGATGATGTCAGGGACATATGAAACCCAGCTTTAACTTATTATAAGAGAGTCCGAAGCAAACCTTACAACTGTTCGGCAACTTAAGATAACTCTCACAGATATTACCTCTCACAGATATTACCTCTCACAGATATTAGAGTTAATAAGAAAGCCAGCATACTGTCAAAACAAGACAATTCATTTGGTTAGAATAAATCTAACAGATTCTAATTCCGGTGATGACTTCAGGGACGTCTCTGACTGCTATGGCTACATTAGCCCAAAACTAATCATCTTGCGCTCAAAGTCATAAATCACGCTACAATAATATAAAGTAAATCACTTTGCAAATGAATTAAATCGTAAAAATATTAATATCGTCAAAAATGTAATTATGAAATATCTGACTTATGCTGCTATTCACTAGAGAGACAATTCACAGTTAAAACCTCAACAGAGGCATAAACTATGGATTAGTCACAATTTGGTATTTTGTAAGGTTTAAATCACGGTTTAAAGTAAGGCATAGCTGCACCTCTGTTTTCGGAAGTTTACATCACGGCGTAACTTTATCCACGGATTGGGGCACTTTGTTTACGAAGCAAGCTGATTGGTCGAAAAACCTGAAGGAGAGCGCTTTCATTGGCTGAGCGCTATAAGTTTTGGCGGGTGGCCTTGAATTTAATAACTAAGCAACTTTACTAATGAATACCGATATTTCCGATTCGATGTTTACGCTACATTAGAGGCGTAAATGATCGGCGGATCAAGACGAGTCTAGTAAATACCACCATCAATCAGATCTGAGGATAAACAGTAACAACTCAGACTTCCAATTTACTTTACACTTATAACCATTAGTCCTCGTACTAAAAGAATGAAAGTTTTCAATCGTTTAATTTCAATTTACTAAAATTGACAACACTACCCTTGTATTCTTCATCATCTTCATTTGAATCCCCGTTTAGATAGGTCAGGTTACGAATTGACCCAAATGTTTAAGTTCGTTTAAAAAAATATTGTAGCAATTTCTGGAGCCTAGATGTTCCTGAATCGAATACCCATTCTGACGTTGGTTTGGTTCTTCAAGCTTTGACGCCTTTTACGACATGTGCAGTCTACGGTTGGTTTATTCTTCAGCAACCCAGACATCCTTAGTACTATCGTAAAATAATATATAATTATGCACAGCAACAACTATATATACCGGTTTTCGATTCTTTGCTTGACTGTCCATGAAATTCTTAATGACTTTACAAATGTCATCATGAAGACCTTGAGCAAATTGTCTGCAAAGGAATTAAAAGAAAACAGACTTGTAACTACTAAGCAAATGTACTACAAGTACATGTACTAGTACATAACACAAGTAAAGAGCGATAAATTTTACACAGACATGTGTAAAGTAAAGAGAGATGAATTTTACACAGGCATGTTCCTGATTTAATGGCAATTGAAATATTTAGTAAATATCAATTAAATTGAGACTCAGCTTAGAAAATAATCAGAAATACTTAGTTTATTAAACAAACATAGAAAATAATCAGAAATACTTAGTTTATTAAACAAACAAGTTTTTTCTTCGCATACTTCAGAGAACAAATTCTATTGTTACTAAGTCAGAGAGTGCATCATCATCTTACCTTGAATCCCAGTTTAGCTAGGGTCGGGATACGAGTTGGCCTAAAAGTTTCATTTATTTAAAAAAATTGTGTAGCAATTTATGAAGCCTACGTTTTCACTAACCGAATGCCCCTTCTAACATTGGATTGGATCATAGTGCTTTGTAAAGTTTTACGACACATGCAGTCTATGGTTGGAATCTTTTTCAGCAACCCGGACATAACACCAGCAAAGAGAGATAAATTTTAATTACTTATGTAGTTCGGCTTCCGTTTCCATTTCTGCTCCAGCAAAACCCCAAGCCTCTGCCAAAGACCTGCCGCACACAATACATTGCTATTAGTGATCCAGGATTATGAGGATCACGAGATCAATGCATATGTCACTCCCATACACATACATATACAATTGATATTATGTATCAATTGTACATGTCGATACAGAAAATCATATACAACATATATCTCTCTCTTAGTGCACTGCTTACTGGCAGATCCATGGCATATCTCTCTCTTCCGTTCTTCTCCTCCAGTCCACATACGAGTGGATCTTTAAATCATCTATAACATTCATAATGATATACCATTATTGTGGGTCAATAGAGATAGTAGATAGTTTTCTCAGGGAATGACGTCCCTGCCCAGTAAAAATTAGTCGAAGCTGAGGAAGGCATAGCGGCCCACCTCTTCATAAGCAAAATCCCCCAAGAATAATGGTATATCATTATTTTTGGGGGAATTTATCATATCAATGGTATATATTTACCCGGGTGTAAAGAACTATTAAGTTCTTTACACTCGGGGTAAAGTTATTATCCATGTGGTAACTTTACTGACACCTCGTGCTTACAAATAATTATTGTTTACTTTGCACCGCTTGCTTAATTTCATAGTTCTTTAAAGAACTATTAAATCTTTTACCCCTGACGTAAAGAACTATTAGAGAAATATTAATTAATTAATCTCTTGACGCTTGTCTGATAAATTAACAGTTAAACGGTCTGGGATAAATACACCTGGAGAAATTATTATTGTTATTATTAATATTATTATTTTTATTATTATTAACAACGAAAACTTATATAGAAGTGTCATGGCCGAAATCTGTCTTCAAGACTACGTTAAAGAAAGAGTTCAATAATAATAAGCTAAATAAAAATTACATTAAAATTTGCCGTATGGATTGAAACATGGTCCATACAATACCTATAACATTAGTTACAGAATATTTATTTATTTATTTATCATACGCACATGATATCACATTGGCATACACAATAGACAGTTAGAGCGCATTAACGGAAATAAAGGCCCTTAAGTGGCACTTACATATTCCGAATTTAAATAAAATAAAAATAAAAATTACAAATATTTTCATTAATTATTAGTTAGGCTCATTAATCTTCACATACTTTATTATAAAAACGGTAAAGCACTAGACTACTTACGACAGTTAAGAGTTAGATTCATTGATAGAAAAAAGAAGATACAGAAGATAAAAGAATGATGTAAAACAATCACCTTAACTCTTTAGGTATTTGCTTATATTAATACCCTCCAGACACTTTTTAAATGAGTTTAGGGTAGACGCATTTACAACACTAGAGGGTAGGGAATTCCAACAAGCAATGCATCGGTTTTTGAAATGATATCTTTCAGCATTAAAATAAAATTTATTCATGTTTAAACTTGAACCATTATCTTGTTACCCCGCTTTTGAAAACAAAAAACTCATCAACAGGTAGGTCAACCAATCCAGTGATAATTTTATAGTACAAACATAGGTCAGATTTAAACCTTCGTTGCTCTAAAAATTCGGAAGCCAAAACTTTGAATCTCTCCAAATATTGCAATCCTATCATGCCACTTAGCCGTTTAGTGAATCCTTTCTGAATTGATTCTATCAGAACAATATCACATTTTCTGTATGGAGACCATAGATTAGAACAATATTCGAGAATCGGGCGCACAAAAAATGTGAACGCTTTAAATAATAGCACATGCTTTCTGGATTTAGAGCAATGCAAAATTATTGAAGCCCTTTTTCTTGCTTTATTGCAAATATCTTTTATATGTGAACAATATATAAAGCATATGACTTAATTTTGAAGAATGCTTAAATTTTTAAGATTTTGAAATGTCAATATCTTCGTTAAAACAGATAATACTTTCACAAAAAATTTCATGTCTTTTAGACAAAAATATTTCTACACCTAACAGGCAAATTTGGTGCAATAATGTTTACCATAATAATATTGTAATTCATTCAGTGCATTGATTTGAGTAACCTGGGAGCTTTCAGACGTCGATTCAAGCAGAGGATATTCAATTTTGAATATCTACTCAAATATAATCAACAGCAGAACTAAACAGCCCTTGTCAGAATAAGTATTTAATCAAAACTGCAAAAACTACCAGCACAATAAGCCTAGTTAAAAGAAATTTTGCTATATACGTTTTCGTAGATATGCTGTTACTTTTGTAATACGACTTCGCCACTGGCTGGAGCCAGTGGCGAAGTCGGTTAGATACTCGACCGGGGATCAGTTGATGCGGGTTCAAATCCTGGGCTCGCCCGTCACTGGCATCGCTTTCGAGTGAGGAAACTGACGTTAACCTTAGCTTTACTAGCTTTACTAATAGTAAACACTATGGCCAAAGTATACTCTAGTTAAAGAATTGTAACTTACCCAATATTAGACGATGTAATTTTAGTCAGCTTGCTGCTAAGTTTACTGAGAGACCTGGCATACTCTGCTTCCAATGTGGCTCTGTGCAAAATAAACACAGGATTATAAGTGCTTTACACAAGCCTTGTCTTAAAATATTAATTTACACACTTTACTATAGTAATGGGTTCCGTAGAGATAATCCAATAGAGATAATCAAATCCAGTGCTCATCTTGCCACTGATATGCTTTCAAGGCTAAAAACTAACGTTAAATATTGCTTCGAGCTTAAATGATCGTCCTCCATGGCAGCCATTTGTCTTAATACCATATGTCTAAACCGTTCGGCAGATTAGTCAATTACGGATTTTCCTGTCCGTCTAATGTCAGAGATTTTGCTCTCTGATCACGTCGAACGTTCATCAATTCACTTAAGGATTTCTCATTTCATTTGTCATTAAATTATCTGCTGCTCTACACATTGAGTTATTTACTTGATGTTAATCAATCATAGTAACTTTTATACGTTTACAATGATTAAGTTCTAGGAGAAAGTTCACCAACCATTGATATTATAATTTTTTCTAAAAGATCCTAGATCTTTGATTTTATTTCAGAGTAATAAATACTTCAGAGGAATGAGTACCTCAGAGGAATACGTATTTCATGGGAATAGGCACTTCAGAGGAATAAGTACTTCAGAGTAATAAGTACTTCAGAGTAATAAGTACTTCAGAGGAATAAGTACTTCAGAGGAATAAGTACTTCAGGGGAATAAATATTTCAGGGAAAAAAGTAGTTCAGAGAATAGTACTTCAGAAGAATAATTTCTTCAGAGGAAATGCTCAAACTACTTCATCTCTTCTCGTTGTAGTGCTGCTTGAACCAACTCTCTTGACTCGGATTGAGATATTGCACAGCTTTGATATCCCTATATTCATATGAATATACAGATGTCCATCGGTGTGAAGCAGGCTTCTGCAAGATACTGTTAGAGTCTTAAATCTTCTTCAGGAAATGAGTTATTGGCCCTATCTCTATTCGTTTATTTTGTTGTACTTTCCCTCTCTCTCTCTCTCTCTCTCTCTCTCTTTCTCATGTTTATTCTTATACTTGCTTTGATTTCCTGTTTATGTATTTTAATTTTATGTTTGCTCATCTCTTATTCTGTCTTAACAAAAAACGTTGTACATGGTGTCATCGTGGAAAATAAACACAGTTCTCTTTTATCCAAATAGCAGGCCCAGAGATCATCTGTCTACTCAATTTACGGTTCGGGCGTGCTTTCAAGACAATCGATCAATATGTAATTATTATCATTATCATTATTATCCCCGTCAGAAATAAAAGTTACTGCAGCCTTAACTAGTTTTATGATTAGAAAGGTGATTTCTAATTTACAGTCTAATTTTTTCATAATTATTTCGTGTTCAGAAAGCAAACATTCTGATACAATTATGACGAGTCAAATAAAGTAACTGATAATAAATAAAGTAATTACTAAAGTAATAAACTAGCTGTAACTGATTGCAAACATTGAAAGAGTATGATTAATCAATATAATACACAGAGTAGTTAAACTAAAATACAGCGATAGTAAAAATAAGAAAGTAAAAATTAGAAAGTCCTTAAATACCACAATTTGCACAAATATTTGCACAACAGACCTTTCATTTAATACTGAGTATATTTCTCTTGATAAATCAACTCCCTGTTTAATATACTTCTTTAGCTCTTCAAAGCCATTTAATCCCTGTAAAAAATAAAACAATTTAGAAATTGAAGCATTTTTTATTATATATTACGAACAGCAGAAGTAAACACGCATCAGAGTGAAATAATCAACCATGTTGGTACCTATCACTTTTAATGCCACATGTTCACAGTTGGGCAATTCAGTCAATTTTGAGTGTAACAAGTCCTGCGAAAGTCGGAGATTTTACTCTCAAATCAGCGCGGCAGGGAATCGAACTCACGAGAGTTCAATTCACCTCAGTATCTGTAATTTAAAACTTCATGACGTTACCTGACGCCTCTAACCACTACGCTATTGAAACATTCGTTAAATGGGTGAAGGGAATCCCTGTGAGAATCACTATAAATAGCACATTGCACAGAATTATACAGAACAATGTCAACAGTATATATAAAGAAAAAATAAAATAGGGCAAAAAAATAAAATCACAGAAATACAAAATATTCATCCAATACTGCTAGACAAAAATGTTTTCATTGTTACAACTAAAATACAGTACAATAAATTAATAATATTAATGTGTCTATAGTAGAACTCAACATTGAATATCTGAAGTACACCTTAAAGCGGAGGCTGTGACACAATGCGTTGAATGCCTTTAGGCAGCAAATAAGATCTATGCAATGAAACCACTGTTTTATGAGGAAAACAATGTTTTATATGATGTAAAATTAAGAAGCTCAATTCAGTGAATTCACTACATGAAAATTAAAAATTTGCATTTACAGCATACACCACGACACTTACTTTTACATATATGGCGTACTCAAATAAAGCACAAAAGGGCACTGTAAAATTACTTTCTTCACTAATAGGCTGTTTGTAAAGTATCTACATAATAGCTCCATTTCATATAAAACAATGTTCAGGCTAACGTCTTACACAATTTTGTATAATACTACCTAGATAAGCTTCTAGAGACAATAATATAGTAGCTAACAATATTGTGAAAAGAAATTTGTGTCTGCCTATCTCTCTATCTCTCTCTCTGGCCTACTCTGTAGTAGCCAGAACAGAACCGGGAAACATGAACATGAACAGTATAACATCAAATTAATTCAACACTATTACCAAACACTGATATTAATAATCATCAATTATGATCTTAATCCAAAGCATTAATCTCTTAATCCGTACTTTTGATCTCTCCCGGATAGAGGATACATAATACACACACACACACACACACACACACACACATATATATATATATATATATATATATATATATATATATATATATATATATATATATATATATATATATATATAGTATGATTGTTCAGTGTATTGAGGCAGTTTTGGACTCATAATTATATATCATGTATACTATTTAATATAGGCTTGTACAGTTTCTGTGCATTTGAAAGACGTGAATTTATATGTTTATAAAAAAACCGGATTTTCTGAATGAATCAATTAGGATGTCAGAATCATTACGCTCCATCAAGTCATAAGTCATTAACTGCCTCAATCAAATAATCATCGAATCATTAAATAGCTATCAATATATGCTCTATCAAAGCATCACCATTGCGACATTAACTAGGTTATTAGCGTATGCTTCTTCTTTGAGGTAAATTTACAGCAAATTTTGAAATATCTATATGTTACTTTTTATATTAAAAATGCTTGCCAATCCGGTGATAAATCCGACCAGATTTGGATAACTTTGCCTGAACCGGATTTCAAAAAGTGCCGGAATCCGGTCAAACCGGAATCAGAATTCGGTAAACCACTATTATTATTGTTATTATTATTATTAAATGTGAAATTTAACTCACCGGATCATTAAACTCGTTGCTATCTCCCATAATTCTGATTTTTAATAGTGTATCCATTTTCTTAAATTATTAAATCCAGTTATCTTCAAGTCTGTGATTGTCTTTACTACATAAGAGCACTTTTATGTGTTCTAATTAATTTGAAATTAATCTAATTAATTGATATATATATATATATATATATATATGTTTGTATATCAATCCTCAGTCAGTCAATCAATCACCTGATAAGGACATCATATTCTTCCTATATAAATTCATAAGGGTCATGTTAGATATGTTAAAAGTAAATCGTAACAAGCATGATCTTCCACATTTGCTTGAATCAGAGGAAATGCTAGTGCCCTAACAATGAGAGCCGGCAAGTCCTGGAAACATCAGAATTAAACAATGTAACACGTGGAGAAAGATTAGGCGCTTGCCGTGAATAGCAAAGAATTTAGTAATAACTATGTTGGTTAATGTTATCCAATTTAAATTGTTTAATCACCGCAATGCATATGCACTCGAAACCTTGTAAGTCATATGATGAGTATCTCTCTCTATCTTTCACTCTCCCTCTCTCTCTCTCTCTATCTCTCTCTGGTGATCTTCGAAATGGCAGGTCCAAGGTACATATTCGTACTCACATGCTGCTTTCAGGCTACATAAAGAGCACTTCTGTGATTAACGAGTTAATCCCAGCACAAAAGGCTATGCCTTTATCCACACATTAATGTAGCCTATAGTATGATAATATTCAAATATGGCTTCTGAAATGGCTTCAGTTGCATTTTTCAGTTCCTGCTCAGTCGCCTCATATGACACATACAGTTTATAGTTGTTCTATTTTCAGTGTCCCGGACACAACACAGGAACACAGAACGATGGCCATATGACGTTTAATTTTCTAGTTAAAGATTTCCTGCATCTGACAATTTAAATAAATAATAAATATCTAGCATTATAGTGAAATGATCAATCATGTTAATATCTATTACTCTTAATATGACATGCATAAACCATTACACGATTTAGCCCATTTACCATGTAACCAGTCAGGATAATGAGAGTCCCAGATTTTATTCTCAGATCAGAGCGACCGAGAATCGAACCAACTAGAGTTCAAGTCACCTCAGGATCTGTCATTTAAAAGTTCATGATTTTACCTGACCAATCTAAAACCACTGAGCTATTGAGGCATTTTAAATTCTGATGTCAGATTATATTAAATTTAATAAGTTAAAACTTCAGAACTTTTGTTGCTATCGCAGTCTAGCAGGAAATGATTAATATTTATTTAATTTGAGGAAAGTCACACTATCAACCAAGCTAAATAACTTGAAATATGACAATGATTAGCTATATGTAAAACGTCTACAGATGCCCATACAAGATTTTTCCACAAAATAAGTATTATCAGGGTAGCAAAAAAAGCTATGGCAACAGTAGCTACGTGTATATAGTAACATGACTAAACTACAATGGAAATTAAATTCACAATTGTCATACATTAAACTAGGAAATAAAATACACAATAGCCTACTTTAAATCATGTCAAATGTTTAACAGGTAAACGCTACAGAGGCTTACGCAACACTCTTAGAAATACTTGTTAGTTCAAAGTTCCCAGTTAGCAGACTAAATGCTTACTAGTAGAGACCATAGCAGAAAGCTCAAATCCTTATCTAATCAGTTAATGTTACAGATTTATCATGAGATCACCATGTAACTCAAGAGACCACAAAAGTTTAAATTTTGACACATAGATTACAGAATAAATGGCTAATGTTAATCTCAGTTTCCTCACTCGCAAGCGATGTCAGTGACGGGCGAGCCCAGGATTTGAACCCCATACACACTGGATCCGCGGTCGATTATCTTACTGACATCGCCAATGGCTCCAGTAATAATATTACAACTAATAATAATAATAATGATAATAATAATAGTAATTAATATTAATAGTTATTAACCCCCTAATAAGGGGATAATATTATGCATATTCCATGCATTAATAGACCTGTTCTTAAAAATACACCTCTTCCTGTTGTTAAGGAAGGGAGTCATGTAAAGAAAGGCGTTACTATTATGAGTCACCCCAGACTTAAAAGAAAGAATTTAGAATTCAGAAGACCCCTATTAACTCTTATTAAGATCTTATTAATTTAAAATTCAAAAGACCTTATTAACCCTAGCCCTTAGGCAGCATATAAAAAGGTAAGTTTTAAGTAAAAATCAATGTATAATTAACTCAACACATAGAATGTCAGGTACTGCAACACAATTATAAATAAAATCTTGGATATCTAAAGAACTGATAACATAAATTATTGGCTAAATTGTTATTTGAATTGGCTGGATGACCGAATGGCCTAATGGACAGGAAGCTTGCCTGAGAAGCGGGAGGTCAATATTTCTAACCCCAGCCAGATCGCACCTGATATTAACTCTTGTAACATGGAAACAGACGTTAAACAAACCCATACAGCTTTACTAACAGTGTAAATACATTCAATTAAAAGCCATAGATCAATATCACAGTGAATGATCATTTCAGTTTAATGTATAGGTGCTTTTACAGGACTGGTGATTTAGAACTCAATTTATTGTTCACTATCTGAATCATTATTGAACCATTATTACTTGAGCAACTCAAATGACAATGATATCAGAACCTAGTAAAAGTTCTGCTGTGTTGCTATGGCAACAATAGCCAACATCTTCATTGTCCTAGCATTAAGTATATATTTAATTACGATAATTTATTGAACTATAAAATTCCCCAGGAGTCCTTCTTAAAGCTATATAGTAATTCAGAATCTCAATCAGCTTACTAGGTCAGCTTACTATGTCACTGTTAGTTTCCTAATAACCTTCATTAATGCTCACTTTCATTAATTCTCATTTTCATCAGCATATTGTGTGTGTGTGTGTGTGTGTGTGTGTGTGTGTGTATATATATATATATATATATATATATTATATATATATATATATATATATATATATATATATATATATATATATATATATATATATATATATATATATATTAGGGTGACAATGAAGTACCTAGGAAAACATTTTTATTTTAATTTTTATCACTCACACCCTCTTAGATTCTTCATTTTAGTACAAATGAGTAATGAAAAAAATTTGGATGGATTTGGTTGATATTTAGAGGTAGCACAAGACCGCTGAAGTTTTCATCTATTATCAAGCTAATGCAGCGATTTACATAGTATTCAAAGTTTATTCGTTATTTATTTAATAAATTAAAATTCAATTAAGATACGTAGAGATTCAGTTTAAGAGAAATAGCAACTATCTATGGAGTTAATTTCTTGTATTTCGCTCACAAAGCACATGGTTTAGTGTTTACTGTAGTATCTAAATCAAAGGTTTACAGATTTTCATAACTATACAAATTTTCAGTGCTTTTAAGATAGTTGCTGCGAGAAGGCTAATTGCAAAGTTAAAACAAAGAAAAAAAACAGAGGTATTTGGTTGATGGGTAGTACAATACTGGAAATTACAGAATCAAAGCTCCCTTCAAGCAAGCAGGTTTTGCAACGTTTCTTTCATCATCATCGTAATGATAAGAAAGCAAATCAAGACAGTGCAATCAACACTGCGAAAGAAATTTGTGTCTTTTGGGAGAAAGCAAAGATACCTACGAAACAGGAATGTCATACTGTAAATAAGATAAAACAATTACATTCCATGTGGCAAGGATTAAAGAAAAGTGCTGCACACAGAACTGAAGTGCAGCAAAGTAAGGAAGACAGGTTTGCTCAAAACTTTGATGACCTGTTTGATGTTGCACACGCAAACTCTTTGACTTTGATAAAGATTGAAGAAGACTGACAGCTTCTGCTCGTTCAAAGAGAGAGGGGAGAAGGGGGTGCTTGGGTTCAGTGGACACCAAAATGGCTAAACAAGATGTCTGCGGTCTAGCAAGAGATGCCTTACTTCATGCGAGACAGAGAAAAGAAGAAAATCGTTCTAGAATTGAGTCAAAACCTGTTCAACAGAGTAGTAGCAGTAGCAGCATCGAGGAAACGAATCAAGGTAGCGGCTCTAATGAAGATGTGTTGGGCTTATCGATGAAAGCTAGTGTCTTCCTTCTCTTCCTTTTAAGAGAAGGAAGACTACCGTGATCATGAGTTCTGAAGTTTCTGCTGCTTTAGATCGATCTAAGATAAGCAACAGAAATGCAGTGTAGGTTTTGGCAGCTTCTGCACAATGGATCCTGGGAATGGATCCTAATAAATTGACCATTAATCGGGAATCAGTTTAAGCATACAGAGCTAGAACTCGTAGGACTCCGTCAATTCAACGTTTTTGTGATCAAGGTGTATTTGAAAGCCAATGTCCAACATCAGCTTCACGTTACGACCTGTCTCTGCTCAGAGACATAGAGGCATACAAGACCTTGGATGAATTTGTTGCATCGGCAGCAATGAAGAGTTTCTCCAACCATCTATGGTATCTCAGTGAGACTATGATTGGACTGGCATTTTTGATGCAAATGTTACCGTTGATGAAAAAGTCGACATGATAAGAGCGCTTGAAAGCGAAGGTTCATGTGACTATCCACCACACAGAATTATTGTTGATGATAAAATTACCGAGAAAAAAGCTATCTGATTTCGTAACAAGGAACACTAGGAAGCTGTTAATAGCTCTAGGTGTGAATCAGGGTTTTCTAGAAAAAGATCCAAGTACATGGGACACTAATGACATATACATTAAAGCTCGGAGAAAGGCAGGCCAATTACAGGTCATGAATGATGCTGCTGAGCGCAGCGTTGCGCTTGGTTAATCGTTCAATGGAGTGCTTACTAACCAAGAGAAACAGAAACAGTTCCTTTTACAGATTGTGGAGAATCAGAGATTGCATTGACCTGACTCAAATAAGTCAATGGTGGTCACGAAAACTTTTAATGACTGACAGTATTTTCATTAAGTAGGTCACATATTATATATAATATTTGAGTCTGTTGTGCAACCTCTAAATATGAATGGATTCTCAAAAAACTTTTTTTTTAACTTTTACATAGAAATGAACATATGTAGAGGGTGTGAGCATTAAAAATAAAAAATTTTGTTTTTATTGTCAACCTAATATATATATATATATATATATATATATATATATATATATATATATATATATATATATATATATACACATACATAAATTCAGGAAACTATATAATAAGTCAGAATAACTGCAATGAGTCAGGAAACTGTGCTAAATTCAGCAATTCCTCTCTTGCAAGATGAAACATACTTATTGTCATATATCCTAATAAGATAATCAAGTCTTTAAACCTCAACAGTTGCGTAGACTACTGATTAGTCACAATTTGATACTCTGCAAGCTTGAATCGTTGTGTAAAGTAATGCATGGCTGCGCGCCTGTTTTTGGGCATTTAAACAGTTGATTAGTTACACCACTAATTAAGATATAATATTCTGGCTTTGTTTAAGAAGTAAGCTGATTGGTCGATCAGCCTGAAGGACAGCGCTGTAATTGGCTGAGCGACATAATTTGGCGATTGACCTTGTAGTTAATAACCACGCAACATTTTTTAGTGAATACCAAAATTTCTGAACAATAGTTTAACCAACAACAGGGGCGTAAGTGATCAATTGATTAAAGACAAGTTAGTAAATGTGGGTATTAAAGCTGCTAGGTTTATATAAAGATGTGAAAGCTGTAACAAGCTTTTACTAGTCACTGATGGTAGCTCGAGTGTGTAATAGACAGGTTTACGCGAGAAATAGACAGGTTTATCCAGGGCTTAGCCACTTTTGGGTTTTAAGAACTTTTCAACCCACTAATATCTGCTGATTTATCGGTTGATTTATCACCTCAAATTCCACTGGTTAAGCTTGTCGTTTGCCCGTTAAATTCTAACAGCTCTGGGAAATTTTCTCAGAGAAATTTTAAGCGTGCAGATGTTACTAGCTTAATAGCAGAGCTCAACGATCTTCAATTGCTTGAATTTTTGGAATCTAACTTTATGTAATTAGGCTGAAGTTGTGATCGAGATCGTTTCATAAAATGCAAAAAACGATTAAATTATCAGGGCAACAAAGACCAAATCTATAACTTATTAAAAGTTACTCTTATCGCTTACACATAAAATGGGCTTATGAGTTATTACCAAAGTAGTTAATTAATTACTTAGCTAACTGTAATTAGCCCATCAATTTGGTATTTGACTGTCAAAAACTTAGTTATGAGAATTGATTAAAATTCGTAGGATTAACCTCTTTAAGTGAGAGAAGAACTAGAGGAGACTTAATAGAAGTTTTTAAGATACTCAAAGGCTTCAGCAAAGTTAACCATAGTATTTGGTTTAATTTATCAAACAACAGAAACACAAGGGGACATATTTATAAACTTAGTAAATTTAGAAGTAGACTAGATTTAAGGAAATTTTTCTTTAGTCAGATAAATGCTTGGAATAGTTTGCCAAGCGAAGTTGTGGAAGCAGAATCAGTGAATGCTTTTAAAAATAAATATGATAAACATGTAAATTAGATGCTAATTGCATGTTCATTGTTATGCATAGGCTACGTATAAATTTCACATGTTGACATAAAGTCTGTATGCTTTGATTTATATTAATTGGTTTTAGTTAAGAGCCTGACAAGTCTTAAACAAGCATATAATTGCTTCCTGACTCCGTAATGTTATGTTATCACATATACGAGTGAATCGTTTCTCCGAACATCTGCATCCAAAGCGGAACTTATTATAAGACTGCGAGATAACTCTACAGTATTCATCCAAAATCCGTCGAATAAGAAATAAAGAGAACAAAAGAGCAGAAAACTTCGCATTTAAAATGCTACACTGATACATTCGAAGTCTACTCACCCAAAAAGAATCCTTAAACATCGCCGTACTCAGTAGATATACTGTGACAATCGAACAGTTACGTAAATTCGCTAAATTAAATATCAGCTAAGAATCTTAAGCTAAGCAGGCATAAGGAGTTAGACTGAATATGTGATGGTAAATTTCATACAAATTTTTATTTACAAATCTACTTTAAAAGTAAACAAAGACATCCGCAGTAAAAACTAAAAGTAAACAGCATTGAAGTCACATGTTCTTGATCCAACAGTAGGCCTACAGTTTCTCACAAAACTGAACTTACAAGGTTCTAACAAGCAAAGTAAAATAAATTGCAAATATAAAATAAACAAAGATCTCAAATGTTAGGTTAACTGAACCTTATGGGACTTCGAAGATCTTATTAAAGATAGACTAAATAGTAAATAATCGCATTCAGTCGAAAGCAGAGATGATACTGAGCAAGACACCGTTTGGTTTTAGGAAAGGATGCGGCACAAGAGAAGCAATAGGGGTAATGCGGGTTCTTTGCAAAAGAAGCTTAGAATATGGAAAAGACGTTTTTGTACGCTTTGTAGACTTCGAGAAGGCCTTTGGCAGGATTGATTGGATAACGATGATGAATATCTTTTATTTCATATTTATTTGAGTTCTGAACCTTTTGGCAAGTCGACCAATTGTATTGTTGTGGAAGATATGCATCTATGAACTGCAATCACTACATAGTGCATAAGTCAATGTTGTTCTCTTTGCCTGTATGGTACTGCGTAATTTTTGGCTATGCTTATGTAGTCATACGGAGCTACCAACGCTTTATTAGTGCACAATTAAACTATAGCTATTTTTATTAAATTTTCGGTTTTCAGTTTTTGACTGCTGAATATTTTTGTTTTCACAATAGCCTAATTTTAAAGATATGATTTTATAGCTTCCTTTATATATATATATATATATATATATATATATATATATATAGTATATATATATTATATATATATATATATATATATATATATAATAATATATTATATATTTATACAAGTATACCTACTGTATATATGACCTACAGTCTATAGACAGAAACATCTTAAACCAGTTTGCACATCGATAAATATACAAAATAATTAATTTAATCACATCAGTGAAAAATAAGAAATAGACACCGTAAGCTTACAGACTATATTTTACTACAAGAACTTGTGATTGTAGCTGGATAATGTTATATTTATGTGCAGTTTAAATGATGCTGTTCCGTTTTGTAGGTTTTGTTTGGTAGACTTTTCTGAATTTGATATATTAAGAAATCGTCATAATTTCGAATTGAAAGGGCAGGTAGGTAATGTCAAACAGGAATATAGGATAGAATAGAATATAGGATGAAATTTAAACTATGCAATTAGGCTAATATTTCCTAAATATATACACTTCATGTAAGGAGTATAATATATTGTGAACATAACCTTTATTTAGTCTACTGAAAGGTTTTCTTCAAAATTCAATAAAAATAACTACAGAAAGTGATATAATATCCATGCTTGAAAGAAAGAAAAAGAAAACAACTTAGTTTTTGATAGCCAACAACAAAAGGTGGTAGGAGGCGTGATGTTTGGCACAACTTTGCTTGAAATAACTGTTAAATTTCAGCAAGAACCGGTTAGCTTACAATTGCGGTCGCTCCAACTGGCACAAGTGTTTCTAAAGGCCTATTTCATCTTAAATAAATTGTTGACAAACATTTTTTCTGGTCTACTTACATTGCATTTCCACAAATGTTTATACTCAAATTATTCAGGCATTCTAGAGTAAAGCTATATCATCATCGACTGATATTTAATAAGCTACACAGGACAAAGTTTAAGGTCACTTGAATATCTTGATTAATAAAATCAATGGTTAAAAACGTCTAGACAATTACAGATATGCTTCAAAAACTGTAAATAAAAAGAAAGTTAATAAATATAATCTAGTTCATTCATTCGCAGACCAATTTAATAACCTAGATAGTAATGACATGTTGGTGCTCACAAGCTTACTGTTAAATTAATTCTATTGGTACTCTTGGAATGTAGAGCGTATGGCATAGGGCCTAAGGTGCCAACTGAACATGGCATTCTTGGCACCAGGGCACCCTCTTCCCGTTCACGGGTGTACGGAACTGTGACCTTTTATAGTTCTAGGCCATATTATCTCGGAGAAAATAATGCCGCCAGGTAAGAAAAACTTTAAAGGGAAATCATCAGAATAAATATCTTTTTGGTAATGTAGACATACCTGTAGGCCGAAGGTCCATTGCTTTCATCATGGGCTCAAATCACTTTCAAAAGTGGTGGGGTAGAAAAATAAATGTCGCCCGCAGCGCGAAAACTTTTTTCGCGCGCCCCACCAAAATTAGGCTATGCCCCAACATTTTGAGTTAATTTGGTGGAGCAAAGGAATATTTTGTAGGGCAACAAGCTTTTTTAGCCTAGACAAATTATACAAAAATTTCTTTGCTGACAGTTCGGGTTAATATGTACGTTGACAGTGGCGGATCCAGGGGGCCCGCTAGGCCCGGCCATAAAAAAATTATAAACCATGTTTTCATTGCTTTATGGCAATTTCTGTGTGTCAGTATGTCTGTAAGGGCAGTGGTTGGGGGGGGGGGGGGAGAAGGAACTCGATCAGTTCCACTAGCTAAATATTTTTCAGATATGGAAATAGGGGCCCATGGTTGATATCCTAGAAGTCCTATATAATGGAAGGGGGCCCGAAAGATGTTGATCGTTTCACTAGCTCTCAATTTTCACTTTAACCACTCTCTCTCTCTCTCTTTCTCTTAGTGCACTGCCTACAGGCAGGTCTATGGTATATTACGCCTCCACTCTTCTGTCTTCCACCTTCCACTGTATAAGAGGAAAAAAGGGTGCAAGTAAAAATGTGAACTCTGTCCTGGAGCAGTGGTGCAAACAGCCTTGGCTGGGAGGGGCTTAAGCCCCCCTCCCTACTTCCAAAATTAGGTCACTTTTGTAATTCGTCCAGATCCGCAGAGCTTCTTCAGAGGTGAAAAAAATTAACCTACTTTTTCCAAACAAATGTATTATTTTAAGCATTTTAGGTTTTCCTCTCACTTTAGGAGGGGTATGAGTGGGGGCGGGGGCTAAGATACAGGGTGAGTGGGGGCGGGGGCTAAGATACAGGGATACATTCGTTCTATGAGCCGAGCGCAGTAGTGAAAACAATTGAGCCCTCCCTCCCCCACAGCATTTTTCTGGTTGCGTCACATGACCCGCGAAGGCGGAGGGTAAGCAAAAAATATGTACACTGTCAACAACAAAATTCGGCCCTCTTAAACATTTCCTGGATCCGCCCATGTACGTTGAAATTTTTGTTTTTAAATGATCCAGTAACTTACCTAATTTTATTGTGATACAAAGGATTATTGAAAAGCAATCGTAGTTTTAAATGATATCACATTCACACTATTATTATGTCATGCACGGGTACAACCTAACAACAATTATTGCACCCGTACAACTTATAACAAAAATAAAGCGACAACAACACAAAAAATCAGGTAGGAATAACAATTAAGTCATATTTAATTACGTAAGTTTGGTAGCGGGGCAATAGCATGGTCTTAAAGTTAGTGCCTTTCAAGCTGCTGAACCGCGTTCAATCATAGTCATTTCTACTGTCCATTCACGCTGGGCAAGAACAGTAGGACCACAGTAGGATTGCACAGACCAACTGTGGTCCTGGTGGCAGCATTGCAAATGTTCTGCGCCGCATATTATTGCTCATAGTGAAATTTTTTATTAGATTAAATTAAAGTTTTTACTTAGGCCTAAATGACTGTTTGACACTTGTGTCGTTTTTAATTATCTCCTTAAAGTACGCTGTTTAGCACATCTGAAAATGATCTGATTACCCCAAAAATGGTGGGGCAAAACCCTATCTTTGCCCTACCTGCTGAAAATTTGGTGGGGCGCAGCACCACCATGCCCAGCGTGATTTGCACCCATGGCTTTCATCTCTATGAAGTAAGGATGCGTCCCATTGAAAGGTCGGATGTTGAGAAGAGGTTTCGTGTCGTTTGACCTACCGTTCGACGGTCTTCTCGTAAGTATAGACACACACACAAACACACACACACACAAACACACACACACACAGATATATATATATATATATATATATATATATATTATATATATATACATGTATATAATTATATATATATACATGTATATATATTTATTTATATATATACATGTATATAATTATATATATATACATGTATATATATTTATTTATATATATATATATTAGAGCTGCAGACGAATAAAAAATTTAATCGCGATTAATCGTACGATTAATCCGTTAAACGAGTAGTTAATCGATAGGACCATTTTTAATCGAAACTGTTATGTACACTGTCAACATACTTATATGAATAGTAATTGAGGTTTAATAACTATTTTAGCATTAAAGGATGATGGCAGAGATGACTACCTACTGATACTTTGTTCAGCTAATTGTTACGAATTAAGACACAAGATTATTAGCTGTACCAACTGAGAGAGAGAGGCTACGATTTCATTTACAAAGAGGCAAGTTGTTGAAAATAGGCTTTCGCGTGGCACAGGTGAGGCCGCTGAACCCAAATATTTCAGGTCCAAAAAACAAATCAAATTACCGGGAAAAATGTTGACAGAGTTAAGTTTAATACAATTACTGATCTGGCTGACGCTACAGTCAAAATATTGACTGGAACCAGTGGCGATGTCCGTAAGATATTCGACCGCTGATCAGTACCTGCAGGATTCAAATCCTGGGCTTTCCCGTCACTGACATCGTTTTCGAGCGAGGAAACTGACGTAAACATTACCTTTACCAGCTTTTTACTTTTAACGATAGAGATAACTGCGTTAATCTGCATCCCTTTATATTTACATGTATGTGTATATATATATATATATATATATATATATATATATATATATATATATACGTATATATACGTATATATATATATATATATATATATATATATATATAATAGGCATGTACACTATATTTTTATGTTTTTCCTATTTCTGCCTTGATGGCCAGGTTACAATGGTTTTTCTGCCCCTGCAATTCAAATACGAAATTTTTAAATAAAACTGTGCTCATAGGCAGGTGCATTTGGAGATTGTACGTGGACATTGAGCTTTGAATAGATTGCCTTGTAGCATAGGCAATATAGGGAAAATGTTCCGAAATACCAATTGCATAAAAAGCTTAAGCTATAATAATTACAATATCTTCCTAATTGATGCCTACCGACAAATAGACATAACATAGAAATGCAGCATAATAATTGACTGGAATATCGAATTCGTGTTTTAAATTGTAGGCCTAATAAAATTGCTCAAGCATCAAGACGGTAAACACAGAGATATCTACAGTACACAGGTACAGATACACAGGTACACAGAGATACACAGAGATATCTAAGTTATTGCAGAATAAAACTCTACCGACGCAGGTTAGTATTGTGTATGTTATGATATGTCAAAAGATGCAATGCCCTGACATTTTTTCAGATTTCTTTATTATCAACAGAATTTAATTACACGTATCGTATGAATTACGATCGATACCGATATATAAAACCATGACGACTAAGCGATACCATAAAATATGAAAAGAGACGGTTGTGTTGAACGAAAACTGTTTTTTCAAACTTGACAACAATTCAGAAAAAGGAGGTCTTCGGAACACTAATCCAATGTCAAGACTTACAATAGATCCATTCTAATCACATCCGAGAATTTACTATAAAATCAGCGAGCGAGTCGACTTGGATATTCGAGGTTTGCTGTCTCTACGACTGATCTCTCAGAGTTTTGCGGTCAGAAGACTTTGTCGCTGTTCTAATCTTCCTCGTAGCATCTCGCGGTGTTGCGCCATCTGTCGATAAACCGAGCTGAAGTGTGAAAATAAAGATGACGAGTGAGACAAAGCCCGCCGAGACCTTCGATACACCGATCTACATCGTGTCGACCGAACGCCCCTACCGTGCTGAATTAAAAATGCTAGAAAATAACTAATTATATTAAATAACTAGAAATCAAAATATAAAAAGACTGCTTTCTTATCCAACAATTCAACAGTAGGAATTAATTAGCTAACAATTTTATGTGTAAATTCTATGTTCTCTGTTCGACTGGTTAACGAGCATTGACGCCATAGACAATGACGAAGTGTAGGCCTTTGTAGGCTCTCTTGTTCAATAAAGTCAATAGGCTCTACCAAATGAGCAGTTAACCAATCGGACAGCAAGCTGAAACTTTGTACGCTATAATGACAAGCAAATTGAATTTTTGCTTAATGAACTATGTCTATTTATGGTTTAAGGCAATTAATTAATTGGGGTCCTAATTGTGAATCAAAGTAATAATTTCTGAATTAAATTGTTAAACTCACTTACACTTTTTAATTTCAGTTAGAAATTTTTAGCGACACATAGAAAACGTGTCAATGCCATGCAAATCTTGGATCAGTGATCACCTAGCACCTAGAAATTTTGTAAAATAATCCTCCCTTAGCTATTTTTATATTGTCAATCATCAATGAAAATCTAAGGTAGCATGCGATTTTAAAAACCTTAATGTAGATTTAGCAAATATTTATCTATTTTATCAATATAAGTTTAGAGCAAAGAATGCAAAATTGTTTTACAAACTATACTCCATTGTTTAAGAAATCATAATACGTAATTCTATCGAACCAAAACAACTAGCTTCAACTTGCCATAATGATAATTAGTTTTAGTAAACTATTTAATATTTTAACAATTCATAAATTAAACAGCAATCACAGCATACATGTGAAAAGGGTTACCTTTCTGTGGTTTTCTTTATGATTACAGATCTGCATATCATTTACAAAATTATGTTTATTGATAAAGCTATTTAGTACAATATGTTAAAATCATCGAGCGTACTTCTTCACTCATGCGCAGAAAGAGATCGTCAAGGTCTGATATATCTAGATTTTTATATCGAATTACGACATATTCGTGTTTTGTCCTGGTTGTCCAGGTTGTGTCCGGGTTTCTGAAGAATAGACCCACCGTGGACTGTACGTATCGTAAAATGCGACAAAACGTAAAACATAAACCTACGTCAGTAAGAACATTCGAATGGTTATTGCCTAGGAACCAAAAATTGCTACGAAATATTCTACAACGAATCAAAAAGGTTTGAAGTGGAGCTGGCATCCTGACCCTAGCTAAACTGAGATTCCAGGGATAATGATGATGATGACGATGATGATGATGATGATGACGATAATTGACAATAAACATATTGGCATGCACGAATAAACGTCATTAACAGATAGATAATAAACAAATTAACTAGTTAGATTAATTTTCAGCATTCAGTTAGCTTGTTGCAGATATTTAGACCCCTAATTTTTAATCTCAATGGCTGGAGCCAGTGGCGATGTCGGTAATAAACTCTACCACTGATCAGTATGTGCGGGGTTCGAATCCTGGGCTCGCCGTTACTGACATCGCTTTCGAGTGCGGAAACTGACGTTAACATTAGCTTTTTTACAAAATGTATGGATAATTGTATGGATAATCTCATTCTAATTCAAGTGGAACTTCCATTGCTTTCCTCATTGCACTCGTAATTTTTGTATTTGCAAAATCGCAATTTCTAAGTTGCAAACAATAAAATATTTAATTAATTTCAAGTTTAATCAGTTATTATCGAACGAATAATTGATTGATTAATTAATTGTAACTTATAAAAGAGTTCAAATTGACGATTAACTTGTAAAAATGTTAGTGTTAAAAAGACTTGATTGATTTATTATACAGTTCAGTTTTCAGTTCAAGGGAAGCAAGAATAATGACATCACCCAGGATGTTGTATCAGATCCTAACGACAATGTCGTCATGTTTCGTTTAAGTCAGCAAGGTCATGATGCTGTTTTTATCAATGATTTCAACAAGGTATGCAATCTTTGAATATCATTCCTGTTCGCATATTATAGCGAGTCGATTTAGTTAGAGAATGGAATACCTGTGAATAATATTAGCTAGGATTATATGGTCGTCTAGGGGCACATCGCTCTAGCATAATCCCGATCCCTAGAGACTCAGGAAATTTAAGTCTAAGTTAGATTCATTTAACTCCCTCTTCCTTCCAGGTCCGAAGTTGGCTCCCAAGACTTGTTTTCCAAGACTTAGAATCTCAGTTTCAAATATTATGTTTTTAATTGCTTTGCTACATGGAACCAAATACCACATGACATCCGTAAGACAAATTCTACATGTATAACTGAGTTTTCCCAGTTCTATAAATTTTACTCTTATGACGGATGGTACTATTAACTAATTTCCTATATTTCTTATTAACAAGGTTGCTATGATGTATTGACTTCCACTTTAGCATCAATTAAAGGAAAACATAGTTATAGTCATCATCATCAGCATCATGATCATGATCATGATCATCATCATCTTCCCTTGAATTCCAGTTTAACTAGGGTCTGGATACGAATAGATGAAGATAAAGATAATAGATAAAGATAGAAAAAGAATAGATAAAGCCTAGTAATACTAGGCCGACTTATTCTACCAAAAATGTATATGACAGGGACTTCAAATCATAAATATATCTTAACTAAATAATGGAGATAAGATAATAAATTATGACTTTACCAGCAGGTCTGGGCTATCTGTCAATCTTTGACTTTGTCTTGATAGTTAATAACATTTTAGTTATGATGACTTTAACTTCAGTTATGATAGACTTTAACTTATAGCATTAAGGACTTTATAGACTTTATGATAGCATTAAGGAACTGAAATATCGTTTATTCTACCTGTATATTCGTTCTAAAACAGGGACTTCAAATCATAAAGATATCAGCAGAAGACGTCGGGTCCAAGTGTTTCGTGACTCCACTGAATGTCTCTGAAGCACAGACCCGTCCAAGATAATTGATTCTTCGTCTATGGTAAGAAACATGAGAGTTTATTCAGATTTCTGATAGAAAGACAAGATTATACAGGCATGTGTAAATACATTATAGCTTCTGAATCATTTCTGATTGGTTCAGGGTTTTTTCATTTGCAAACAACTTGCTGGATAAGAGATCGACCAGCATAAATGAAATGATAGAATATACCTGGATAGTTTGTCAGCAGAAATCTATACAAAAACTGCAAGTCTATATAAATAATACAAAGCTATAGATTTTGATATAAATATTTTGAGTTTTTTTGAGGTTTGACGCACTTGGTTAAGTTTGCTCGTCATAAGCGAAGTTAAGTAACGTCGCTCCCAATTAGTGCATGGATGGGTTCATCTTCGAAGAATGCGTGCTGACAGGTTTAAAAAAAAACATCCCCATTCTTAAGCCTTGCTGACTGAATTATATATATATATATATATATATATATATATATATATATATATATATATATATATATATATATATATACTTGAAGATCTTTTATTCGTCAAATTTGACAACTAAGAACATTAACAAGTGTCGTACGAAGACCGAAACAGTGCAGAATACAAAATACAAATGCAATAACTAAACAATCTTACACTAGAGCGCTTCCACAAAAATTGTTATAGACATTTTGTTTCATATTGCGTAACGTTATTTCGATTAAAGATTGGTAATTTAATTCTAAATTTACAATTCTACATAGAGTTCTCAAGTCTTTTGAAAAGATCGACCGTCTTAATACGCCTAAAAAAACTAAATTACATGACTTAATTCCTTCTTTGAAGAATTTCAAACATAAATAAGCACGAATTGAAGCAAAATCCATTCGGCCTAATCCCGCAACAAATACCCTGACAGAATCCCAGCGATTAAAACCAAAGATTCGACGATACACTGAGTTCCAACATGCATTAAGATCAACAAGCTGCTCTTTGGAATAACTAACGGCTGTCGTCTGATGCTAGAAACGGTTCACAAATCTCCAATAATATTAACTAGAACAATATAGAGACTACTGGGATCAATGTGATACCCCTATAATTATTAACGTCATTTACATCACCCAGTCTATCTTTTAACAAGGGGACAACAATACCCTGACCGAAACTGGAAGGAACGTGGCCGTGCCATTGCCATGCTCCGAAACAGTAGACTCATATTAACTATAAGTAGAGGGTGTGCATTTACCAAATTTTCAGTACATAAACCATCAGGACCACAAGCTTTACCCAATTTTAACTTACGAATGTACCGGTCTACTAATTCTATTGTAATCAAATCAGGTGTACATGCGTCAGGTAATTGATTATCAACATGAGAACAAAGGTTCTTAAATTCATGAACAGCAGATGACTCATCAGTTGAAACGTTATATACCGATTCAAAAAAATTTGCAAACTCATCTGCAACAAGCAAACAATCGCTGGACCCATTTATACAGACATTTTTATCAATATTATTATACATTTTTTTGATCACGTTCTCCAAAATTCATGGGTATTTTTACTAGCAAAGTGCTCAAGTAACTCATCATTATAACGATTTTCAAATTTAAACAAGGCTTCCTTGATAGCCATTTATATTTCAATCTAGAACTAGTTTTGAGTTTACACAACCAACCAGTCCCGGGACGGCCGGCATCAACCCACAAAGAATGCAGAAAATAGACTTTCGGATAAAGAATGCCAGAAAATAGATCTCTCATTTCGTCCAAATAATCGTTCTAAAATGGCTTTAACGCATTGGTCGGAATACTAGGAATGGTATAATATTGAGCACATTTTAACGCATTTAAAATAGCTGTGTAATGCTCGTTTATACAATTTTTATGTAGTCTATTATCACAATCCTTTGTCGTACATTCGATGTGAGATTTATCATAGACCATACCGTGTAATAAATGACGTGTATTAGAATAATAGTCTGTAAGATTCCTTTATCCCACCGCACTTTGAACTGCTTAACAATCCTATTACGTGTAGTAACACTCGTAGGCTGTTGAGCCTGTGATACGTCCATCACTCGTAGGCTGTTGAGCCTGAGGTACGTCCATCACTCGTAGGCTGTTGAGCCTGAGGTACGTCCATCACTCGAAGGCTGTTGAGCCTGTGGTACGTCCATCACTCGTAGGCTGTTGAGCCTGTGGTACGTCCATCACTCGTAGGCTGTTGAGCCTGAGGTACGTCCATCACTCGTAGGCTGTTGAGCCTGTGGTACGTCCAAACGTAGAGTAATTGGACGATGATCACTAAAATTGTAACTAGAATCAATAACATCAACATAACTAATGAATGGTATGAGGGACTTTGACACAAAGAAATGATCAATGCGAGATGAGACTCCCAATGACTTATTGACGTACGTGTCTACAACTGAACTACGCACTAAATCATCATATGGCATCATATGCACATCGTTAATTAAAGAATTCAAGATATTAAAACCAGCATTATTATTAGAACTTGCATTGCATTGTTCTGCCAATAGCACAGCAGCTCATTCACTACAGGTGCGCTATTAGCCATTATAATGTTTAATACACAAAGTTTTCAACTCCGCTATGACACTATGATATATTTAAGGAAAGTCCACGAGAATAAAGCTGGAACTATAAACTCTTCCATATTCTACCAATATTCTCATAGGATAAGTCCATATATTAGAGAAAAACGAATATTTAGTAATCCACAGCAGCTAAATTATTGTTATGGTCCGCCATGACACCATAGATCTATCGGATCTATAGATTATATATAGACAGCGACTACCAATTAGCAAGGAAAAAAGGATATAGCGAAGAAAACAAAATCGGAAGCTTAAGCAAAGAAAATTCTGCAGCAAGCAAAACTAAAATAAACTATTTTTAAAGTGCAGTCTCTTAATTATTTAAGACTATAATTTTTTAATGTAAGCGCCTTGTGAGCATTAATTCTATGCAGGTTGTTGTGGTTATTAATGCACTTAATGTTTTGAAATTAGAAGAGAAACAACAAGACACTAAATGAGATAGATTACCATAATCTATTGCGCGCATCTAGACTTCGAATATTGATTCATCATCAACATTTTTCACTTAAATCCCAGTTTAACTAGGATTTGGATGCGAATAGACTCTCCCTCTCTGTCCCACACCATATCATCAGTCAATCTCCTATTTTTATGTCCTTCTTAATCACCGCATCACACGACAGTTGGGGTCTACCTCTCCCTAGCTTAATATCCAGCTCTTCCCTCCAAACTCTTTTTTCTACATTGTCATCTGCCTTTTAACAATATGCCCACACCATCTCAATCTCGACTGATCCAACTTATCCCCGATCCTCTCAACATTCAAATTAATCCTCACATATTCATTTTTCATTCTGTCCTTCCTGGTTTTTTCCACACATTAGACTTAACATTCTAATTTCTGCCACAAGCAAACTCGCCATAATGTATTGGTACAAATGACGCCTAACTAAATATACCGATTTACCTTATTAATCGATCCACATTTAGTAGAGTTCCCACATTTTTGCACTAATTTCTACTAGCTTCGGCAATCTAGTTTTCAGTATTTCCTTCTAGTTTTCACTAGTTTACACTCATTTCACTGCGTTCTTTTTATTTTTCAATAGTATTAAAATTTAATACATGTGTAAATATAGATGGGAAACGGAAATCAGAATAGAGGAAAAGAAGGATCCCTGCCATTTGAAATTGAGCACACGCCCGTCGCTGATCGTTCCTTCCTCACCAAAAAGGCTGCTGACGCGTGCTCGGGTGTGTCGCTTTACTGGGCCAGGAAGAAATGCTTGGACAAAGAGAATATGCTCCCCGCAAACGAAACCTCACACTCACGTAAGATGAAACTTACAAAATGCGGTATGAGAAAATATTAAATATTGATTTATATACATGTATATAATCTTTATTGACCACATTTAAGGCAGTATGAAACACTTAACAGAAATCAAATCAATCAAACCCACATCAACGTAAAAAAGGAGAGTAGAAGTGTATCCCTAGAAATACCAAACACTACTCCTGCTTTGTTGTCCTTCTCTCTCAATCCTTCTACATACGGTAGGCCTATATCTCTATTGCCAGATCCCTTGCCTAGAATGTCTCTCAAATAGCAGGTATGAGAAAGTTTCAAGACTCTTGCGCATTGTCTTATAGAAATAAAATTAATGAACATATTGTAACGCGTCACATATTAGCCACTTGAAGGAGAATTTGTGATGCTCTCATCTGTGTAGATGCTGCTTTGAAAAATTTGAAATTTATGATAGTTTGAAAAGTCAGCTATTATAGACTCAATGGTTTTCAATTAATCCTACAGTTAAGAGATAAAGATTTCATTAGCCGTTTTCAAAAAGGAGAAGCACAAATCTCTGACGGGTTAGAGAGGCTAGCGGCGTGGATAAAGTCCTTCGAAAAAATCTAACATTTTTATTTAGTAATTTTGGGTTTATTAAGAGTCTTAGCAAATGGATGCAGTTAACTGAAACAGAGATGATCAGAGCAACAATGAACAGAGACATATGGAGGAATATGACCATGACCGCCCAGGCTTGGAACAGGCACGGCACTTAGAGAAAAAGAAGCATTTTGGGCCTTAACGATCCCATAAAATTGGTCATAGAGGTTACCTAAAAGAATTTGCAAAACTATACATCAAAATAATGTTTATGTTGCTTTTAAAAATATTTTGAATGTAATGTATTATATTATTTTGATACTTTTAGAAAGTATTTTCAAAAGTGTCTTCAAAATATTTTGTATTTTTAATTTTTTTGCATATCACTTTCTCTTTTGCTTTTTATGAAAGGATCAACAAGCGCGATATTTACTACATGGGAACGATGTATGGCATGTACGGATATGGAGCATGCTGTGATGCATATTGGGCCTGCTATGTTAAGTTTGTCGAGTACTTCGACGGTTACAGATACTACTGCAATCATTACTATCAGACCACCTGGTGCTGCTATCCAAACAACGTCTACAATCCTCCCATAGCCTATCCGTACTGCACAGAGATATATTACTCGTATTGATACACTCCAGGGATGTACTGTTAGATGACTCAACACTGATAAGTCAGCTAGATGACTAAGCACTGACGAATCAGCTAAATGGCTCAGCACTGAAGAATCAGCTAGATGACTCAGCACTGATGTGTCAGCTAGGTGACTAAGCACTGATGAGTCAGCTAGATGACTAAGCACTGATGAGTCAGCTAGATGACTCAGCACTTTGGAGTTAGCTGGATGACTAAACCAGCCAGAGACTCGAATTTCTGTACAAAGTTATCAGACTTAATCGTATCAGCAGTTTGTCATGAATGGACTATGATAAGAATAACTATGCAGTGTAAATCGCCAAAGGAACGTTCGCTCATAAGGTCTTAGAATTGAACTATAATAACGTATTGGTAACTTCAGTTAACTGCATAGTTACTTTTAGAGGAAACTACTGCTTCTGAAAACTGAAGTAAATAATCTAAAATTTAAGCATTGTTTCGCTACGTAATGCTTATTAAAACGAAATATTTAGGCCTGCTTGAACCAAATATGTCAATCCATAATAGAAGTTAGGCTTCTGTACATGTATATTATTGTACTGCGAAATATAGTGCTTTGTTTATTAGACTAATCTAATGATTTCGACTATTTATAATTTACGATTACTTATTTGTTCGCTAATGTGACTTATTTCGACTTGGCTTTCATTTTACTCCTTCATTATTGTCTAGACGTAAAGAAATATATTCTTAAGACATTTATTGAAAAGTTTTATTAAGTTACGACATCATTGTTCGTCTTCAAAACGCCTTCCTTCTTTTGATGTGTATTTATTTTCTATTATGATTTTGCATTTTATTGTATGTTGCTTGCTGTACATTAATTGTTAATAATAACTAACAATAAACCTTTACAGTCGTTTTCTTCATACAAAGATTATGTCAGGGATGCCCCCCCCCCATCACACGTCACTACAAATCGATTTACCCCAACAATTTTCATTCTTTCATTATACAGACTTTACTAATGTATCATATCCTCATATTAAATGTGTATGCAATCTAATAATTTTTATTGTTTTGTACTATATAATTTATTTGATTTGTTCAAGAAATTAGAAATGTTAAACTGAGAACTGCTTGTTTCGCTACTTAAACGTCAAGTATTCGCAGGATTCATACCTTCGAATAAATCTTACTTTTACCTGGACTTGCATAATTCTTCTGGTGCCTGAAAGCTATCTCAAGATATACAGTAGACACATAAACGAATTAGGATAATAATTAGCTTAATTACTGGAAAATCTCAATTCCAAAGTTAAAATTGTCAAGTTTGTCAGGTTAACTGTCAAGTTCATTTGTCAACTTTACTTTGGTATATGCGAGCACCAATATTTTCAACGAAGTCAGTTGTATTTAGTTAGCGCACAGGTTGTTGTAATATATAATTGTTACTAAAACTATGGTGTTAATTAAGAAACTACGATTTGCCTGCTAAATTACTAACACTCCATAATTTAAGTATTTCATATATATATATATATATATATATATATATATATATATATATATAGAATTATAAATCAGTAAATGCAATGCTGGTACAACATTTATTTAAGGGGGAGTTACAAAATTTATTTATGGGGCCTCGATTCGTATATATACCTATAGTTTCATCATTGTTAAATATCACTAATTGAATTAGAACGAACAATTCACTGAATAATGATCAAAGTTCAAATTTTATTTAATAAAAACCATCCTAAAGAATGAGTTATTTTGAATAAAAAAATATAAATGGCACACAGTTACATGTAACTAATTTTATCGACGACATTGAACATGATCACTTTGCTTATAAATAATAATAATAATAATATATATATATATATATATATATATTGGAATTTTTGTTATTAAATAATATTAGCAAACTTGTAATTGATTCACAATAACATTTAAATACGTGACCCATCACAACACAGATTTTATCTAACACGTTTGAAGAAGCGTGACTGATGTAGCTTTCCGTTATTATTTTCCTTCGTCGGTGAAAGGAAATGGTATATCTGTAATACATTCATACAGTAGCAATTCAGTAGTCCGTGTGAATGAATGAGTGAGTGAATGAGTGAATGAGTGAGCGAGAGAGTCAATCAATCAATTAATCAAATAATAAATAAATAAATGAAGCAATCAATAATCAGGGAAAATTGTAAATTCGCGGTTACTAACAAGTGGCTATGCAGAGGACATTCCGGGCGCATGTAGTGCAGGCTTCGCATCAGTTAAAATAATTGTAGATAGGTTGATAAATAGATACACTGTATATTTTATATGTGTATATATTTAATTTTCACGAAATCACACAAACATAGTACACTAAGCAAAACCGACGTGACAAAGGACATATGGGCCTATCGGCTCTGACGTACTCATTACGGCGTACAAATAGAGAAGCCTGAAATATTTGCAGGATTCAACATATATATTTATAATTCCTGATGTGCTCTAAAATGAGTTACGTAAATGTAACTTGTGAATATAAGGCTAAAAGACTCACATTGTAATGAAATGTGCATCTGTGATGATATAACGTGCATGCATATATTACTTTAAATGCACGTATTTAGTAAATTATCCATGTTACCAGTCCCGTGAATGTCCGAGATTTTACTCTCTGGTCAGCTCTATTCATCCCATAACCTCTAGAGTAACAATTTGAAATTTCATGACGTCACCAACGCACTTACACAAGGAGCTATATCGACAATCATATGTAGGAGGAGCCAGTGGCGATGTCATTAGGGTACTCCACCGCGGATCAGTATTTGCGGGTTCATATCCTGGGCTTGCCCGTCACTGACATCGTTTCAAGTGAGGAAACTGACGTTAACATCAGCTTTACATTAACTTTTTAGCTTTTAGGACTTGCCATGTCGCAGGCATCGATTTATTTAAAGTATACAAGTACATACCGTGATCCCTTTTTCCAACTCTTCTTGTCTTGGCCAGTTCAGTGAGATACTCTAGCGCTTCGTGCAGTGAAATATCTGTTAGAATGATTAGCATCATTATCATGATATTATTATCACAATCAAACTATTTCCTTGAATCTCCGTTTAACTAGGGGTCGGAAAACGAATAGATCTTATTTCCATTCGTTTTAGAAAATTTTATAGCCATTTCTAGAGCCTTGAACTCGCCAATTTAATGCCTTTTCTGACGTTGGTTTGAATATAAGTGCTTGGTCGCCTTTTACGTCCATTATTTGCCTATTATTTAGCTACCCTGACATAAACTGGATTAGAATTTTAATTAATCAACCAATTAATTTCATCATTACATTTTAGAATTATCACTACCTCTCTTTCTCTTTCTCTTTGTCAAGTTCTTCCAAGTGCTAGGTCCAAGGTATATATTTGTACTTAGAGTATGCTTTCACACTCTTCATAGAGTGTTCCATAGATCAACAGGTTAATCAATTAATTAACAAAAGGCTATACCTTACTCATAATTTATGTCCTCCATATAATTACTACTTATTCGGATATTTAAATTTACTTAAATAATTTGCTTTCCATTTTCTTTCTCTCTCTCTCTCTTCATATGAGTCATGATCTTACATGCAGTCAATTGGCAGAAAAAAATCATTATACACTGGTATAAACTATCCAATCCCGACCTTAGTTAATCAAAATGATGATGATGATGATGACGATGATGATGATGATCAAGATGATGATGATGTTGTTGTTGAGTTATAGTCTGCACACGCACGTAGTAAGGAACCCCCCCCCCCCCCATTAATTAATCTCAAAAACTACGGCGATATCTATGTACTGGTGCCATCGTTTTTCTTTGGAAATGAATTTGAGCTGCATTTAGAGAAATTAGACATTATTATTCTGCTCAAATGTTGCAGCAGATTTCTAAAAAGAGAAGCTAGCCAAGGCAGGTAAAACTATAATGCCACTTCTGCTATGGTTTGTATTAGCAATCTACTGCGCTACACATGTATACTTATGAAGATTCTGTTTACCTTTTCTCAACTGTCCCATATTCAAGCAAGAGACTTTAAAATCTAACACTTTTCTATTAAACAAATCGCCAAATGTACTGCGACACCAAATGGTTAGTTGGTTGAATTATTGATTGATCGGCTGATTGACTGCCTAACTGACTTATTTATCGATATTGATTCACTGATCACTGATTAGATAGACCGATGGTCAGATTAATTGATATGTTGAATAATTGATCGATCTATTGATTAAATGAAAATCCTGACAGATCAACTTGCTTGTTGATTGATTGACTGATTTATTGATAGATTGTTGGCATGATTAATTGCTTGATTGATTACCAGATGTTTGATCCAACGGAATAGACGGACGTTTGATTGCTGAAATTCTTGACAACAACTTTATTTCTGGCCGCTGTACTGGAAACCTTTCATCGTCCGAGATGTAGCCCAGATCTGAGTGAAAATAAAACAGTTTTCAATTTGAAATTGGAAGGAGAATCATCAGATGTTTAAAGTAGAAATAATTCACCAACAACACGGCAGCCCTTGAGGCCCGTTCGTTAGTAAACGACTATTTATGTTTTTTAAACATGTTGTATATATCTCATGTGTTGTCTATATAGATTAAACGTCTACATAACAATTTGCTTTGTTCGGGCCTCTAATACAAAAACACCGTAAATTGAATGTGTCGTAAGAGGCGATTAAGCAAGGACTGAGGTGGAAAATAGAGAAATATCATCAGAAGCTATATTTTAACCAGTTATATTAGAGTATTGATAAGGCATTGCCCATTATGAAGAAATGAACCTGTTGAATGATTGAGTGCTCTTTATGGCCTGTGTAAGCCGACTCTAAAATTAAGAATATATACATTAGCCCTGCCATTTTACATTACATAACACTGGAGAGAAAAATCTCAATATCAATACTATTAAAATCCTTAGCTATTCATCATTTAGGGAGCAGAGCAAAAAATATTTCTTATAATGTAATATTTTACAAATTGGCGGAATGGCATATATTAAGTAGACTAATTTGAATCAAATAAACTTACGCTCTGAGCTATTTAGGTATTCAATAGTTTCTTCTCTTTAGCTGAACTTGCAGTTCATTTTTTAGGATTTTCAGATGTTTAGAGTAACATTAAAGGCCACCTGAGACAATTAACTCGTAACTTAATTATCGCTTTATAATTTCTTGATATTGAGGCTAAAATACGGCGTTATATTGAAGTATTTGTATTAGATTGCTGTATTGAATCATTACATAAATTATTAAATGCTTTATTAATGTTTGATAAAATGAGTAATAGAATTTGTACCATTCAATTAGTCGTGATCGAGGATTAGTTAAGCTTTTAATCCGATCAAGTACACGTGAAATTTTCTAATCACTCACGAAAACAACTTTAAAATATATTCCACTTTCAAATGTTGACTCCTTTACACATTATAATAATATATTCGTTTATTTTCGTTCAATCTGACAACCGCAGAGAGTTGCAGTACAGAAATTTCAACAGACACAGCATAACAAATTACAGATATAGCATAAACAGTTAATAGGCTAGATATAAGAGAGATAAAAATAAAAATTGTTTTCGATAGCATTTACCACATGTATATTGCAACATTACATAAAATCAATGGCTTATACTATACTAGAATTATACCACTCTTATCCTTCTCACTCTCTTTCCCTCTCTCTCTATTTCTTTCTCTCATTAGTGTTCAACTAAATGGTAGGTACGAGATAGGTACGACATACGCGTATTTCTACACTCATATTTCCTTAGCGATCCGTAAGGATCACACAATCGAATAACACTGATTCAAATGCTGATAAAACTGAATCTCTTGGCATCATGATGGCTTTGTTTTAAAAGTATTCTATATTGACTTGAGTAGGATTATAATTTCTTGATACTGTTGAAAGCTCTTAGGGTTAATATTAGCTACAATAAAGGACTTATAAGCAGAGTCAGTTAACATATTTTCTATTTATTGCAACAATAACTCTCGACCGTGAATCGTTTTGTAGAAGCTTGTAACCAACTCTTTGATTTATAAGTACCTTTGCCGTCTGCGCTCAATTTTCATCATCATCTACAGTTCCTTGCGTTCTGAAGAGAACATATGGCGGCAACATTCCTCCATTCTTTTCGGTCATCAGCAACCCTTACAGCAGCTTCCAATGAAATATTCAATGTTTTCGAATCTTTGTTGATCGTGTTGAACCAAGTAATTCTAGGTCTTCCTCTTTTCCTTTTACCTTGGCTTGGCTTCCAATTTATTGCAGTCTTTGCGTATCTATCATCAGGCATTCTTAATACGTGACCCAAGAACCTTACCCGTCTTTCCGCAACTATTTCATCCAATTCTCTTTCTTCAAACGTTCCTAGTACTGTTTCATTTTTGATGCGGTCCCAATAATGAATTTTTAGGATTTTTCTGAGACATCTGTGTTGAAAGCAAATAATTTTGTGTTTTATATTATTAGTACTTTCCCAGATTTCACAATCATACATCTTGCACATTAACCATCATTGTATATCATTGTACTGGAGAGTACAATGGTTGAATACATTTTTTTCTTCAGTTTCACATCAATTCTATTACTTTTTCGTGCAATAAAGCTGTGAAATTCGTCCATCCCAAATAATTCCATGGAGTTCCCTTATTAATTAGTGTAATAAAGCTCTCGAATAGACTTCTTTGTTCTAGAAGCTGAAGGTATTTGTTGCACACTCATAAGCGTCAGAGTAAACGTTAGATCAAAGGACTGCCCGACTTAAAAATTCACATTATTAGTCACGTTTAGAGTTCTACAAACTATTGGCCTTGTCATTGAATTAGATAATTCTATCTGTCAAAAAGCCGCTCACTCTCTGTCTCTGTCTCTCTGTCTCTCTGTCTCTGTCTCTCTCTCTCTATCTCTCTCTCTCTGAGTTCTGGTAAATGGCAGAGTAAAGATCATATTCTTGCAGATAGAGAATATCTATATAAGAAACGTTCTTCAATCAATTTCAATACGTTAACGTTCTTCAATCAATTTCAATAAGTTAATATCTCAGTTGCAATCTAATTAATAAGATTCATTAGCAATCAATCGATAATAAGAATTTAATGTCCGGTTCCTCACTGTGAGAGGATATCAGAAGGTCAAATGAATAATGTATTTTCTAAAGCTGGCCCAGTTTCAGCTTTAACCCATTTTCCAACATACCCACACCGCATAGGTTTAAACCAAAGACTCATGAAATTACAAGGATGGAAAAACCAAATTTATTGTTACATGGAGAACTTGTACGCATTTTAAAAAGACAGAACTCCTTGAAATGCATTCAAAATTTTCACCTTCTACCTATTTTTGTATTCTTTTCTTATTTTTCCCTGTGAAAATAGACAGATTATCTCATATGATATTCTTTTAGGAATATCCTTTGCGTTAAGTGAATATGTTATATGCTGAAAAAGCAATCACGGGGAGGGTGTGGGTGTAATAGGCTTTCACTGGGAAGAACCCTTGGGCAAGGGTTTGGGAAATTCCCCCTCAATTAACATGTTAGAAGAGGCTATGGTTTACGCCAACATACATATATGTACTATGGTTCCAACACTTCACTGGAGAGCGTTCAAAGTCAATATATTAAGTAATTCCGTTGCCGTTGGCTATATTTTATCGAATGATTACAGTGAAGTGAAATAAATTGAAAATCTTTTACAATTTAATTTATTGAGACTGACGTGCTACAAATTTTCTCCCTCCAACTATACGTTGAAGCACACGTTATAGTGAATCGATCATTCATGATAATACCATCCATCACTTTTAAATACAAAGGCCATAAAACATAGTTTAATGTCATTTTCCTGTCTCGAAACATTGTCAGTGACAGAACAATCTCTATGTTTCGACTACGCTATGTTTTTACCCCTACGGAATTGCTATCGGTTATCTTAAGAATTCTGCCGACTCAGCCCCCATGTTTTTTTCATTGCCGCATAGTTAAATCGCTAGGTAGTCCGTATCTATTATCTATTTCAACTAAATCTAAGTGATTTTGCTCTTAGATAAGCTCTCCAGATGAAACTTAGGTGCCTCTAAGCGTCTAAGCTGATTCGGGATGTCGGAGGTTCGATCTAGAATCGAACGAAAGTTGGATTTCCTTATGAATAAGTCTTTTAAACTTTAATAATTCTATTTTACCTATACTAAGAGATACACATCGAACTCTTTAAATTGTTCTTTTGCATAGTTAATTATGTAAAAAACAACGGAAAACCATCTCAGAGGCTTTACCAAGCCACAGTCCACATATAGCATGTATTTAGCATATGTTTTTGTGAATAGATGAAATAAAAATAAAATCAGAAATTATGCTATAAAATTAGACTTATTTATTACTGTATTTGTATTTTGTTGATAACGCTTTGCATACTATATGTTGTGAAGACTAAATTTGCATTTATTGGCGTTAAAAAATTAATTGAGATTAATAAAGCGGACCCATTCTACCTTCTCCATATGTTTGCTGTATTGCCATGGACCTGGAGTAATTCTTCAGCTTGAATAAAACGTTTTCCAGTTCAAGAATGATTCCATCCAGTGTATGGGTACTTCCTGTGAGCAAATAACAATTACTCAAAATACAGTATTATAGAAGACAGTAGCACAGTAGCACAAAACAAAATAACACAAAACACAATAACATACTACACATGTACACAAAGACAACAGCACAATCATAGAAACATAATAAAGCGGTAAACCAAAAACAATACCGAAACAAAATAAAGCAATTACACAAGATACACAATAACGCTAAGACGATAATTTTTTAACTTTCGTGTCTTCATCCAAAGAAGATGTCAAGAAAGGCCGAGAAACACACGTAAATATCAACATAAAATTAATTTCTAATTTTGTAAAAATGTAAAAGTTAGCTTAAGTTTAGTTTTGTATTTGAAACGTATATTTACTGTTCAATCGGCATAGCGCTTAATTTATTATATTAGTCGCTTCTTTAAGTCATAAGGCAGCTACAGCGAATCTCGAAATAGGCATTGAAAACAATACGTGCGCAAAACTTCGCATCATTGATTCATTAAAGACCGTTAACTTTAAGATTACTGAGAAATCATTTTAATTAAATTAAATAAAACGATAGAATATACTGAACTCTTTGTCGCTCCTTGAATGTACAGTATATGCTAATGGAATCATTTATCGTGATACTTTAAAAACACGGCATTTCACATATCTCGTGATCAATTAATTTTTGGTTGAGTTATTAAAATCAAAGAACCCATTACATGACACGTTCCTCTTAATTCAGATCCGCTTGAAGTGCCAACCGAGACATCGTGTAGAGCGATTGATTGACCCAGTTCTTCATTTTGAGGGACTAATGACCCAATTCTTCATTTAGGGTGATTCATAATGACCCAATTAATATTACTCATACTGCGACATCGCTCACAGCAGCACACACAATAATGAACAATTAATTCAGGAGCATCTAGCCAACAGTTGTATTGTCACTCTCTCCAAGTCGCGTCATACAACGCACCAAGGGATACTTATTGTTAGTAGGGTATGAATACTGTACCGAGAATAGATGAACTCTGTGGTGCTGTGGTGAAATCATTGCCTCCGTTATGATCGTATCTACTTCTCATATTCTGACCATTTATCAAATTATGGCCTATCTGTAATAGAGAGAGAGAGAGAGAGAGAGAGGGAGAGAGAGGGAGAGAGAGGGAGAGAGAGGGAGAGAGATGCTATTTTAGCAATGACTCGACACCAAATGCATTGACACCAAATAAAGCACAGATAGAATAAAACTATACTAATAAAATCTTAGCAATACAGGGTAGCAGATGGTTCGTATATAGTAGGACAACGGCCGCCAGGGAAGATGATACACATCCTATCTAGCTGACCACCATCAAATAACTATATTATAGTTCAGGTAAAATGCAAATATCAACAGCACAGCTGCAGTGAAATGCACGTGGAAATCAAAGCACTTCGGGCCCACGACACGGATTACATATGAGTACTTAAGATATTGTAAAGTGCATGAATTGTTCATTTTTAAGCATGGCCGTAAACTACAATTAGGAATTTGTGCAGTAGATCCGTCATTTGTAGTATTGTAAACTATTTGGAAGACTGCAAGAAAATATATATATCAAATCTAAGAATGCTGTAGTTTTAACATATCTGATAAATTGCTGCTTTGTAGGTTCTCAATCTGAAAACCAAAAATTTGCCATTAGCAGAATTAGAACTTTTATATGCTCGCATGCATGTTGCATACGACTACATGCATGATATGATTCACATTGCATATTCTCATCATAATTTACAGTAATCCCTATAACTTATAATAATAATAAAACTTTAATTTTATCACTAAAGTCTGATGATGACGCATTTTTGCAGATAAGCATTGCCAATGCGTACATGCATCTTTAATTTCTATAGACGAGCTTCTCTTAGATACTACGATAGTTGATTTGCTTAAAAGTTAGTCTAAAAATTTGTATGTCATTTACACGGAATGGCATGAATTCAGTTAAAGTGTCTCAGTGAAACTGAAAACTATAGTACAGAACTCTAATTTTTATTATTGTTCGGTAATACAGAATCATATCGTGCAGTTCAGCGGCACTTGTAAGAAAATTATTATAATATAATAATATATTATTATTGCAATATATTTTAAGCAATTTTTCATTTCGTGACATACGGAGTGATCTATATTTTTTCTAACAATTTAAGTAGGATGAATAAGCATAGGGGTATAAGTGCATGTAGAGATGAAAGCTGTGCATGCACGAATTACTTTAAAATGATGAATACATGTCATAAATGTTAACCAGAATATATGAAGTAAAATGAATTAAAAAAATTGAAACTAAGACTTAAAATTTGCTGGTTTATAGGTCAATGTATTATATTTATCAATATTACATTTTAAAAATATTTATGAAGCGTCCCATATAGCAACCTCGGGTTACTGAAGACTAGTCCAAACGTGGACTGCACGTGTCGTAAAAGGCGACAAAGCACTAAGATCTAGCCCGATGTCAGAAAATTACATTTGATTGGGGAGCGCCTAGGCTTCAGAAATTGTTACAAAAGTTTACAAAGCGAATGAAAAATATATTCACATCCCGACCCTGGTTAAACTGAGATTCAAGGGAAGATGATAATGATGATGATGATGATGATTTTTGAAACGCCTCTCTACACTGTATGTGCGATATGTAAAAGTACAGAACTTATAATATTATTGCGTCCAACGTGGTCTCTAATTAGAAAGATATAAATTTTAACGTCAGCTTCCGCATTACTGGATACAGGATGCCTATGTCAGTGCCGATGTCGGTAAGCTATTCGACCGCGGACCAGTATGTGCGGGGTTCAAATTCTTGGCTCGCTCGTCACTGACATCGCTTTCGAGTGAAGAAGCTGACGCTAATATTAGCTTTACCAGCTTTTTACAAGGAATACTGTCACAGACGATCCGGTTGGGATTAGTCCATTCAACAGAAACTGAAACATTTCCATTCTATTAAATTATTTATATTATACGCTGTTTAAAGAATTTATTTGTGAAGGGTTGCAATTATTAGCACGTAAACCTCCTTTCTTAGATTCCTCTTATCTTAGGACTGATTTTCTGAATCTTAGAATTTTCACCTTTTCTGAACGTTCTTTTGCTCAACGGTCTGGATTTGTCTCAACAGTGCTCGACATTGTCATGGATAACCGTAGCACTTCGACTGTTATTAATAAAAATTATTATTATTGCCATTGAATCGTCGATATTTATGGGACTAATAAATATAGTGTGGAATAAATTCCAGAATATTCATCACCGCAGATTTAGTAACAATTTTTCTGGACGACGGTTCTTTTACAATTTACTCACAGAAAATTTATTTACGCTCAGAAAAATAAGGCAAAAGTACAATTACTAGTATTGCGTTTAACGTCACGTTCTGAAGCCTGGTGGCTTCAATAATGAAAGAGACATTACTTGTGACGTAAATTATAATTCACAGCATTTCATACTTGTACTTGTAGCATGTCCATTGCCTAATCGAGCCCTGAGATCCATTGCTACGGCTCTTCTGACAGAAACCAATATTTAAAATGTTCAAATAATTCACTTTAAATTTTGATAAATCTCCAATTAATATTAAAATGCTTAGTGTTTTGGAGAAAAGTTTGTGACTAATGATTTTATGTCGTAATCTGGAAGAGAGACAATGTCGATGACTTTTAAGATGAAGAGATAACTAATGATGTTGATGAAGACCACTACAACAAAATCTCTTCGTAGACTGCTCATTAGCTCAATTAATTTGGCATAATTGCTGAACTATACGATTACTGGCGTAAATAAACAGGTATTGAGAAACGATGAAGACTTTGAACGTTCCGTATATTATACATGTACATACAGAAAAAAAATACCTATAAACATCATCATCATCATCATCGTCATCGTCGTCGTTATCGTCGTTATCGTCGTCGTCGTCGTCGTCATCGTCATCGTCATCGTCATCGTCATCGTCATCATCATCATCATCATCATCATCATCCCCGATATTTTCTTCTATTCGTTTTATAAAATTCAGTAACAATTTCTAGAGCCTAGGCGCTCGCAACCAAATGCCCTTTCTGACATTGGTTTACATTACAGACAGTTCATTGGATTACATTTCTTTTAAAAGAGAAAAAAAAGTAAAGAGCGTATTTATAAAAATAGAAAAGCGCTTAAGGAAGAAATTGTTACATGATGAAAAAATAAATATTTGTTAATAATTCTATAACTTAATTGAAGGTTTATACATTGAGAAATTTCTTAATGCTAATAAACTTGATCATCTCCTGTTTGCTCGTTACCGTAGAATAAGCCTCCACTGATTTGTGTATATTAAGTGGCTGCTATTAACAACTGAAAAAGACAATGGGAAGTCGCCTCAGTCACTTTCTTTGAAATAGTATTTGTCCAAACTAACATTAAGATACATTGAGGTTTATTATATTAGACGTAGATTTTGAGACTCTATCAACTTCATAGTTCTTAATGAGCCTAAAGCTGACGGTGACCTGGAACGTTGGACGACTTGCTCTTAGGCAGGAACTAAAGAGAGAAACTGGAGGGGAGAGAAAGAGAGAGAAAGAGAGAGAGAGTGAAATTGTTAATTTAAAATGAGTATAGTTCATAAGGAAGATATTAGGAAACTGGTGGCATTGGAAATGTGGATTTGGAGAAGAATGGAGAGAATAGCTGGACTCAAAAGGTTACAAATGAGGAAGTTCTGGAGAGAGTTGGTACAGATAGACAGCTGATAAATGTATTAAGAAATAGGAAGAAAAGTTGGATAGGACGCATTCTAAGGGGGAAGGTCTATTAATAGAGGTCATAGTAGGTAGAATGGAAGAGAAAAGAGGCAGGGGCATGCCGAGATAAAGTATGTTAGATGATTTAAAGATCCACGCATATGTGGAAATGAAGAAGAAAGCGGAAGACTGAGAAGAGTAGAGGCTATTGATTAATAGGCAGTGCACTAAGAGAGAGAGAGAGAGAGAGAGAGTTCATAAGACCTACCTGTTGCCAGTTTTCTAGAAGCTGGGGCTGAATGTACACATGCCAGAATTACGGCAAACAGAAGCAGTACAGCCCAACATGAGCGTAGTGACACTTCCATTGTTCCTGTAGTAATAGCTTCCTTTATTTTATTCTTATTAATTTCTCTAACTCGTAATTCAGTTTATGCCCAGCTAAATTACAGTTATCTCGAGTAAATAATAAAATTAAATTGTTAAAATAAAGTAGTACATTCATGTTATCATAAAAGGATCAATTGAAGTCCGCTTTAATGCTAAAATATCTAGTCCTCAGTGAACGATGATAACAATGTACTTGCAATTGGAACAACAACAGCTCAATGAACCCTAAAATGTCTGACTTCTAAATGGGTCACGTGCTATTATGGATCAAAGAGCCTCAGTTGATTTTCAATTACTACACTTTTATTACATCAGGCTAACTGCAAACTACATATGATAAAACTATTCCTATTTTTTCTGTATTTAGACTTGAAACTTATGAATTCTCAGTTATATTGTGATACACCTTATTGACATTAATATTATTGTTATTACTGGTATTAATAGAATTTTTATTAATTTATTTGTTTCTTGTTGCTTTTTCTTTGGCACAACTTCTAACACATAATTTTAATCAAGAAATATGTAAATTGTGTATTTGCGACTTCTATAGTCCTACGTTGTTCTAATAAATCCTAAATGTACTATATATGAATTAAAACGCTCAAGACTAGTTTAACGTCAGTTTACTGCTAGATAGCATGTCAGTGACGGGGATAGCACTGGATTCGCTCCCTGCACCTACTAATCCGCTGTCAACCACCTTGCCAACAAGCCACCGGTTCAGCCCGAATTAGTGGGGTGAGCCGGAAACAAATTAGCAAAATTAAATTCTATAACTTGAAAATCAAACTAACCGTTTAAGTCCTGTAGCTTAGTAACGAAATGCAGGCGTATTGAGTCTGATTACAAAGCTTGTTATGAAACAGCTACTGACTCACTCTTTTCGAACACAGTAAAAGAATGATAGTCTAACCATATCATAGGGCCTACTTATATTTTAATCGTATAATGGCACGACACAATTACAGCTAATAAATAATTTACAAGGAAAATCGCGTGCAGTAATGTAATTCAACTAAATAAATTCACACACAAAAATTCTCTGTAGTCTGCAAAGTTGTTCTCGTAGGATATTGGTCTACTACATTCATTTACAACTAATCAATGCAGTTGTAGATTTTAATAAATAATTCAAAAGAAGCACATCATGTAGGTCTATACCATTGTTTAACTCGAGTAGCAGTAACGCCAAAGCTATCACAGCATAACTCCAATGTGACTAAATAGAAATACGATGATTTGAACAGCATTAGGTTGAAACACACGCAGATGTCGTTTCTTCTTTGTCACGCACTTACGAAAATAAAATTATTAGAAATTAGTTTCACAATTAATCTCTTTCTCCATTGTGCTGACAAAGTAGTAGACTTTAGAAAAGTATTCCTGCTTTCTGCATAAAATCTGCTTTCAAGCTAATTTACACTGTATATGCTCAACCGATCTACAATTTTTATCCTGTTATATTGAAATAGCAAACTTGCCTTTCCAAAACTCAATTTAGCTTTAAATTTAAAAAACTTCCGAGAGATTCCGTATACTATCTCAGCTCCTGCTTAGTCGATTCTTAAGACACACGCATTATACGGCTGGTATATTCTGCAGTGGCTCCGATACAACGCGGAAATTCGAATAAATAATTGATGAATCTCAATACACTGTTGACAATGTCGGCTAAGAATAATTATGTGTAAGTTGCCCGCATTGATGATTCCGTCTCACAAGAACTGCGCATGCAGCAAATCCTTTTAGAACTGCAATTCTTAGCCAGCTTTATCGACATTATCGTTGTAATTTTAGTCCAAGAGATTCTGAGTAGTGACAATTGTAGCTCATATTGAGCAAGAATGCAGGCTTAGACGGCGAATATATACCTTGGGCCTATACATTATTTTATTCCTGCTATTATTTATTATTTATCTTTTTCTATTTATCTGTCTATTTATTTATTTGTATTCTTGACGTTAACCTTAGCATTACCATGGTAAATCTTTATTTATTTGTTACAATTTATTATTTTTACTCAAACAAAAATTATTCGCGAAAATCATATTCTTATAACAGATGATGTTTTATATTGAATAAAATCAGCGATATCACGATTCATGAATATAAGAATCTTATGTTAATCAATAAGCCTATTTTACTAATGATTTCCTGACTGAAAAGTAATCAGATTTATGATTTTTTAATGTGCATGTATTTTAAAATCACGGGAACCTGGTCTACCTTAGTTTAGATTGTAAGCGTACAGTTGTTTTACTAAGGTTTAGTTTTATAAGTAGCTAATGCTTCTACGTAAGGATCCTATTATATATCTGATACACCTACACGGTTAGTCAACTCTCTGGAGCACTGCAGAAAATCTCTAAACTAAACACTGACCATAGCAGTGCCATCCAATAGACCATTGCGAAATTTCAACTAATCAGAATCAGGTGATCTGACCTAGATTTGACTTCGTTTCTAGATCAGTTCATTCTGGGAAATGTAACCACTGAGCTCAGCCATGACATTTTTTATCCCATATAATTATAATAAAAATTATCCGTTTAAATCATAAAGTATTGTAAAAAAATCTGAAAATTGAATTGATTTTCAAATATAAATGTAATACGAGTACATAGGATCAAAGGTAAAAAAGATTAAAAAAATAATGATATTGTCAGTTTTCTTACTCGAAAGCGATGTAAGTGACAGGATAGCCCAGGATTTGAACCCCGCACATGCAGATCCGCAGTAAAATATCTTACCGATGGCGTCACTGGTTCTTTGTAAGAGAAGGCTTTTTTTAAAACTAAATTATCTGTTATTTCCGTAGCTAACGAACTAACATCTGTGTATGTAATACTATTTGATAAGACTTACTGAAAATTTACGAAGAGTCTTCATAGCATTCTAATGTTATCTTGACAATACCATCTACTACGTGCGGAATATACTTAACCCTAAACTAATGCAGAGAGAGAGAGAGAGAGAGAGAGAGAGAGAGAGAGAGTGAGAGGGAGATAGAGAGAGATAGAGAGAGGGAGAAGAGAGAATGAAATTATTTGCAAAACTCATCAATCGTAGACTCTAATTAGCCACTTTCTGTCTCCGAAGCAATGTAGCAATGTTCATTTATTGTAATTTATATGAGTCTTTATTGAATTTTTTCGTGTTCCTTTTTATACGTACTTTTTATATGTAGGCTAGTATGATGAGCATCGCTTAATTGCTACCATGCAGACATTATTCTCATTCATCGCCTTCCTACCTATCTCTCTCTCTCTCCCTCTCCCTCTCCCTCCCTCTCTCTCTCTCTCTCTCTCTCTCTCTCTCTAAACAGACAAGTAAATCAGTTAAAGCCTAGTTAAATGCCACTTTACTCTTAATATGAAGAATTTTGAATCTGGAACAATCACCAGCTCTGAACCATGCATAATTATTCTGATCGGTAGTCCAACCGATAGTCTACACTCATTCTCTGTCTCTCTCCTTCACTCTGTTTCTCTCTCTCTCTCTCTCTCTCTTTCTATATATATATATATATATATATATATATATATATATATATATATATATATATATATACAGTATATATATAGTGTCTAATTCAAGGTAATTTTTAGTCATGGCTCTTAATTAACCAGTCTCCAGAATCGGTCTCCGTTCGATCAATTAATTGTAGCAGTAGCATAGACACACTTGGCAACTATTGGCAATTAGGTCTTCTAAGTGGATTCATCTCGAAAATATCCACACTGATGTGAATCTGTGAACTGATTTTCTTAATTTGCACATTTTTGGACCTTTGTTTATTTCGCCGGTTTGAATTTGTCTTAATAGTGCTCGATGTCGTCATTTATTACGGTAGCACTTTAAATGTTCTCATATGTTAATTTTCACTTGCAAAACCAATTAAAACTTTCTTTGTACATATTTATGTCTATCACGATTCAGACATAGAGTGTTAATTCCATTTCAAATTTCTTATTTGCAGCCTTTCGTGAGAACTGGATCGGAATTAATTTAAACGATAATTAAAAGTATCATTACATTTATGTCCTGTCGAGTTAAGGAATTAAGTGTGACATTGATTTAGACTTAATTTAGTGTGACATTAAGTCTTCAATTATACATGTAGTATTATAGGTCCCCACCTGTAAAATTCTTTTCACTTAATATATCTATTACTTATATTCAAGCTTTCAATCTAAGTAGAACAAGACGGGAAGTATTTAAAGCTCTGGTTATAATTTTCGTTACATTTATGCCGTGTCGAGCATCTAACGTTTATAGAAGTGAGTTTGGTGATTTCCAAAAACCTAATCATAATTTCTATTAATCTCATCTAACTCTCGCTTTTGAATTAATATAAAATGTCTATATAATAAGGTAGAGTATATAGATATTTATATTATATAATTTTCGGTCTCTCTGCAGAATGGTAGCGTTGCGGCAGTTCAAAGTTAACATTTGTTATAATACATGCCTTATAAGACGGTGACGTACGGGACGCTAGCACACTTAAACGATAATCAGAAGGCTACAGGTTCGAATGCCAGACATCTCAGGCAGTGCACTTGTGGACGGAATGAGAGGTTAGAATAGAGACTAGTTAAACATTGATCGTCCTCAAACCTGTTCCACTGAACCTGTTCCACTGAACCTGTTCACTGAACCTGTTCCACTGAACCTGTTCCACTGAACCTGTTCCAATGATCAGTTTTTAACAAAATGTACAACAGCATTTATTTAATACTCGGAAATGATTATCTATGTCAATGTTTACAATTGTACAATGTCTTTAAATCAGTAGAACCTCTGATCATTCAGGGGTTATCTACTAATATTAGTCCTGCCTGTACTATTCTTTGAATCCGGTTTTAATCTTATTTTATTTTCAGCTCTACAAATATTTAGTTTCTGCTTTAGTTAGTCAGCAATGTGTTGCCCTTTGCAGTTTAATGCTATTTTCATTATTTATGTTTATTATTTCCCTTTGTCTAAGATCCTATGTTGCTATGTTACAATGTTTTCGTATTTCCGGTAGTCAGCTAGATAGAGCTCAATTTTGCTCTTTCTGACGGTCGTTTTATTTGTATTCTGTCTGGTTGCAAGCGCTTTGTGTATATTTTGATTCAGTTACAAATAAATGATCATGGTTGTCTCTCTCAAAAATAGCATCCGCCCTCTTTATAGCATCGAAGCTTTAATGCGGATTTATTGCAGTCAGGAAGAGACGATGCGACGGTGTCATAGTTGTATGTCTACATGTCTAGCAGGCATTGTTGAACCACTAGCAAACTGCGGGAATGACTGAAGTCTTCAGACTGGTACAGACTAAATTAAAATATATACAAAAAACACTGGTACAGTATATCCTTCTGTGGTTAGATCAGATTAAATCCTATGAACCAGGTCAATTGCTGACTCGTTGATCTCCAAGGTTTTAGATGCCTTTGTTATCCCATGGGCTAGGTCAGAAACTGCATCTTGGATTTCATAAACTACGGCAGTTGCTGATCCTTTATTATCATGGATCTAGGAAGAGCATAGTATCAGATGGTTCGGACCTTAGATTAATCTGAATTGTCATAATGGGAACCGCAGGACAGCCCGTATAACTTAATAACTCACTCGCTCTCTCTCTCTTTCTCTCTCTCTCTCTGTCTTAGTGCACTGCCTACTGGCAGGTCCATGGTATATATCGCCTCCAAACTGGATAACACGGGGGATAAAATTTTCTCGACAAGTAATACCAAACCGCCTCTAATTAGCTAAGCTTCACCTCTCCGAACCGCCTGGAACCCTGGGACAAATATTTAGGGTGACAAGGAAAAGTATTTAGGGTGACGAGGAAAAGTATTTAGGGTGACGAGGACAAGTATTTAGGGTGACGAGGGTTTGGTTGTTGCAAAGAAACCTAGATTTAGCTATTCAAAAAGCAATGAAAAGAGAGATAGTGTAATCTAGCGCTTACTTGCAAACAATCCATTCGTTGTTCGATAGAGCCGGTCTTTAATCCGGTTTTTAGTCAATCTTTAGTCTATATTGAGCGGGTTTTTAGTCTATTTTGTAAATGCTATTTGAAACCAGGTCGATAGGATCATTCAGAGCGAAACTTTGTTCGTTAATGGTATAAGAGCCTAACATGGCGTCATCATATTTTTCGGTTAAACTTTGACCTAAAAGCTTGCAAGTTGACATTTGTTCTGCATGTAAGTAATTTTAAATAGCTCCATAGCTTATTTGAACCACTGTTTAAGTTAAAGGATAAGGCTTACTGTATAGGTAGATAAAATTTTATTACCTTACCTTTTGGTTCAAAAATCTAATTGTTGCTATTCATACACTATACACTAAAATTATACAATAATACATACAAATTTTTCTATATGCTTTATGCAAAATGTTCATATATTAACAATTCAAGTGTGTAGAAAAAGATATATCTTTTTGCAACTAATTTTTTTATGGATTTCTCAATTTTCACATAATAATACAGTTACTAAAATTTAAAAACACAATTATGATTATGAATTGTAATCATATGATAACTTGAGATTCTGAGACCATTTTCTTTTATTTCAACGACTAGCATCTTCTTCAGTCTCATTTGGAACATCCTAAAGCTTGCGAAGTAGTGTACAATCTAATTAACTAATCAAACCAAAATAGAATTCATCGACTTTCACCTCACCCTTCCTATACGCCTCTCTTTCACACAAACAGTCTACAACGGTCCCATATGACTCTCAGATTTTTTCGGCAAATGTGAGCGGAAGGCGTCAGAGGCTTCCATGAACCGCGTGGGTGTTGAGTCATGATTTATCTGCGTTTAGGAGTTTCACGCTTTGAACGACATTTTTAACGTTTTCCATGAAAGTTTGAGATGTATTAGTCTGATCCATCAAAAGCTAGACAATCCTAGAGTCCGTAAACTAACGACCAGCTAGCGTCATAGTTGATTTGTTCTGAACTTATGTTAACAATCCTCTTTAGCTACACGTAATTACTCATACATTATCTTGTTTTTGCAAAAGTTGTAAGCAATTGTTTTTTTTAAAAAGATCTTTAAATCTGTGGAGCGGTCAGACCCTTTGTCTAGTGGCATAATGGGTTGATATTTCAAGCATTACATTCAAATGTATATTAATTGAATCATTCCGTTTTTAAATAATCAGCAATAACAAAACCGGCTTCGAACATCCGAATCACAGATAGCTAACACTGACAGACAGACAACGCAGACAAAGCAGACAAAACAGATAAAGCAGACAAATTACAAAATCAGATGATTAAGAAATGAAGAGTTCTGACATGTCGGTGTACACTTAATGAGTCAGATCTTTCAGGAATCATCTTGCAATGAGACAAATGTTAAATTTCTACAGAAAGAAATCAAAGCCCGTCTATGATGGTCCATCCAATCATTCATATTTGACTACTATAGTTTAATAAATCTAGCAATTACTCTTTGGAATTGTAGTGGAATTGTAAAAGTCATTAATTTTTTCATAAGATAAAATTTTAAATAAAGAAGTTAAGAGTGATGAATCTTTTGGAAGCAATTATACAGAGGTGTTGAGACATGTTTTTTTGCCAAATCCTTCAATTTGAGAATAAATTAATTATTTATCTAATTTCAAATGAAAAATAATTATGATTGCCATCTAAATTGAAAGAAATGAAGAGAGACAATGCAAAGCACTGATGACAATCAATAACATAAAGTTCTATGGTCATAATTTCAGTCAAATCTCTATCATTCATTTTTAATTAAAAATCTTTAATTTTTTTAAGGTTTTTCTAAAATAGCGAGTAGATTCTCTATTTTGATCACATCATTGGAGCATAATGTCTGTTGCTTTCAAAGCTTTTCCAAGACAGGCTTTTACTAATTTCACTCAAAGCTAAAGCATCATATTATAAGCAAGACCTATACCGTGGATCTGATTAATGAGCTGGTTAATGAGTTAAGCCGGTGGCTGGTGGGCATTTTGTAAGACAGCTGAGCAGTAGGTGCAGGGTTCAAATCCTCCTGTGTTCTTCCCGACACCGACATGCTATGGAACAGGAGATTGATGCTAAACTTTAAAAAATATTAATTTAATTCTGCCGATCCTGCCAATTCCATACAATTGCAATTTTGTTTACAGGCCTATTTAAATTAGAACTCAATATCACGTAATACATCTCGTCACTTGACTAATGTTTTTGCAATAAAATTTCACCAGCAGAGCAGGGTAATATGATATTTTTCATTTTTGCCAAATTTAATAATACGTAAAGCAAAATGAGTCAAAGAACACATTGAATAATAACCTTAGCTACTTAGATTGTCTACCTTATTGTCACTGTGTACCATATTTCACGAAACTGATGTCATCACTATACGATAAAAAGCAATTAATTGATATTCTTGGCACTAATAATTAATTATTATTAATAATTGTTCTTGACAGTTTGAAATCAAAAAAATTATTTAAGGCACTGTTATTCTGACGATTTTATATTGTTTCAAATGGTATATGACGGAAATTAGTCAGTTAGGCCAATAAAAATGCAAACAACGTTCAAATCTGCTTCACCAGCACTTGTGAACCGTCCATTTTTACATTTCGTATTTATAATTTACAAAGTAGCCGTATTTTTTCAGTTATTTTATGCAATCAGAGAGATTTCTGGTTTTAAAAAGTAGAGCTTTGAGCTCATAGCTAACCTTAGGAGTTATATATACTTGCTTTTGTTGCTAACTATAGACTAAAAATGTCCTTAAAGTAAAGAATTCGACAGGCGTTAGGAGACTTGAGAAAGTCCCTGACACAATTAAACTGAACTTTATTTGGAACTTTATTTAGGCTACTTTAGTATACTTGCTGAGAGCTTTGAAATCATCTGCAGCTGGTAGATAAAGCACACGTAAAATGGTGCGATATATTAGGTGATTTCTTCTGGGAATTCCACATTCCACGAGAGAAGTGCCAGTAAATGATATTTACCGGAGATATATTTATCTATTGCTATACTTAATTGGCATTTTTAAAATTTCTAATTTAAATACATATTTTATTTTTAGATAAATACCAATTTTCTCATAAAGCATACTCAAGATTAATAAAATTAAATTGAAATCAGAAAGACGAAAAAATTATAAATTTAAATAATAATTCGGCAAGCATATGACAGAATTATAGTCGCGTTCGCAAAGGAGATAGACCGCAGTTTAAACCTCAACACTAAACTACGGATTAGTCACGATTTGCTATCCTGTAAGCTTGAGTCACGGTTTCAAATTAGGCGTAGCTGCTCTTTTATTTTCTGTGGTTTAATGATAAACTGTATAAGAAAAGCTAAAGATGTCAGCAGACTCAACGTGGCTTCTTCAGGACTGACTCTTCCATATCCATGTACTTCAATAGGACACATTCAGGTCTATCGTTATCTAATTAGCTCAGATTCTTTGGCAAAGTTGAGATGGGTTGCTATTGTAGACAGATCAATTTTCTCTATATATAAATCCAAGGTATTGCGTAATTTTTAAATACATGTAGATTGTAAAAGTAAAAAAAAGTAAATACGCATTATAGTGAATAATCAACTATGTTGATATCTATCACTTTTAAAACCACATGTTTAATCCGTTAGGCAATTTAGACCATTTTCCGTATAACCAGTCCATACCATACCAGAATGTCCGAGATTTTACTCTCAGATCAGCGCGACCGGGATTCGAACCCAAGAGGTTGCAATTCACCTCAGGATTTGTAAACAAAAGTGTACGCAATGCACAATTTTTCCTATGAATAATATGATTACTATGCACTTAACTCCAATTATCAGCAAAATGATTGTAGATCTGCATGGCTTAGTCCCTAGCGCCGAATGTATGAGCGACAATATATTTAAACATTAAGATACCAATCAAATAGGAGGTTGAAAAATAGTACATATTGCAGGAAACATATAACATATTGCACATAACACATAACACATAACACATAACACATAACACATAACACATAACACATAGCACATAGCACATAGCACATAGCACATAGCACATAGCACATAGCACATAGCACATAGCACATAGCACATAGCACATAGCACATAGCACATAGCACATAGCACATAGCACATAGCACATAGCACATAGCACATAGCACATAGCACATAGCACATAGCACATAGCACATAGCACATAGCACATAGCACATAGCACATAGCACATAGCACATAGCACATAGCACATAGCACATAGCACATAGCACATAGCACATAGCACATAGCACATAGCACATAGCACATAGCACACATAGCACACATAACACATAACACATAACACATAACACATAACACATAACACATAACACATAACACATAACACATAACACATAACACATAACACATAACACACATAACACCTAACACCTAACACATAACACCTAACACATAACACCTAACACATAACACATAACACATAACACATAAAACATAACACATAACACATAACACATAACACCTAGCACATAACACATAACACATAACACATAACACATAACACATAACACATAACACATAACACATAACACCTAACACCTAACACATAACACATAACACATAACACATAACACATAACACATAACACCTAACACATAACACCTAACACCTAACACCTAACACATAACACATAACACATAACACATAACACATAACACATAACACATAACACATAACACATAACACATAACACATAACATATTGCAGGAAATATATTTGCAAAGAATTATAAGACTAGCATAATTGTTTTTATATAAAAAACTGAGAGCAATTCAATGATACAAAATTATAATTATATCACACAATCTGTTCATTTTTGAAAACAAAAAATCTGGTTTTCTGCAGCAGTTTTGAATAATGTTTCTGCACTAAAGAGAAAACGCTTATCACAGTAGGCCTACATGAAGGAAAATAGCTAGCTATTTCTTTTGTATGTCTGCTGGGCCATACTACATATTTCCAAATGGCATCTATTGCAATAACTTCGAAGCCTACTGTATCTACAAAAAATATCTTGTTATAATTGGTTACGGAATATAGAATTTATTACTACTGAAGTCAAATACTTATACTAATATTAATAATTTCATACTTTCTACTCATCTGCCTGGTCTAAAAATACTGACATATTGTTATCGATTGTTAAAAGTAAATACATTGCACCAAATAAGATGTTTTCTGTATGAGAAAGCTGCTCTCGTATATTAAATTCACTTCTAGTGTTAGCAGAAGTAATGGAAGTGTAGCTTAACTGTAAACAAAGGTTGCATTCTAGGCTCAAACTTAGCATCAGGTGAAAACTCTCAATCCGTCAATTTATTAAAATCCAATCAGGAATGCTTATATGTCCAAAGTTTAAATGGTAATGTTGACATGTTCAAACACTTGAAACATACTTCAAATTTCATAAGCATTTCGAAATTTCACCGTCTTAGAATTGATACCTTAAATTATAAAAGCTGTACAATGCTGGAGCGGCGGGTTTTAGAATTTATGCCTTATACCTCCTGAAGAGATGTCTCGCTCAAGAGGGAGCTCAAGCGCCTAAATACTATCTGAAAATTATAAAAACTTATGTATGAAATAGTTAAATAATAGTTTAACAGTTAATTAACGCTATTTTTTCATTCGATTTTGACAATTTTGTAGCAATTTCTCAGCCTACTCCATATTGTTTTGAACCGAATGCTCTTTCTGACGTTGCTATGGATCTTAGTGCTTATCGCCTTCTGCCACACATGAAGACCGCGGTTGGTCTATTCTTCAGCAAACCCGAAGCAACACGGGTAATTTAGATTCCAATTCAAATCAAAGTAATTAACATTTAAATAATTTAAATTGCAAATCTTTCTTTTCAGAGACAATTAAAATCTCAATTTCACGGGGGCTGAAAACCTTTGGAGGCTTAACTCATGCGCATTCGTGATAGTAATTAACAGTCATCACTGAGACACATTGCTTTTTGATTTAGTACCGGAAATAGTAATTCACTGTTAGTCACGCGCTAATTTCATTATCTTGTCAATGTGTTGAGTTATTTTAAATGTTTCAACATAGAAGACAAATCAGAAAGATTCTTCCTACTGAAGCGAAATGTCAAAGGAAAAAATTAATGCTTACCCGAGTGAATTAATTGAAATACAAAGGATGAAGAAAATATTTTTTAATATTTACTTACTGACGTGCAGTATTATTGCCTTCTAACAATTTAATTCCTTAATTAAAAACAGCTAAAATGTCGATGATAGATTTCAGGTAGAATGGAAGGAAAAGAGGCAGAGGTAGGCCGAGATTAGGTATGTTAGATGATTTAAAGACCCACGCTTATGTGGAAATAAAGAGGAAAGCGGAAGACAGAGAAGAGTAGAGGCTTTATATACCATGAACCTGCCAGTAGGCAATGCAGTAAGCGTGAGAGAGATATTTCAGTATAAAGACGCTGCACTTTATTGCAATTGTACAATATCAAAAATCTTTATGAAGTACTTAGTTGGCAGAAATTATCTAAAACAATCCGTCGTGCTATATCATCAATCCGACACTAGACAAATCCTTTGAGTCCAATTCCTCTTCTTATCTCGGTCAGCAGAAAAAACTCTGAGCATATGTTGCTTGCTCTAGAAATTTAATTTCTTCTCAACATGTGCGCCACCTACGTAAAACCATATACGTATAGTGTATTATATATCGATCCTATATTTGACGTTTAACCATGGCATCCTCTTATGCTACTGTTTGGTCATTATTTCTTTTCTCTGTGTCTAAATGTCTGTCTAAATCTCTTTCCCTCCTTTCATCCCTATCTCTCTCTCTATCTCTCTTTCTTTCTTTCTTTCTTTCTTTCTTTCTTTCTTTCTCTCTCTCTCTCTCTCTCTTTCTCTCTCTCTCTCTCTCTCTCTCTCTCTCTCTCTCTCTCTCTCTGCCTGGCTATCTGACTATGTCTCTGGGTAATTATCCATTTATCACTCCCTCCCCACCCCCCTCTCTCTATGAGTGTAGTTCTCTATGGAAGATCCAAGAATATAATTTTAAAGTGTGTTTTATCTAATATTTTAGAGATTTAAACATTCAGAATTTCTAGCTCATTAATATAACAGCAAGGTTGATAATGGAATTGACGATTAATATTTGCACTATTAGTAAAATGCCTTCAACGTAATTAACAGTTTCTGAAATTCCTGTTGTTGATCTTTTGCATATATCAGCAACGACAGTCAGCTGTAAACAAATCTACGTATCAAATAAAGCTAGAACAGACTATCTGATAATAGACATAAAATCTATTATTTATTAAGTCTTTTTGGATGAAGATATTATATTGAAATAAATAATAAAAACTACAAAAGCAGATTTTTATTTTGTAGTGCAAATATTAACCTGAAAATGATTCAAGGTTTAATTCATTAGCCAATATTTTGCAGGGAATCAAATTCAAGTCAATATTTCCATTCGTTCAAAACAACTGAAGGCAACGCAATCAGTTATTTGTAATATCAAGTCAACTGCAACGTATGGCGAATAACGCATCGTAGTTCTTTCTTTCTCTCTCTCTCTCATTCTCTCTCTCTCTCTCTCTCTCTCTCTCTCTCTCTCTCTCTCTCTATATATATATATATATATATATATATATATATATATATATATATTTCTCTTTCTCTCTCTCTCTCTCTCCTCTCTCTCTCTCTCTCTCTCTCTCTCTCTCTCTCTCTCTAGTGATTCCAGTTTTCTCTTTTCATAGCTGCGTCACAACTTATTCTTATAATTATTCTCATTCTTATTCTTAAATTTATTCCTATTCTTAATCTAATTCTTATTCTTATTCTTATTTTTATAATCATTATCATTCTTTTTCGTTTTCGTATTCTTACTCTTATTCTTATTCTTATTATTCACATCATTATTATTATCATTATCATTAACATTATCATTGTCATTTCATTATCATTATCAGTATCAATCTCATTCTTATTCTTATTATACAGTATATCAGTTTCATTATCATTATCATTACCATTGTCATTATCATTAACACTATCATTCTTAATCTTATATTTACTTATTATTCCTATTCCTATTCCTATTCTTATTCCTACTCTTATTCTTATTCTTATTATAATAATCATTTTCATTATCTTTATCAATATTATTGTTCTTATTCTTAGTCTTATTCTTATTCTAAATCTTATTCTTGTTTTTATTCTTATTCATATTATTCTTATCGTTATCATAATCATTATCATCATCCTTATTCTTATTCTTATTCTAATTCTTATTCTTATTCTTCTTGTTATTCTTATTCCTATTCTTATTATTCATATCATTATCATTATCATTATCCTTTTTCTTATTATTATTATCATTATCATTATCAATATTCTTATTCTTATCATTCCAAATCTTATTCTTATTATTTTTCTTATACTTAATCTTAATATCATTATAATTATCATTCTTTTTCTTTTTATTATTCTCATTCTTATACTTATTATTATTCTTACTCTTATTCTTATTCTTATTGTTCATATCATTATCATTATCAATATCATTACCATTGTTATTACCATTGTCATTATCATTATTATTATCAATCTCATTCTTATACTTATATCACTCTCTCTTAGTGCACTGCCTACTGGCAGGTCCATGGTATATAACGCCTCCACTCGTCTCTGTCTTTCGCCTTCCTCTTCATTTTCCCGTATGAGTGGGTCTTTAAATCATCTAACATACCTAATCTCGGCCTGCCCCTGCCTCTTTTTCCTTCCATTCTACCTTCTATGACCTCTTTTAATAGACCTTCCCCCCTTAAAATGTGTCCTATCCTTCTCTTCTTCCTATTTCTTAATACATTTATCAGCTGTCTATCTGTGCCAACTCTCTCCAGAACTTCCTCATATGTAACCTTTTGAGTCCAGCTAATCCTCTCTAATCTTATCCAAATCCACATTTCCAATGCCTCCAGTTACCTAATATCTTAATTCCTTAAGGTCCATGTCTCACATCCATACAATAGCGTGGTCCAAACCAAAGTTTTCACCATCTTTATCTGTGTGTCTTTCTTTAGACTGTATAATAGTTCTTACCAAAGTAATAGTGATTACCAAAGGCCGCTTTTGCTTGTGCAATCCTACTGCATATTTCCGTCTCACATTTCCCGTCATTGGTTATAGTATGACCAAAATATTTGAAACTCTTTACCTGCTCCGATTTCGTACCATTTATTGTGATATTAACTTCACTATTATTATTGGACACTCTCATAACTTTCGTCTATTTTATATTAATCTCATGCCATATCTCAATGCCGTATCATTCAGCCTATCCATTATCTTCTGCAGTCTAATCTCGCTACCCGCTACCATTCCTTGCTCATCTGCCAATCGTACATCTTGTAACAAATTCCCTCCTACTTCTATTCCTTTTTCCAAGCCTTCCATGGCTTCCTCCATCATTGCCTCAGCGTAAATGTTTAACAGCAGCGGCGAAATGCTACCTTGTCTTACTCCACGTCCTGTTTCACCTTCTTCTGAGTATTCAGAAGAAAGTGAAATAGGAGGTGAAGACATAAAAGACTTATTATATATCATTATCATTGTAATTATCATTACCATTGTCATTATCATTATAAATATCATTCTTATTCTTACTCTTATTCTTAATATTCTTATTATAATTCTTGTTCTTATTCTAATTCTTATTCTTATCCGTATTTTAATAATTATAATCATTATCATTATCAATATTCTTATTCTTATTCTTACTCTTAGTCTTAGTCTTATTCTTAATCGTATACTTATTCTTATTCTTATTATTCTTATTCTTATCACTCTCAATATCATTATCATTACCATTGCCATTATCATTATCATTATCATCATTACTATCATTACCATTCCTATATTTAATATATACCATTATCATTATCATTACCATTGTCATTATCGCTGTCATTCTTATTCTTATATTTATTCTTATATTTAATCTGATTCTTTTTCTTATATTTAATCTTATTCGTATTCCTATTTTTATTTTTATTTTTATTTTTATTCTTATTCCTATTCTTATTCTTAATCTTCTCATTCCTATTCTTATTCTTATTCTTATTTTTATTATTATTCTTAATCTTATTCTTATTCTTATTCCTATTCTTATTCTTATTCTTGTTATCATTTTCAATATTATTATTCTTATTCTAATTCTTATTCTTATTTTTATTCTTATTCTAATTCTTATGCTTATTCTTATTCCTATTTTTATTCTAATTCTGATTCTTAATCTTGTTCCTCTTATTATTCTTATTCTTATTCTTGTTATTCATATCATTAACATTATCATTATCATTATTCTTATTCTTACTATTATTATCATTATCATTATTATTATCATTATCAATATTCCAATTCTTATTCATATTTTTATTATTATCCTTATTCTTATTATCATTATCATTCTAATTCTTATTCGTATTCTCATTATGCATATCATTATGATTATCTTTCTCATTATCATTATCATTATCATTATCATTATCATTATAATTATAATTATCATTATCATTATCATTCTCAATATCATTATCATTAACGTTATCATTATCATTATCATTGTCATTATCATAATTATTACCAATCTTATGTTTATTATACATGTATATCGTTATCATTATCATTACAATTGTCATTATCATTTTCACTGTCATTCCCATTTTTATACTTATTTTTATTCTCATTCTTATTCTTCTTCTTATTCTTATTCTTATACGTATTCTTACTCTTATTCTTATTCTTATTATTCATATCATTATCATTATCATTACCACTGTCATTATCATTATAATTTTCATTAACAATCTCATTCTTATACTTATAATATATCATTATCATTATCACTATCATTACCATTCTTATACTTATTATATATCATTATCATTATCCATACCCTTATCATTATCACTGTCATTTTCATTCTTATATTTATTCTTATATTCCTTCTTATTCTTATTATTATTCTTATTCTTATTCCTACTATTCATATTCTTATTCTTACTTTTATTCTTACTCTTATTCTTATTCTTATTATCATTTTCAATATTCCTATTCTTTTTCTTATTCTTATTTTATTCTTATTCTTGTCATTATTCTTAACCTTATTCTTATTGTTTCACTAATTCTTATTCTTCTTCTTCTTCTTATTATTATTATTATTATTATTCTTATTGTTTATATCATTATCATTATAATTATCCTTATTCTTATTCTTATTATCATTATAATTTCATTATCAATGTTCCTATTGTTATTCTTATTAGCATTCTTATTTTATTTTTTAATTATTCCGTATAGTTACACACATGACGTACCACATGTGTTTACAATGTTTCCTTTCTTAAGTTTCTGTTTTTGTAGTTTTCGTTATTTCATCCATTCCTTTCCATGGTTATTAGTAATCGTTGCCTTTTGTTGGCGCTCCAATAGCAGCCGGCGCGGATTTAAGAATAACCTCCAACACCCTGGGGATTGTTTACGTTCAAAGCTGTCTACACGCGGTCTTCCAAAGTGGTAGCCCACAATTTACTAACCGCGTGCAGCGTGGCTTTACTTCGTTCAACTGAAGCGCAGCTTAACTGAGTGCGCTAAATCCCCCCCTGAATTAATAAGAATAATTCTAAGAATCAGAATATTGACAATGATAATAATAATCATAAAGATAATGACAATAATAATAATCCCCCTTATTCTTATTCTTATTATAATTATCATTATCAGGCTTATTCCTATTCTAATTCTTATTCGTATTCTTACTCTTATTCTTACAATTATTATTCATATCATTATCATTATCATTCCCATTGTCATTATCAGTATCATTATCATTATCAATCTCATTCTTATACATATTATATATCATTATCATTATCATTATCATTGTCATTATCACTGTAATTCTTATTCTTATATTTATTCTTATTCTTATTCTTATTCTTACTCTTATTATTATTCTTATTATAATAATCATTATCAATATTTTTATTCTTAGTCTCAGTATTATTCTCATTCTTAATCTTATTCTTATTCTTATTATTCTTATCGTTATCATTATCATTATCCTTATCCTTATTCTTATTCTTATTCTTATTATCATTATCATTAATATTCTCATTTTTATACTTATTATATATCATTATCATACAATGTTCTGGTGTTTACAGACTGTTTGTCACATTGTGTTCAAGGGAATTTTTTAAATTTCATTTCATTTAAATGTTTATTTCTGTTTGCATTTGTCAGTGATTTGGTGCTGATGCTGATATAAACACACACACACACACACACACACACACACACACACACACACACACACACACACATATATATATATATATATATATATATATCTTATCATTATCATTATCATTGTCAATATTCTTATTCCTATTCTTAGTCTTATTTTTATTTTTATTTTTATTATTCATATCATTATCATTATCATTACTATCGTCATTATCATTATCATCTTTATCAATATCATTATCAATATTCCAATTCTTATTCTTATTCTATTTCTTATTCTTATTCTTGTTCTTATTCTTATTCTTGTTCTTATTCTTATTTTTATTCTTATTCTTACTCTTATTATTCATATCATTTTCATTATCCTTATTCTTATTCTTATTATCATTATTATTATCATTGTCAATATTCCTATTTTTATTCTAATTCTTATTCTTATTCTTATTCTTATTCTAATTCTTATTCTTACAACCTGTTTTACAACAGTTGTACTATATTATTAGTTGGCATAATTCTCCATGTCAATTGTCAATAATTTCATAGTAAATATTATTTTGAACGTGATGAATTGTAATTGTCCAATATCGCATTGCTCACCTCGATGAAGCATGAAATTGGTTTGGATGAATTTCGCAATGATTGCTGTTTCAGCAACGCCTACAATGCATTATTGTGACTGTGAACTTAGAGAAATCAATATTAATCATTATGTAATGGTGCCTGGTTGACGATTAATTTAATTGGCTTATCTGAATTCAAACGAAGCCGACAATTTATCCGCAAAAATTGGTGCTATTTTAAACACTGTCTGGAATTTTCACTGCAATGACTCATCAAATGAATAGGCGGGAACATTGCTCCATTACTTTGATCGAGCCTAATAAAGCTCTTTTACATTTAATTTAACAGCCACTAAGGAAGAAGTCTTTTATTATGTTGCTGATGATGATGATTATGTTTAGGCCTATGATTGTGATTATGATTATGGGTACGATTATTATAATAATTTTATTAAGATTATGATTATGACTCTGAATATGATTATGATTATGATCATGTTTTTAATTTGATTATATTATTATTGTTATTTTAATTATGATTGCGATAATGATTATGATTATATGATTGTAATTGTGATTATGACTTGGATCAGGATTATGATTATGATTATGACTGATTATGATCATGACTATGATAATAATTATGATTACGATTATGATTAAAATTATAATTATAATTATGTTTATATAGCTATAGCTAGCTAGCTATATAGCTAAGGTTAACGTCAGTTTCCTCACTCGAAAGCCATGTCAGTGACGGGCGAGCCCAGGATTTGAACCCGCATCTACTGATCCGCGGTCGAGTATCTTACCGACTTCGCCACTGGCTCCAGCCAGTAGCGAAGTTTAAGATTATGATGATTATTGTTACTATTTTAATTTTGTTGATACTTTTTATCTTAGGTGAAATGGCTCCGCGCATAAACATAAAATATGTAAGGAAACAAAGATTTATGGAACCGTTGAGAGACTAAATGTTTCGCCCCAGTAATCTAGTGAGCTACTACTCTAAATACTGAGCTCTAATGAGCAACTGCTCTAAATACTGCTCTCTAATGAGCTACTGCTCTAGATACTGCTCTCTAATGAGCTACTGATCTAAATACTGCTCTCTAATGAGCTACTGATCTAAATACTGCTCTCTAATGAGCTACTGATCTAAATACTGCTCTCTAATGAGCTACTGATCTAGATACTGCTCTCTAATGAGCTACTGATATATATACTGCTCTTTAATGAGCTACTGATCTAGATACTGCTCTCTAATGAGCTCAAGCGATAATCGAACCAACGATAGTTCAATTCACACAGGAACAGTCGTAGCTTCCCATGCTGAGCTGTTTTGGTCTATGGCTCCTATTGAATCAATCAATCAATCAATCAATAAGAATTTAACGTCCGGTTGAATCTGGGTTATAGTCAAAATTACTGTAAAATTGTAATATTGTGATAGAATGTTGAAAGCAAATATTTAGCTTGAGTTCGCTGAAAATTGTAAAGACTTCGTTTACGTTACTTTGAGTTCTGGTGTGATCCAAAAATGCTATCAATTATTATTTGCCTTCAAAGTTGAAATAAAACCATCGGCAAAATTTAGAAAACTGTGAATCTATTTCTCAAGCGGCGCCTAACACTCCCATAATGTCCTCGTTCAGATTCCACTGGCAATAAAATCTCAACTATAGCGTAGTGAGACCTCTATCCACGCTTTAGTCACACTATTTCACGCTCTCTTCACAAACGCAATGTTTACACAAATCCTACACATTAAGAACTCCAATTATAGGATTACATGACGTCATGATTTGCAATTTTATGGATCTCAGACTAAGTGATATTCGTTCCAGCCAGTGTCAATGTCGGTAAGACATTAGACTGAGGATCAGTATGTGCGCAGTTAAAATCCTGGGCTCACCCGTCACTGACATCGCTTTCGAGTGAGGAAACTGATGTAAACATTAGCTTTTTTAAACATTTTCAAATTGCCAATACTTATGCACAATGTAATGAACACATATTTTCTGAAGCTGTCATGCTAAGTTTCAATTTCTTAACGATTGTGGTTTCATTTTATGATTATATTTGCCGCATAATCGATACTTTTAACTGCTTTTCTGACTTTGACGGATGGCGCTAAACAAGCCTCTAAATCGAACCCTTAATATTTGATGTTGTTTTGGTTTCCCCACCTTCATCTCTAAAGCGTTACGTCCGAACTGAAGCACTTAATGGCTGGCCGGAGGTGACTTGATATTAGTTCCCTGGAAAAGCCGCATGGATTATCACAGGCGGTGCTCTAATTATGATTTACAAACACGAGACAGGGCGTATATCAGTGGAGAAAAGTAGAGCTGAATTATTGGGTGAATGAATACGTTGTGAGCAAATAATATAAAGGCATATTTGAAAAATTTTCATCGAAATGTATGTGAATAAGGTAAACAATTAAATAGACAAAACGCAAATAAAAACTAAATTAAAAATATAAAGATTTTTTAAACTTTCAACACAAATAACCATTTCAAAATTTAAAAGCTCACAGGGGGTTGCTATTCCTTTGGACCTTTTTGAATTAATGGTATAGTGTGCATGCAGATCGCGGCAGGTAGTTTTGTGCAAACAAGATTTGCGCATTGCAATAAAAGCGAAACTGAATAACCTTGAGTAAACAGCTGTATCGCTTGCGGAGCATTTTATTTTATTAGCTAGATATTTTAGATAATATTTCAGACAATAATAATAATAATAGCAATAAAGATAATAATAATTACAATGACAATGATAATAATAACAATAAGTATAATAATCATATTAAAATATTTAAATTTAAAAAATACTAATAATAATACTAATAATAATAGTAATAATAATAGTAATAATAACAATAAAATAATAATATAAATAATAATGATAATAATATTATAACAACAATAATAATGATAATAATAATAATAATAACAATTACTATAATAATATTCATAATAATAATAATAATATAAATATTAATTATACTAATAATTTTAATAATAATAGTAATATAATGATATAATAATAATAAGAATAAGAATAATAACACTGGTTCAGAAAGCACTTACATGCCTGTTTTAAAGGTTAAAATCAAGTTAAACGTAAGTTTCCTGCTCGAATAGCATGTCAGTGAGGGTTGAGCACCAGAATTCATGGAGTTAGCAAGAGGTAAAGAAGAGTCAAATCAGTTATCTGAGCAAATTTTGTATCAATCAACCAATTAATTACTAAAACGAAACAAAGAGTCAATGAAACAATCGATCAATCAATCAAATAGTCAAATATCAACCTTTAATATCAATCATAATTATATATAAATATACCAACTGCAAGCAATTTAATAGCAAAGACAGTCAACAACGATAACAACACATTACGACAGTTGTACTCTCAGTCATTACTGAATCAGGCATTATTAAATCTAAATCAGGAACAAAACTGCAAGTGTCCGATCTACGAAAAATTTGAGAAAAAATCTAGAAAACAAAATCAAGGATGAGGTAATGCTGAAGGAAAAGAAGCGAACGGACTGACAGCGACTCTTAGAAAAATGAGGTTAGAATGATCCGATACAAAGTTAAAGTTAAAGTTAAAGTTAGGATATTTCATAGGTCCTAGATAGAATTAAGTCTACAGCAGAGATATGGCAGAAATGCGCAAACTTAACAAGCCAGGTCTAAACCAACATCACAATCTTCGGCCAGCTATATTGTAAATAACAGCAAATGATTAAAGTTTCTAAATTATGGCTACAAAATAGCAAATACAAATAAAAGATATTTGTAGATTAACAAACGTTATATATAAGTCATAAGCAAATGTGATAGAGGAACGACAATCATTAGTCAATAGGCCTAACAGAGGAACGAGTCAATAAGCCTATTATTCGGATATTAACGAAATATGCAAAGTAAAAATAGTCTGCAGATACTGTCATAGCTATGCTACCACCTCTTAAATTGCGTTAGATATCATACTATCATTCTTTGGATTTCCTTCTTAAACTAAATTGACAATTATCGTTAAGATTAGAGCAGTACAATTTCAGCTGCACATTAGTTTATAACAGCAATGAATTTTTTAACTCCATAGCAATTATAAAAATTAAATAATGTTACTGTTATGGTACATAACATTGTTTCACTAAACAAACCAGTAAGTAAATTGAATTAATCAATTGCCGCTTCAACACAGAACAAGATTAGATTTGGATCCTATAGTAGCTGAGAAATTAAGCCACGTCTGCCTACACAATGTGAATATATGCAAAAACAGAAATGTGTTGATATAATAAAAAGTATATCAAAAACATCCTGAAGATAATAAAACCCTTTTCGCTTCATTTTACTTAATATTTCATAATGACTCCATCCGGTTTGTGCACAAAATACCAGAACACTTGGTAAGGTCAATGTAAAGCCAATGTTAACGTCAGTTTCATCACTTGAAAGCTATATCATTGACGGGCGAGCCCAGGAAATGAACCCACACATATTGAAGTTATCCGGTTCGTGAGCGCATATACTACGGAGATTGCTACAAACATTTTCAAGACAAATGGTAAAGGCTTTAATCGTGTCCCGACCCTAGCTAGGCTGTGATTCGGGAAGGATGATTATAATGATGACGCTGTACATTATTATTCTACAGTGTATGTGTATATCAATTTGATTTTCTTAAAAATAAATAAGAAATATATTTCATACTTTAAAGGTTAAAGGTTGCTCCATTTTACATAAACATTCATCAGATATAAGTCATACATTCCTTAAATTCCTAGAACAATATTTACAACATAAGACTCATTAAATACGTCGTCGTCATCTTCCCTTGAATCCCAGTTTAACAAGGGTCAGAATAAGAACAGACTGTCTCAAATCCTCTCTGTCCTGCATCATATCGTCCATCAGTCAATCCCCTATTTGAGACGTTTACATTCGTTTAAATGGAAACTCATTTAATGCACAATTTTAAAATTAGAAAAATCAATAAACAAAGATCTAAACTGTCGTTTACTAAAGCTCAAGACATGTCGTGAGCCACCAGAGGAACATGCAGCAAATGCATTAGCTCACTTTCTGAAGACTATTGCACTTTCAAATACCGAAAAGAAAGAAACGAGATCAAGTGAAGTCAAAGTTTGTTCTAGAACCCATGGCTCATATTTACTCATCTTACGGTTAATGATTAAATAAAACTTACTATGTACATAGAGATTGGATGGCTGAGTTGGTAGCATGATTTCTTGATTAGCCGAAGAGCTGGTGGTTATTTCTCAGCAGAATGGCTTCTTACAGTATTCCTTATGGTAGGGGAATTGACTATTTTAACATTTCTTTAATTCTACTAATTACTAACCAATTAGCATCAGTTTTAGAGCGATGAAAGTGTCTCATATGGGAAAATGAAACTGCACTGAGGTCATCTATAAATAATGAAACGAACGCTAAACCATTGTAAAAGTATCATTGAAATCACTGTTGGTTAAACTAACATAATTTAATAATAATAGGTTAATTTTAGTTTTCATTCTTGGTCCACAGATCAACTAATTGCCTTAAAAAATACGGCAAGCCCAGCGAAACTGAGTTCTAGAATTGAGGCAAATATTCCTAATACATTTTAAATTACATATCTGAGATGTATAAAGTGCTATACAGAAGGTAGCTAGTCTATACGACGATGCTAGAAAGTCCGACTGCGATATCGCCTGAGTAGATCTTTTTTGTCATTTTCCATAAACTGTACCATGCATCTGAAAATATTAACATTAGCGAAACTTATGTAACATACATGTTTTCTGTGCAATATAGTAATTACAGTGTTAAACATAAAATATAAAATAAATGCTACATAACATACGGCATATATTTGGTAAGTGATGTACAATAAATGATATTAGTAATTTACCTGTAGTATAATGGGCATAAGTGTAAGCAACATAATTATAAGCAGTAGGCGTAGTATGGCACAGTAATATAACATATAATATGTTGCATTAAAAACAACAACAATACTATTAGATTACTACTGTTGTCCATGACAATATCGAGCATTGTGGAACCAAATCAAAACCGATGAGCAGAATCTGGGTGGTCTATAAACGGTGCAGCCAAAACCTGGGTAATCAGTCCAAGGATGGTACTAGCGGAATGGAGGTTTACGTGTTGGTTTCAGTTCATGAATATTAGGTGGATAGGAAAGATCAATGAGAAAAGCTTTTAACCTTCTTGAAACTATTCGTAGAGTAGGAAAGGCTGCTCAGGAGTAGATTTTTATTTATTTATTTATCATATGCATGTTACAATTGGCATACACAATAAACAGATAGGGCGCATGAACGAAAACAGAGGCCCACAAGTGGCACTTACATATTCCGAATGATGATGATGGGTGCGCAGAGAGTAAGGAAGATCTTCCTTCTGCGGGGCAGCATGCTGGATGGAGCGCCTAGACAGCTTGCTACGAGAATACAAGCTCGGTCTCTGTAAAGTAACTAACTTAAAGGGCCTGGTGGACAACTGCCTGGAGGTAGGGTGCCCCCTTATCATAAGTGAGACATGTAACCATTCGCAAGTGTAATTTATATGGGATACAACATGTCATTTGTAATAATGGTATACAACTATTGATCACTAAAAAGGTATATCTTTCAGACTTGATTTTGAGTCTACACGAGATGAACTTAATTAGAATTAAAATTAAATTTACACTCAAGCTTAACTTACTTCTCGAAATGTTTGTCGAACGTTTCCCTCATCTTGTCCGGACTGATGGCATGTGGAATGTGGATAATGAAGTCAGCATTCAAAACTTTAAAATTGTATCTGAAAATAGAATCGTCACATATTATATATATATATATATATATATATATATATATATATATATATATATATATATATATATATATATATATATATAGGCTGGGGCAAAAAAAATAATCCCCTAGCGAAATCTCAATAACTTCAAGAAAACTTAACAATTCTTTACTAAATTTTCGGAGCTTCTAATGGAGGAATTTCTGCGCATCTCCTGCAAATTTGGTGAAAATATTTTTAGTAGTTACGAAATTACAGCATTTCTGCGAGAAAAGTGCAAAAATCAGTTTTAACAAGGTTTTTTGAAATGTCAGTCGTTGCTTTTTAAGAAAATAACTGCCCTAAAAAGGGCCGTTTACTTAAGTGGTAGAATATAAGCCTACACTACCTTTTTAGCTGCTCCAATAAATGATGCTTAACATTAGTTCATCTGTTTAAATTATTTCTATATTTTGAAGACATTTTCCGGTACTTTTGTTTAAATAAGCCTTCCTGAAATTAATTTTATCACTTTTTTCGGAAAAAGCGCTGTATTTTTATTACTTCTGAATATATCTTCACCAAATTTGCCAGTTAGCTGTTGAAAGTCATCCTGTAGAAGGTCCGAAAGTTTTGCAAAGCAATTTAGAGTTTTGTCGAAGTTACTATGACTTTTGTTAAAATAAGTCATTAAAATTGATTTTTGCATTTTTTATGTAGAAACGCTGTAACTTTGTTTCTGCCAAACAAATTTTCATCAAATTTGCAGGATATATGTAGAAATTCCTCCTCTACAAACTCTAAAAATTATGTTTAAATATTTAGAGTTTTGTCGAAGTTATTGAGATTTCGCTAGGGAATTATTATTTTTTGCCTCCAGTCTGTATATATATATATATATATATATATATATACATAATTGAATATAATTATATATATATATATTATTATTTATTTATCTATATGTAAACAAGCGGGTAAAGCTAATGTTAAAGTCAGTTTCCTCACTCGAAGGCGGTTCCAGTGACTGTGAGCGCAGGATTTGAACCCCGCACATACTGATCCGCGGTCCACATATATAATGATGACGATCCGCGATGAACATATATAATTATATATTGTCAGTACAAAAGACAAGACTATCAGTTTCCATAACAACAGTAACCTTAGAAATCTCTTTCTCTCTCTCTCTCTCTCTCTCTCTCTCTCTCTCTCTCTCTTAGTGCAACTTTTATTCAACTTTTATTAGGAAACTTCCTAATAAAAGTTGAATAAAATTCCTAAATATATTTTCAACTTTTATTAGGACACTTCCTAATAAAAGTTGAATAAAATTCCTAAATATATTTTCAACTTTTATTAGGAAACTTCCTAATAAAAGTTGAAAATATACATGTCTAATAAAAATATATCTTCTGTGAAAGCATAATTGTTTAATACAAAATTCCATCTTATTCAGTCTGACCTTCTCTTTGTCTTTGTTAACTTTAGCCGTCAATACTTCTGGGTTGCCAAGGTAACCGCTTAAGCTGGTCCCATCATAAGCTCGTTCTCAGCTTTCACCGTTGGTTTTGGTCAAGTACCGATGTATATATATATATATATATATATATATATATATATATATATATATATATATATATATATATATATATATATATACGTAAACAGGCACTATAGTAAAATGATCAACTATGTTGATACATATATCTATCACTTTTAATACCACATGTTTAAACCGTTAGGCAATTTAGACCATTTTCCGTGTCCGAGATTTGACTCTCAGATCAGCGCGGCTGGGATTCGAACCCACGAGGGTTCAATTCACCTCAGGATCTGTCATTTGAAACTTCATGACGTTACCCCTACGCTATTAAGACATTCTAAGTATAAGTATTAAGTATTCAATTTATAAGTGGAGAAGTTATAAAAGCCGTTACTAGGCTATAAAATAACGAAAATATATACTAAGAAATAATTTTGAAATATAAATTGTTTGGAACTTTGCATTATTAATGTAGAAAGCCTACCCCTGAGCATAGAGTAGTCTAGCGTAGGCTATCTTGTCCCCCATTCTCTCCAGTAGACCCTCGTGATATTTTGGTGCCGTGAATGTAGGCACAACAACATAAGGCTCAAAATAATCCCTGTATGTAACCTGTGTGAAAATATAAAATATATATTGCCTAGAGAAAACATTTATTTTTCAATAATTTATAGTCAAAAATATTGCAAGGCACTTATATACTGTTAGCAATGCATAAATTAAAACATAAACCTTAGAAGTGAATTCAGTACACTTCTTTTTCAATTGAAAGTTATTGAGCACATTAATAAATGAGCAAATATAGTTTAATTTTTAAGAATTAATTTATAGACTTATATTGTCCAGTATACTGTAGAGTGCATGTTCCATGCATCATCATAATAACCTTCTCTAGTATCCCAGTTTAATTAGGGTCGGGATTAGTAAATTTTGTAAAGATTTTGTAACAATTCTGCTGCTTAGGAGTTATCCAACCGAATGCCCTTACTGACGTTGATTTGGATCTTAATGTTTTTTTCGCCTTTTAGGACATGTGCAGTCCTCAGTTGGTCTATTCTTCAACAACTCGGGCACAACACTTGTAACATGTATTATGCATCAAGAAATCAAAATCTTCTCTTAAATGCAAATCACTGTAGTGATAATCTTAGTGTAGTGATAATTACTGTAGTGATTAACTGATCTCTCTTAGTATTGATCTAGAGCTGTATTTGCATGACCATGGCATACAGATCCTCTATATATTATTCGATTCTTAGTTTAAGCTATACTCAACATTGTCTTCTTCTTCCCTTGAATCCCAGTTTAACTAGAGTTGGGATAACTTAAGTTTTACTTTATAAGAAATATTTATTTCAGAAATTATATTATTACTTTTATTGGACTCAAAGTTACAAGCTAATGAGGCAATGAAGAGTATTTCAATTGCTCGCAGACTTCCTATATTCCCATAGTAAATAACAGCTGGTAAAGCTACTGTTAACGTCAGTTCCTCATTCGATAGCGATGTCTGTGACGGGAAAGCCCAGGATTTGAACCCCGTACATACTGATCCGCGGTCGAGTATCTTACCGACATCGCAACTGGCTCCAGCCAGTGGCAAAAGAACAATATAATATCTAACGATAAAATTAGAGACCAAAGACTAAAACGACGTTTAAGAGTTGTTTCTGCCTCGAATCCGCACAAGATCTAATAACTTTCCTCTTTTAAACTGCGAAATACTTTCTAGAACAAATATATTCCGCCATTACTATCAGTCATAATCCTGATTGTCATAATCCTGATTGAGGGAAATGCTGTTCATGGGTCATGGACTTTCATTGTTTTATAACTAGCTATCTGGCCTATCTGCAATATTTCAAATGAAATAAATATTTACCATTTGAAAAATGTTAATTTCATCATAAGCTTGTTTAGTCGCAAAAATCTCAATTTGTGATAGATTATACAGTAATTTAGTCATTAATTGAATTAAAAATAATTAAAAATCATAATTTAAACGAATCGTAACGAAACGAATTTAAGTCTCAAATAGGGAGTTGGCTGGTTGGGTGGTGCAGAACGGAGAGGATTTGAGACAGTTTATTCGTATCCCGACCCTAGTTAAACTGGGATTCAAGGGACGATGATGATGATGATGATGATGATGATGAATTGAATTAAAAATCATAGTATTACGCGATAAATCATTAGCCCCAAGCTCAAAATAGATTAAGAAAATGAGTATAATCTTCACGTATACAGTATACATGTAGACTGTATATATATATATATATATATATATATATATATATATATATATATATATATATATATATATATACATGTATATATATATATATATATATATATATATATATATATAGCCTATATATACATGTCTATCTAAACTATATATACATGTATATACATTATATATACCCGATAGGGACTCATAGCTCTGTTCCAGTATTTGTAGTTGGTAGGCTTGTGACCGAAGTTCCATGATCGTTTCATACTGAAAAATATAATGAATCTAGAGTAAATAATCACTTTTAAATGTATAATAGTGTAGGCCTATCTAAACATTTCAATTTGCTCAAGTTCCATGACAAAAAATTCTGTCAAACGTCAACTGTAGAATACAATTATGAACACTCCAGATGAGTGATTAATGAGAACTCAAGGCTTTGCATTAGTTCCCGGTATAATCATTTGATCTCGAAACAGACGTTAAAACATTTAATATCTAATCCTTTAAATGCTATTTAAATGTCTTTCTAAAACTCTCATGGAAGTTCAAGAGTTTCTGCTTTTAACTATAATAGGCCTCTCAATCTCGGTAGATTTCCTCAAAAAAAAATTTCAAATAATCTTGATGAGAAAAACAGGAAGAAGTTAAAAAAATAATTTAAAGCCATAAGAAAAATAGCTTTCAATTGAATATACTTGGAAAGTGATAATGACTATCTAGACCATTTTACTCGTATACATAAAGGATACTCCCATAAGGTTCAAATAAATAATTTTCATTTCAAACCCGTATCCAACGATTTCCTCCTTGATGAGCATAGGTATGAGCTGATCTTTGTTGATTGGCATTTTTAATCCTGGATCCATAACGGCCTGAAAAGCTGGCACCGTGAGCAGCTACAAACAGTACAACAAATACACAAGTAGCACAAAAATAAACAATTAAGCAAGACTTTAAAATTCATTCAGATTGCTAACACTAACAATGGCTGGAGCTAGTGGCGAAGTCGCTAAGATACTCGACCGCGGATCAGATGGTGCGGGTTCAAATCCTGGGCTCGCCCGTCACTGACATCTCATCTTTCGAGAGAGAAAACTGATGCTAACTTACTTTTACCAGCTTTTTGCATTAAATATTAAGCAACTACAGTTGGTTCATGTGGTGTATTTACGCCCTACATATGTGATAGCTATTCCCGTAGAATATTTCACCACCGTCGCTCCATGGGTATAAAAATGCTGCACAATAAATTACTACATGCCAATATTATTTCTGCAGGTTAATATATTTTCACATAGTTCGTCAACATTAATTCTTTCTAGAGAAATCTACGTAGAGTTTTCCATGAGAAAATACATATTTGATATAGGGTACCAGAATAGACCACACCACCTTAGGCTTTAAAATATCATCTTATAAATTTGGATTTGGTTATTAATAAAATTTACCACATCATACATTTCTATGAATCTATTATCGAGCCAAAAGGAAATTATCGAAGTTCATCACGATGGGTGATGTACCGAGAAGGAATGGTTGGTTGAAAGAGATAATTCAGGAAATTATGGAAGAACAAAAGGTTAGAGGAAGAGCGCGACGTAGGAAGCTGGTAGATTTTATAACTAATTTATATGCTGATATGAAGAGAAAGGCAGAGGATAGAAATATGTGAAGGATTTATATGCCATGGACCTTTTAATAGGCAGTGCGACAAGAGGGAGACACATATATATGACCAGACATTTTACAGGAATAAGAAAGCATAACATTCTGTAAGTATGTGTGCAAAGATTAATTATGGCTACGGATAGAACTTATTGCTATGCTGTTCAGTTGTGAATAGTTGTAAATATAAAAACATCTAAAACATTACATAGTATGAAAGTATCAATGAAAACTAATCATAGTTGAATCAACCTCAGTACTTGGATGCACTTGTTGGGCGAGATTTCTCTTAATACTCTCGTACAGTCCAGGATTAGGCACAAGATCTACGTCCAGCGTTAATGTAAAGGGTGTGTTAGTATTGTTTACAGCAACGTTGCGCAGGTAGTTGATTGCGTTAAATCCCTAAAATATAAAATATTCATCAAACTAAAACGACACAAATATTTAATGATGGTTTCAAAAAAAGGATAGTTAAATACAAATTAAAATGCTATATAATGCTGAATAATTTTTAAAAAATTATTTAAAATTAATTTCAATAATTTTTAGATATATCATAATAGTGAGGAAGATAGCTTAAGGCTGAGGATAGAATTGGTTGGAAGAGTTACAAGTGTATGCCATGGACCTGCCGTTAGGCAGTGCACTAAAAGAAGAATATCAAAATACTTAATAAAGAACCATTCTCAATCTATCAGTCCAATGCTACATCGTCACTTAGAGCCCAATGAAATAGCAGGCGATGAATTAAAATAAATGAAATCAAACGATTCATTAGTTTTAAATTTTCTAACGAAGAAAAACTGCAATTTTATGTATTTACCCTTCTTTTATAGACAACATGATAAGCCACTCTGCGTTTTGTGCTCATAACTTTCGACACCGTAATTCGTTTAGGAAGGGTCGCGGCTTCTTCATCATTAACATGAAATACAACAATAGCCGGTCCATTCCAGTTCTGCAGTACCCGCTCTAGAACAGGAAACCGGTCAAGACTGGTTTGAACCAGAAGCGTCACCTCGTAGGGGTTTTCCATTGTATCGTTTCTATAATTTTCTTGCCAAGTATCGCCAAGAAAATAGAGATGTGTTCTTCGTTTGAATCCAAGTACGTATCTAGAAATGCACATAAAAGTAATATGTGTAGTTCAAGAAATATTATTATAATTAAAGAAATACTGATAAAGTTAAAGTAATTCTGCTATACTTAAAGAAATACTATTAAAATTTAACTATTAACTTATACATATCAGTGAAAAATATAATTACAAAACTCTAATTATAGTGAATCAGCTCGTCCTTTTGTTTTAAGGGTTTTATATTTTCAAAACTGAGGCTAAACCATAGACTTCTTATGATGAATGGGATAAAGCAGAATACTTGAATAATTCTACCGATCAATTAGTTTAACATCGCCGATGATAAAACTTCAGTATTTTCTTTAACGTATAAGGGTGATATAAGAGATGTCATTAAAATAACACAATTGCGATCGATGGATTGATTAAATAGTTGATAATAATTGATTGAACAATTGATTGACGCATTCATTCTCATTCTAGTCGCTACAACGATTGTGGCATTATACCACCAGGCTACTTGACATTTATTTTCCATTCAGCGCTACTGTGACATTTAACATAGAGACGCGCTTAATAAATATACTTATTATTATTGATTGAATCATTGATTCTCTCATTGATCAATCATTGTTCATTGCAGAATCGACACTAACTTGTACATAGCGCAGGAATCATTTGAGATTCTTTCATGGTAGTCTAGTGCAGCCTCTGACACACTGTCAATGTTGTGAGAGCATTTCAATGCCTGATTTATGACAGGCGATGAGAGAGTGATGCTTCGAATTGTTTCCTTTATATCCTCAATGAACACGTTATTAGAAAATGTACTGCCGAAAGTAGACCAAATAACACCCTGCAAAACGAAACAGTTAATTTTAGAGGATTTTAAAAAGCATGACAGACTATCTTGATGTATAGACTGTTGATGTTAGATTTTAATTTTAAATTCATCCAAACGCTGACATTTGTATAGATACAGTAGCTAATGCTAACGTCAGTTTCCTCAGACGGGCGAGCCTAGGATTTGAACCCAGCACATGCTGATCTGCGGTCGAATATACATGTATTACCGACATCGACAGTGGCGATGTAGGTAATGCAGTTATTGTTGTTAATTATCTTGTAAAGAAGTAAAATAGTTTCGTCAATCGTGAATCAGCCACTCAAAAAGAAATAATTAATCAGGCGATTAATCAGTCGATATTTGATGAGTTAGGCGAGAAATTTTAATTCAGTAGTAGAAATTCATACCGACAGTGTCGTTAATTCAGATAATCTGGTCATCGAAACAGTTTCGTCAAAATTTAAAGTAGAGATAAGGAAATTAAACTGTATGGCTAAATAAATAAGATTAGAAATTAGATTAAAACTACAATAGCGTACTTTAACAGGCATGCCCATAACGCAGGAAGCGAATTCCACATTTTGCCTCAGAGGTACGTGCCAGTTGCATGGAATCAACGTAAACTGATCCAATCTCTTAGACATCACATCCAGCAGTTCTTCTTCCTGTTTATGCAATATAACTGTCAGTCATCACCTGTGATGTTGATGTTTAATTTAAACTTTATTTACTAGTTAGTTTTTACAAATTTCAGTTAATTGTGAAGAAAATCAGTAAATGTGCATTAATAGAACTATGCTAACATCTTTCTACTTTGGCGCATACAGGTCACAAAGAAAAATATTATAATGGCAAACCCATAGCTAGCACATCAACTAACACAAAGAAGCAAACAACCAGCTGTGCAACCAAGTAATTTCTATAAGTAAGAAAGAAAATAACAGAATTAAGAAACAGATATACAGACCTACTTGTAAAATATTATAAACACAAAAACCCCAAATGGCACATAATAGCTATGAGGTATATTATAATATTTGCTATGACATACACCACTGTGGTACTATTTTCTTTATGGAAAATAGCAACGAATATCGATGGAGTTCTCCTTTAGTATATCGGTTGGAGGAAAATCGTATGATTAATGGAATTTAATCAGCATCAGTATTTTAGTTTTAAAGTCTAAATCATTATAAATTTTTTACAACTAAACAAAATATAAAAATAACTGATAAAATAATAATGTTACTGATCTGTACAAATTTTTCGAAAACTTGGTAAGACAATCTGATGTCGAGAATATATATCAAAAAAATAAAAATATTTCAAGATAAATTGTCCACTGTAAAGAAATTACGAGTTCAAGTGCGTGGCTTATTTGTTTGTAAAGTGATAGATATCATCAGGGAAGATCATTCACTATAAAGTATATTTTTACCATTAATATAGAAAAATATCAGAAGCTATGACTACTAGAAATACTACAATTAAACAAATGTCAAAACCAAACGTTATTATGTAATAAATTCAATAAACAGATAAAATTAGCACCATTAATCAATCAATCTATCAATAAGTCAGAAAGTCAATAGGTCGCACAGGCACTTAGCGTAACTTACCGCAATATTTGAACTCAAAGTTTCAAGGAGCTCCTTGGTTGATGAACTCGCCGCCATTTCCTTTAAGTTATAAATAATGATTGAAGGCAATTTACAGGAGAGCTTCATGTATTTCATGCTTTTCTTAAATATCTGAAAAGCATCAAGCACAAAACTGCCAATTTAGTCCGTCATAGAAATACGCAATTATTGGTGAAATTATTAAAAAAATAGTAGTTTGTTGCTCGTGCTTTTTCCGGGGCCTCTGAAGAACAGACCAATCATAGACTTCATATGCTGTCAGAGACTGAGCAAGTACTGATGAAGGCAAAGAGAAATCACCTCTTAAGCCGTATTATTCCCAAGCTATAGGCATGAAGTGTGGATAGAGTATAGTCTTTGAGTTAGTCCCTTCAGACTAACTCATTTATCGATTGAGGGTTCTTTATGCAGTGTGAAAGCAGAATGTGACTATTATCATGCACCTTAGACGTACCACTTAACAGAGCACTAGAGGGAGAGATAGAGGAATAGTAAAGACTGCTACAGCAGGATTTGTATTGCGGAATAAAGTAGTAGAGGGGCAATTTTCATCGTAGTTATCTATGCTATTCAAAAGGTTGAATTACTATTCTCACATTACATATCCGCAACAGAACATATTATAAGGATCTCTTAGCAGTGCTACTGACAGCGAACTAAGTCCAAGAATATAATCTGGATGTGAGATGATTACGATGAATATTCTTTGCATTTCTATTAGAAGCAATGCACTGAAGCTAGCAGCATTGCTTGTAAGCTTGTGTTTGAAAAGGTAGGTTAGCATGTAAAGCGAAGTTTTTGTTTGTTGTTTTTGATATTTAATTACATATTAAAACTGCTCTAAATAGACCAACCATTAATTTAAATTGACCGTATTGAACATATTTAACTGCACGATATAATGCTAAAATAAATCCATTTATAATTATTTTAGCTTTAAGACAAAATAAGTATTCGTAGGACTACTTAACACTAACGTTCAAATCATAGATGCTCTCAAAGAAATAAAATAATTACATAACATTAAACTACTAAACCATAAATAGCCTGTATAGTGTTTATACTGTACATGAATAGACTGCATACTGTTTTAACTTCACGATCAAATGTTCTCAAAGAAATAAAATAATTAAATGTCCAACATAAACTACATAGCAATAGACTGCATACTGCTTATACTATAGCATGCGTATGAACACTTGTTCTTCACAATTATAAAGTGAGGACATTGACAGAAATTCTTCACAAAATATCTTGAAGTTCAAACAAAATCTAACAAAATCAAAATGCAAGTTTTACATGAAAAACAAAATTAGCTTGACATATTGGCACTGCTTCTGTTATTTGGTATTACCCTCAATTCTATTATAACATTAATGCATTTATGCACGCAGAGTAATTAAGAAGCTTAGGCTATTGTAATTCTGGATTCGCTAGACTAAACGAGTTCAAATGGTTTAGTTCTCTTTAATCTTCTATTGAGATTCTGAATATCCAGTAATTGAATCGCTTCTACATTTATGTGGTGTAGAAGTCTTAGTTGGTGCTTGCTTGCCGCCTTCTGTATTTGATCTGCAACCGAGGGTACTTGTAGATCACGATGTATATCATCATTTCTCAGATACCAGGGGGCATTAACAATGTTCCTCAGTACTTTGTTTTGAAATTTCTGAATAATTTCAATATTTGATTTCTTTGCACAGCCCTAAATTTGGATTCCAAACATCCACACCGGTTTAAAAATTTGAGCTTAGATTAAAAGTTTACTGTTTATAGATAATTTAGATTTTCTACCGAGAATCCAATAGAACTGCTGATATTTTAAGTTTAGTTCGTTCCTTTTTTCTTAATATGGTGTTTCCATCTTAATTTAACATCAAGGTTCATCCCTAGATATTTTGCAGCATTTTCATGCGGGACATACGTTCCATTAATTACTAGTTTAGGAGGATTAACTAGTTTTTTTTGGTAAAATTTATGGGGACAGATTTTAACTCGTTCAGTTTAATCTTTCAGCGATCAGTCCATCCTAAAAGGCGATTAATAGCTCGCTGAACTTTTTCTGTTGAAATTTGTGCATCATTTCCTGTTGCCAAAATAGCAGTATCATCAGCGAAAGTTGCAACCGTAGTTTCCTCCATCTCAGGTAAGTCGCTAGTATATAGAACATATAATACTGGTCCCAATACACTTCCCTGAGGAACTCCTGCATTTATGTTTCTGAGTTCAGAGTAATCTTTTCACATCTAACTCTGAAGGTTCTTTCAGTTCGATATGACGTTAGAGTATCTGCGTATTGTTTGGGCAAAAATTTCTTAAGCTTGTAAATTAGTCCTTCGTGCCAGACTTTGTCGAAGGCTTGGGTACATCAAGAAATATTGCAGTGCAGACTAATTATGTAAAGCGAAGTGAAGCGACTAATGAACTTCCCAACATCTGATAGAATGAAATAAAGGTCTGCCATTTTATATATTTTTAAAAGTCAAGATTACCATTGCAGAGGTTGGCGCATTGAGGCAACAGATCGCTCAAATTTCAATCAAGTAGAAGTCACAAACTAGCCTTCTCATACCATTAAGTAGAATAACTATATTATTCGTTGCTTTCGGCACCTTGTTAAGAATCCTTTTTAAATGCTTACCGTTGATCAAGTTATTTTCTATTATTTATTTACAATAATAGGCATGCATATGATGCAGACCTCTAAATTAAAAGTTAAATTTTTGAAATTAATTGATAACCCGTCATTAGATCTACTCATAGAATATCGATTTATTAGCTGACTAAGTTAATTATTCTTTAACTGTGTAGCTAATTCATGATTGATTGACCAACCGAGATAATAGACCAAGAGTTTTCCCTGGTGCACTCAGGATCCAGCGCCATGGAGATGTGAGAATGCTGCAGACTATCTGAGGCCATCAACGTGGTAATATCATCCAGCAGCCTCACAGAGTTATCCAAATAAATTATCTGCACAGCATGGAAGAAATCAGTACAAATCGGATAATTTTAGAGATAGGGATGTCATACATGTTATATGGATGTAAGTGTATCAAATTGTATAAATGTATCAAAATTTAGATGTACATGTATAGGCCTATACGTAAATGTTTAGGTCTCTTATACCAGGATGTAGAAGAGACTTAAACGTCTATATAGCAAAATTCGAATGTGCTTATAATATTGGAAAGAAGCTATAATTTACACTACAATGATAAGAATTCATCAAAAATAATAGATTTTTTTTCTAAATCCTCCATAAAGATATTTCAGACCACAATTTATCCCAGGCTGCCAGGCGCAATATGCCAGGCGCAATACGTAAACATACGACTTGTTTAATAAAATATAATATATTAATTAAGATATTACTCACAAGTAGAACTGTTAGAAGTTTATTACGTTCGTTTGTTACAGATAACATATTTTAAAACAAGTTTAGCAATTAAAATGTATCTGCTGTTATCAGTAAGTTAATCTCAAGTACCGATTCGTTGGCTGTAGTAAAGTACTTCAAGATGCCAAACCGTTCAACTTGCCATTTCAGAGTTTCCTTCTGAAAAACAGAAGAGCGTCATGCTTACCGGATATACTAATAATATTAGCAATCAATCAATTCATCAGCAAACCTTAAGACATCAACCAATAAAAACCAGCGAAGGCCATTGAAATAACCAACACAATCATCATCTAAAGCCTCAATTTAACGTCAATTTTCTTTCTCAAATGAAAGTCAATGACTGGCGAGCACATAATTGAATACTGCATCTGTTGATCAAAGTAGGACAACTTAACGACGTGCTGCCGGCTCAGAAGAGAATTCACTGCATATGCTTCCCGTGTTGTGCTCGGGTGTGGTTGGACCACTGCAGAATAGGGAAACCGCAAACAATATGCTGCGTGTACGTAAGAGACGACTAAGGCAGGAGCTGAGTATGGCAAGAGGGGATCCAACTCACATGAAATATTTTCCCCCAGGATTAAATGGTAATTTATCCATTTAACTAAGGAAGGCAACGGGAAACCACCTCAAAAGCCATACTTTTCTGAACAAGGACGTAGTCGTCACATTTAACTAGAAATTTAAGATTACGTGAAAAAAATGTATAGGCCAATCTACAAGACTGCATCAGAGAGCAAAGAAACAGCTCAACAAACTCGTTTCAGTTTATATGCTGTTGTATTGAGAAGTAGTGCTTTACAAAATGACAAGAAATGGAAGTGTATTTAACCTCTCCGTAGTTGCTTTCGTAAAATGACACCTGAACTGAAACAAACAGAAATAAGTTTTACATAGAAACGTAATGTGCCATATAACTAAACTCTCTAAATTCTACAAGTGATGAGCAGATAAATGGAGACAGTATCACTGTGACAGTATATAACTTAATAAAAATCCATAAAAAATACAAATAAAACATTAATCAGGTGCATATGGCATCAAATTAAGTTGCAAAATCACTATGTCCAGTGATAGAAAAACCTAGTGACGAAAAGATCTAGTGATAGAAAGTTCCAGAAGATAAGCAGAGGTTTTCGGAAGAATAGATAGTGTTATGGTTGTAAAACACCACAAATGAGCTCTGAATTAATAGCATATTACACTATAAACGTTCATCAATATTATGTTCACAAAATTGACACTGCAATCGACATTTTGTGAATAATTTTATTTCGAGAGTACAGCAAGTTTGTTATTGTTTCAGAAGCAAAATAATTAGTCTGAATTAACTTATTTCTTTACGCAGGCATCTACAGCTGTTGGCAAAGCTATATCTTAATTATCTTTTGAGAGAAATCGCTCATTTTCACTGCGGAAATCTGCAAATTAATGAACGATATGCGAACGTTTGGAGTACATAGACTTACATAAATGTCTAAATACGTTTCTTTATAAGTACTAATATACCGCATGGCTTTTGACATACATCAAAATAACGTTATTTCACGCCCTCTATATTTTCCGTATAGGTAATAGATAAGAAATAGGGTATTTTTTCAATTTGCAAGAGAAATTTCACAAGGGAATAAAGGGATTAACAATTCATTTCATATGCTTTTTTGGGGGCATCTGAAGTAGTTAATAGAATAGAGTTAAGAAAATTTTCAGACATAATATTTTTTTCTGACAAGAATGCATAAATTTTGCTGTTAAATGGCCTCTTTAGTAAGACTAACCTAATGTATTATGTGACGATGTGAGTTGAGTTTGATGATGAATTCTTGGTAAAGCGAGATGACCGTTTGTGAGACGCTTAATTGAACCGGCATTAAGATGCTTCCAAATAGATGTAAAAATTAGATACATTAGACATAATACCTTGAATAGTTTCCCAGGTACTGAGTAGAGTTGCGAGTATTTTTCTAGTGGTAGGGGTAACGATGAGATGGAGTCGGATAGGATGTGTCTGATGATGGAAGAGAGTCTTGAGACACTCCGCCGCATCCCTTGCCTCACTCTGATCCCAAACCAGCATTGCCACGTGCACATCCTGGCACAGCAATACCATTCTATTAATTGAAACTTGGAAATGATTATCTATGTCAATGTTTACAGTTGTACGATATCTTTAAGTCAGTAGAACCTCTGATCGTTCAGGGGTTATCCATTAATATTAGTCCTGCCTGTACTACTGTTTGAATCCGGTTTTAATTTTAATGCATTTTTAGCTCTACAAATCTTTAGTTTCTGCTAGTCATCTAGTTAGTCCGTCATGTTTGCTTTTTGCAGTTCAATGATATTTTCATTATTTATGTTTACTATCTCCAATTTTTCTACGATATTATGTTACAATGTTACTATGTTTCCGTGTTTCCTGTAGTCAGCTAGATAGAGCTCAATTGTGCTCTTTCTGACGGCCGTTTTACTTGTATTCTGCCTCGTATTATGAGCTTTGTGTATATTTGGATTCTGTGAATAATAAGTGATCATGGTTCTCTCTCTCTCTCCCTCTTTTTTTTTCTCTCTCTCTCTCTCTCTCTCTCTCTTAAGTCTGGTATTTACTTTGTAATTGATAATGTAATGAGGAATAAAAAGAGGAAATCTATGCCATAAAGAGAGATTACTGTAAGATATCGCATAATGAACAGTTTACTATTGGTCTATTCTTCATCACCTCGGACACAACACGGGTAAAATTAATCAAGTATCAATTAATCGATCATTTAAAATATCATTCAATCAATCAATAAATCAGTCAACGTAGTAATGGATTAATCAATCTTTCCATCAATAAAATTTATCATCATCATCATCTTCCCCTGAATCCCAGTTTAATTAGGATCGGAACTAAAAATTGTTGTAGCAATATATGTAGCCAAGGCAGTAGGTAATAAAAATTTATCACAATTTCAAAATAGCATTTTTGGGGAGAGGAGAAAAATTGCAACCGTACATAAGACTAAACAAAGTGACGAAGCCTTCAAAATAACAGCACGATAAGAAACTTACCTTACAGAGATTTGAAGGTTTTGGTTCGACATCAACCTTTTCCGGTAATATTTCAGGTATTACCCGTTGTTCGATGACTGCTTGTACTGGAACACTACTAAAATGAAATAACGTGATTTGAGTGCAAAAAAATATAGCAGGCTCAAATCACTTTGAAAGCTAGATTCAATTTAAAGTAAAATCCTTTACTTTTGTTTTAGAAAGTTCACAGAAGAAGGGGCGAGTGCTCCAACGAAAACAATACTAGAAACCCCCGACCTCTCTTGATCTTAAGTCAATTCAATATAATTTAATAAGAACACCAAACATGGTCATTCAACTCTGTAGAGATTACATACATAAAACACAAACAAGCACTTGTAAGAGGACAAAAACACAAACTAAATGTGAACTTTAGCGAACTTAAAGAAATAGAAAAAATAATGATAATAGATGAACATGTGGGTACAAAATAGGCAGGGGTACACTTTTAAATTGAGATTAAAATATTAAATAATAAATATAATAAAAGAAGACTAGATGAGGTAATAACTATCTTTTAAGTATTTACAAAGATTTAAGTTAAAAGAGTTAAAGGTCTTAGACGAGTGCACACACTATGGCATGAACAGCCTATATATTGGAGCCTGCACAGCGATGCATTTCTCGCGGATACAAGTTCTGAAATTTGTCCAATTAATATATTCGATTCAGAAAGATACAGATACTTTTACATTTCAACTAGTTATAAAATAACCGTCTAGATCTATTTTTCTGAAGATTTTTTTACAAAAGAATATCTGCAGTTGAAAGATGAACAAGGATTTTTCCCTCATGACGCCGGATTTAAACAAGACAACTTAATAAATGAGTTTTATGCTCGCGTTTCTATCAAATGTTTCTTATCAAATGTTATCAAATGTTTCTTATCAAATGGAATGGATTAGCTAGTAATTAATAAGCGATTCTGTCTCTTCGTCACTTAACGCTATGCTTAAAATTCTTCGGTAAACTGCTAGTTCTCTAGAACTATAATATTTAAAATTACAAAATATGGATTTACGTCCAGATCAGAAGCCCCAAGTGCTTCTCTTCAAGACGTCACGTGAACCGGTGTACCCTGAAATGTGGGTGTCTGAGATTTTACTCTCCGATCAGCTCTACCGGGATTTAATCCAAAGACTTTAAAGGAACAGCCATTTAACACTTCGTGCCGTTACCTATCGCGCTAATTATTACACTGAGCCATTGAGGCATTCAGTCTCGTAGTTTTGTTCATTTACTTATTCAAATACTGGAACGCCGGTGTAACTTAATAAATTCGGAGACGTATACGGAAGCAGCTAAAGGAGATAATGATCATAATAGCATACGCTAAATATTCACGTAATTAATTTTATATTGACAAGTTAGGTCTACTTACCATGGTGATAATTCTCCCCTCCTTGTCAAAATAATGAGAGATTCTACAATTAAATTGTTAAACAATACAAACTATTATAATATCAGGCTAATTACATTTAATTGTTAATAAACTCGGCAGTATTTTGTTTATTATACTCAATATGCTGTAATAATATTAGCTTTTCTATAATTAAATATTAGTTTTTACCTTTATATATTTTTCTAAGTCGTAGTGCCGTTTAGTACAGCATATCTGAAGTCAGGCAGAGATCATATTCTCGAATTCATATTAGTCAACTGGTTCAGATGCGATCAGGTACGATCTGGTACGATCAGGTACGATCAGATGCGATCCTGCAGGTACGATCAGGTACGATCAGGTACGGTCAGGTACGATCAGGTACGATCAGGTGCGATCCTGCAGGTACGATCAGGTACGGTCACGTACGATCAGGTATTGTCAGGTACGATCAGGTACGATCAGGTACGATCAGGTGAGATCAGGTACGATCAGGTACGATCTGGTACGATCAGGTACGATGAGGTATTGTCAGGTACGATCAGGTTCGATCAAGAATTAGAGAATTCCGCCTTAGAGAATTCCGGTCATATTTAACTATCTCAGTGAAAGAAGATGAGTTTGCACATCACGCCACAAACTTCCCTCTTATGCAAATTCAATAATTTATATCAAAGGTGAAGCGATCAGGAGAATTTGCACAAGATTTAACTGATTGATTGATCGCTCCGTCAATACCTTCAGTTTTACGTTTATGGTTTTATACTCTAATTTCTTCATCCAAAGATGTAAAAAACTGTAAAGCTGATGCTAACGTCAGTTTCACCTCTCGAAAGCTTTATCTGTGACTGATGCTATAATTGTTGAAGCGGATGAATGTGGAACGTGCCATTTCTGCTTCTACATGTAGATTTCTAAAAGTAAAAACTCCAAAGATGACTCGTAAAATATTGATTGTAGGTTAAGAAGATAAAAAAATAAGTAAAAAGAGAATTTTTAACTTTACTTACGAAATAATACAACGGAAACGAATAGCGTGAAGCAAAGCTGTCTCGGTGAAGATAGGAAATTCCTGTGTCTCATGAACCTTGTGATCTAAAATCATAGGAAATATAATGCAATACTACCTTTTTTAACATATTAACTCGGGTGGGAAAATTCCCCCCCCTCCGTTCCGGATTAGCGCCTCTCAGTAAAAGTTATTGGCTAGCGATTGGCCCTATCAGCAAAAAATTGCTATAAATTAACATAAAGAAAAAGCAGTATTCTCTCGAAATTGGATTTATTTTAAATGGGTAGTTATTTGCAATTAGAAAATGAACAAATACATAAATATAGAAACGGCTTAAAAATTCCTTTGTCATTATTTCTGGGCCATTTTTTGAAAAACAAATACGTATATTACATTCTCGAGTAAAAATGTCAGCAAACTTTGCTCTCCACACTACATAGTAAAAGTTTCTTAAAAGCGAGAATGTACTGACTGCTTTCATTATTAATTAGTCAACTAATGAAAAACGTTAACCAACAGCGCTCTAATTTTTTTAAATATAATGATAACAGCCAAATTAATCACGCTCTAAATTGATAAATATAATGATAAAAGCCAACCTTTCACGGCCTAAATTGTTAAATATAGTGGTAAAATTTAATGAAATAATTGTAATTAGACCTATAACGCAATAATTCGTTAAATATAGTGATTAAACTTTATCAATCGCAAACTTTCATTGAATAACAAACTCTTAGTGATGACCTTTTAGCATTTTCTCCAATATGTATTGTGGAGTTCTCTATTCTGATCACTGGCCTGCAACAAGAATAGACCAACCTTTGACTGCACATGTCTTAAAAAGCGACAAAGATACTAGGATTGAAACCAACGAAAGAAAGGACATTCAGTTGGTCAGCGCCAATGCTCCAAAAATTGCCTGAAAATGTTCTAATCCCAACCTTAGTTAAACTGGGACTCAAGTGAAGAAGATAATGAAGAATATAGAGATAGATAGCCAGAGGGTGAGAAAAAAGAGAGAAGAGAGAGAAAGAATAAGCATAGACTCAACTCAGGTAGGTTAATGGAATACATGATGTATTAAATATCTTTAATTATATATATATATATATATATATATATATATATATACAAATATATATATATAAAAATATATATATATATATGTATATATATAATATCCTATATGTATATAATTATATATGTATATATACATACATATATAATTATATACAAATAGGATATTATATATATATATATATATATATATATAAAACTATATATATATATATATATATATATATATATATATATATATATTAAAGATCTTTAACTTTATTTTTTAACTGCAGTAGCAGCTTTTACTTTACATATTGCTTTTATTAATTACAAAACCGGTATATGCTTGTACCGTCACGGCCTTTATTACCCACACACACATGGTTGATTTTTTAGTAAGCACACACTTACAGTTAGTAACAATTGTGTGATATGATGAATGAATAAAAATAAATAAATCTGATACCTCTAAAATATCGACAAGGATATGCTACCTGTATCAGATAGCTATAATAGATTTGACGGAGTACATAGGTTTTCAGTTGGATCCTTGAGTGCTTTCTATGGTGAAGGTAAAATTGATCAAGAGAAAGGACACTAACGAAATATTAATACGGCGTAAGCAATTTATACGGTGTAAACAATTGGTATTAATTCGCTTATTGTGTGCACACAAACAAGACAATAAATGATACATTTCGCGTTCTAGGAATAAACATATCCTACAATGTTTTCTCGCATACAAGGCCTAATTTACCTAAGGAAATGTACGATATTATTACGCTAAAAAGTTATTAACGATACAGCAATATTTGACTACAAATAAGTCATTAATTAATTACATTGAATGACACTCAATCAAACAGCTACTCTGTTCAAGTGATGTTAGCAATGCCTATCGCTCGTGAATTACTACTAGCAAGACGTCATTCTCTGTAAATGCTCGTAAAATTAATCAGCTTATAAGAACACAAGTAAAAGAAACACAAATAATAATAAAACGTGACATCAAACTATCTGAGATTAGTAAATTACTGTTACTTTTGTACAATTTAGAATAAATAACAATTTACAGGAATTAATAAGGTACGTATTCCTTCTCGTACTCCACTTCACACTCACCAAGGACGTTCCATTGACAAACAAGTTTGTTTCGTCGTAAAGGCACAGTCTCAAAGTCTTTACCAAACCTTACACTAGACTTTAGCTAGGGCAAAATATTCGCCTCTGAGGTAGCTTCCCCTCGCCTTCCTGTCTCAGTTCTTTAGTCGCACACTACGCATAGTACGCCATCGCTATTGGCTGGAGCCAAAGGCGATGTCGGTAAGGTATTCGGCCGTGGATCAGTATGTGCGGGGTTCAAATCCTGAGCTCACCCGTCACTGATACCGCTTTAGAGTGAGGAAACTAACGTTAACATTAGCTTTATCAACTTTTTACACGTGCATTTTACTATTGTCATTCTGTGATTTTAGCGCAATTTACGGTTGACTTGTATACAATACTGGTGCTTAAATACATATACAGAAGAACACCCACGGGCGCATAATATTTGCCGTTATTTATTAAATAACGACAATATTTACGACCTGCATTAAGCTATCTCAACAACCTGTACACCACTTACAACAGCGTCGTGTAGTTTTTCTTATCAATGCTTACATTAACTCTCAAGAACCTCACATAGTTGACCACTGTTAACAACGTCTTTAATTAAACAATATTGATCTCCGACACAGCAGCTTTAATATCGCGACACATTACTTCAAAGTGAAAAATATGTCGCTACGCGCCTAATGCAATAGTATTGTTTAATTGTTTTCACTAAACGCAATATATTTATGTAGCAACAGGCTCATTCAGAGAAACCCTTGTCTACAGTAGTATTCAATACTATTCATTATATCCCTTGTGAGCTTCTACGTTCAGTTCAGAGTTGTGTTTGGCGGGTTTGCAAAGCTCATTTGGTGGCCACACATAGATATTTAATTTTGCACAAAATAGCGACAAAAGTCGGTAATTATTTCGCCTTCCATAAGCTAAGAAGACAGTTAGATGCAAAAGCATTATCCTTCACATTTAAGCGTATCCTAAAACCAGAAAATAATTTTATATCGCATTGAAGATAAATAACATAGACTGCTGCCACACCATCTTCTAATCTAAGCAACTACGATGCACATTTCTTTAAAAAGTACTTAGTTATATCAGTCTCACACATGCAGTTGCTCAGCTCATCACAATTTTAGTTCTAAATAAAATTATTAAAACAAATATATTCAATAATCACGCATTCTACATAAGAAATCAAACACTGCAGTTTCCTCTTGGTACACAATGACGAACTTCGTATCAGCAGTTACTTACACTTAGAAAAATTCAACGGCAACTGCAAGAAGTTACAGACTGCTTTCTAATCATCTATTAAAGCTATATATCTACGTTGTTTCCGTACCGCAAGTGAACTGTGACAAAATCCGGCAGGGCTTCGAACCCGTGGCGTCTAATACCAGACTAACGTGCGGTCAATTCGAATATCACTACCATAGTCAACCTGAAGTGTGTAAATTAGCAAATGTAAAGCCTTTTCAGAAAACTGACCACTTTCTTCAACAGTCTCTGCCGTTTTTATTCACACGTATGGTATTATAGCTTCTTCTTAAAAATGCGAGTTTAACGTCAAGTTCAGAAGCCTAAAGGGCGTATCTTCAAGAAGTCAGGTTTGCCGGTGAACCCTGAAAGGTGAAAGTCTGAGATTTTGCTATCTGATCAGCTCTACCGAGAATTGATCCCAGAACCTTAGGAACAACCATTCCGAAAACTTCATTCCGTTACCTAATTCGCTTTCACACTGGGCCATATAGACATTCTAAACTCTCATATAGCTTATAAATTTATGAAGAGTTTATTTAATTTTATTTATCTCAATAGCATACGTTCAAACATTCTGAGCACGATAGAGCGAATGCGTGCGATGCTGTAGCGGCGTAGATAGTAAATGCGAGTGATGTGAATATTAAATAGGCTGCGTAAAAGAATTGTCTTCCTCTAAAAGCATCATCATCTTCAACAGGTACGCCTAAATAGTCTGCTTGAGACTAAATATTCTACTTGAGATTAAATAGTCAAACTAGAGCGTGCAATAGAGGTTTAACAGTTTGTAGCTTACATCTAGTCTTTACACCGAAGATAGCAGGGTAGAACTTTAATAACAGCACAAATCACCTACATAGGTGCCCATGGGTAAATAAGATTGTTTTCTCAGGGAATGAGGCCCCTGCCCAGTAAATGTTAGTCAAAGCTGAGGAAGACATAGGGGGCCCACCTCGTCATAAGCAGAATCTCCCAAGAATAATGGTATATCAAAAGGAATGTATCAATAATTTAATGATCCACTCGTATGTGGACATAAAGAGGAAAACGGAAGATAGAGATGAATGGAGGCGTTATATACCATGGACCTGCCAGTAAACAGTGCACTAAGAGAAAGAGAGAGAGCACCTACATGGACATGTACAATTGCACATGAACCCTTGAAGGCTAAATTATCGACTAATTCAGCTTATCGGCTTAATAAAGTGTTCCACTAAAATAGGCCCAAGCCAATTTATTTATTTAACTATTATTTAACTACTAAATTAATGACCTATCATTTAACAATTTCATTACGTAACTACTATTTTTCTACTTAATTACATTAATAGTTACATGTATTATTTTTTTCAAATATTCTAAATAATATTTATAAGATTTTAGTAATATTCTATCATAACTACTCATTAGCTTCTTAAATATTTAGCTATTAGACTATTCTAAATGGTAAGTCTGTGTGTCATTGAAGTCCGTGGCTTTCATTGAATTAAAATAGAATGAACATCGCCCACTCACTATGCCATCTCATGCGTTTTAATTAACTATCGATTATTTTAATGAATTTACTCCAGATAGTCACAGCCTACCTGAGAGGCGATCTCAAATATACTGAACTGAATTGTTGTTTTCACGTTTTGAATTAAATAACAAAAGAAAGAGAGCAAGGACATCTGTAAAACAATACATTTGTACTGTATATATCGACCACACATTCTTCATGCAGATTTTGATATGAAAAACATGAAATATTAAAATACTGAGTACACCATCCAGTGTATATATAACTAGGCTATTCAATTACGAACACTTATTCCATATTCACGTGTACATGTATATCAAATTACTAAGAGATATAGATTACATAGCAAAGTTTACTATACATGTATATATATATATAATTATAATTATATATATACATATATATATGTATATATATAAATGGCGTCCCTGACATCATCCTAGTATGAGGAAACGGACATTAAACCTTTATTTTATATATATATATATATATATATATATATATATATATATATATATATATATATATATCCCCACTCAATATGATAAATTGACCCTCAAGCAATAAATAAAGATAACTATAATATACACCACGTAAGTAAATTTGAACAAAATTATATAAGCAACAAAATATAAAATATTGTAAATGAGAACAAAAAAATCTACAATACATATGCAGTCCCCACATCACATGTTAATACCAATCGTTTTAAACCCAAACAATCTGAAAAAACATGTGGTGAAGAGAAAGAAAAATATCCTACATGGTGACGGTCCGGTGATAAAAAATAGTAAAGCAAGAAAAAAAATATCAACGGCGGGAAGATATGTGTTTTCTACAGCTTACAACAGAAATTGGAAGTTGTAGAACATGAGCGAATATCAGGAAGCAGAGAGTTCCAAACAGTATGAGGTGAAAAGGAAAAATAACGTTTACCAATGGACGCGAGAATATTGGGAATTTTTATCAAATTTGGAAGAACGAACCTTAAGAGGAGGTTACTATTGGATTAGGAGCTCGGATAGGTAATAAGGTTAGGACTACATAGAAAGTTGTTTTTGAGCGTTATCAAATCGGTATTATACTTAATTCTTTGAACCACTAGAAGCCAATGAAGATTATTAAGTAAGGAACCAGAGGTGGTCTGAAGGTTGGAGGCCTTGAGGATTGACAGACAACATGTGCTAAAGAATTCTGAACACGTTACAAGAGCATGAGAGAAGAAGAAGATAGGCCAATGAGTTATAATAATAAAGTTTAGAATGAACTATTGAGTTATATATATATATATATATATATATATATATATATATATAATATATCTATATATATAGATAATATATATTATATATATATATGTGCATGTATGTATATATATCTATATCGACATTTAGATATATACTCTATCTCTCTATCATATATCTCTAATCCTCATATTAGTATCTATCTATTCTTATCATAACCTGTCCCTAAATATGAATATAGATCTATTATACACTGTGATTTTTATAACTGATACCCCAAATTCTTTTAACAATAAAGTCGTAAGAAGTTGACCGATATTCATGAAATTTACAACACTTGACCAGCAACCAATTCTACAAAACATAGAGAAATTTCGTTTGAATATCTTTAATAACGTGAAAGTTATAGTTTCGCGAATATGAATGGGGTCAGATTAGAAATGTCTAATACATGATTACGGGCGTGTTATTTTTAGCTTAGATTATCTCTATAAAATACTAGCTAACACGCAATGTAAAATTTCTGCTATTGCTATTTTGAAGAACAATCATTTCTTTTTATAACGACGTAAAATACGTGCTGATATGTTTTTAATTGACAAAGTCACTGAACTTGTAATGCAAGCATTGCATGTCTGGGTACTACTGCTATCACCGCAGCCACTGCAGCGGCGTTCTCTTCTTCGTTTATGCTCTTCATGCAATGCATGCATAAAAAGTTCGATAACTTTGTCAATTAAGAACATATCAACACGTATTTTACGTCGTATTGAAAAGAAACGATTGCTCTTCAAAATAGCAATAGCAGAAATTTTTTATTGCGTGTTAGCTAGTATTTTTTATAGAGATAATCTACGCTAAATATAACACGCCCGTAATCCTGTATAGAAAATTTCTAATCTGACCCCACTCATATTCGCGATACTATAACTTTCACGTTATTTAAGATATTCAAACGAAATTTCTCTATGTTTCGTAGAATTGGATGCTGGTCAAGTGCTGTAAATTTCATGGACATCGGTCGACTTCTTACGACTTTATTGCTAAAACAATTTTGGATATCAGTTATAAAAAACACAGTGTATATTACATTGACGTATATACATATTTTTATACATGTATATATATACATGTGTGCATATATATATATATATAATGTATCTATATATATATATAATCTATATATCTATCTATATATATATATCTATTATATATATATGTATATATATATATACAATATATAATATCGTATCATTGAAAAAGAACACTTCGTATTAAGTCAATATGGACATACATGATGTAGAGACACAAAAAAGTCTAACTCAGATACTCAACATCGGCTGCTTACCGTTATCCCGATGGTTGTTCCATCGCTGCTTCTCGTCGAACTCTTTCTGGACTGTTCGTAATTCATTTTAATTACACTTTTTATTTATTATTTGTTAGCAGGTTGAGGTCTCTAGTAGGCGTTCTGAGACTGGTATGTTAGTCCTAATTCCTTGTCATTGAATAAACATTAGCGCCAACTTTGCTTTATACTAAATTCTACATGTATTTTGATTCCAGCAGTGTTACTTAAATCTGTAAAAAGAATTGAATAGTTTTTCAGCAACATTTCTTGAAAATAAAACTCTTTATAAAATTATACTGAAGAACGAGAGAGTGTCCTTGGAGTCGATGTTCTCAGTGGTTGTGATTAAACTCCTAGATACAACTTGATATCACGTGATATCACATGATACGCACTTGGATTAGCGCACTTGGTTTAGTTGCGCGTCAATTATCGAAGTTAAGCTGCATCGACCTCGGTTAGCACTTTGTGGGTGACCACCTTGGAAGACCGAGTGTTGGTAAAAGCTTAGGAAGGAAAATATCCCAGGGTGATGGAAGATTATTCTTAAATCAGCGCCAACTGCAATTGATGCGCCATCAAAAGGCAACGATTACTAATATCCATGGAGAGGAAGGAGGAAATGGGTCTTAAACAAGCATCTGTGCTTCATGACCCAGTGTACCGTTATGTTATGTTACGTTATACCACATGATAACACATGATACCACATGATATCACATGATATCACTTGATACCACTTGATATCACGTGATATCACATGATACCATGTGATATCACATGATACCACATGATATCACATGATACCACATGATACCTCATGATACCACATGATATCACATGATGTCACATGATGTCACATGATGTCACATGATATTCAAACCTGATGACATCATGTGATAACATGATGTCACATGATGTCACATAATACCACATGATACCGCATATTACCACATGATACCACATGATGTCACATGATACCACATGATACCTCATGATACCGCATATTACCACATGATGCCACATGTTACCGAATATTACCACATGATACCACATGATATCACATGATACCACATGATATCACATGATACCACATGATACCTCATGATACCGCATATTACCACATGATGCCACATGTTACCGCATATTACCACATGATACCACATGATATCACATGATACCACATGATATCACATGATACCACATGATATCACATGATACCACGTGATATCACAAGATATCATATGGTACCTCATGATATCACTTGATACCACATGGTGCCGATGATAATAATAAATTTAAGTAACAAATTATAACAGTAATAATTATTATAATAATAATAACACTAGTAATAATAATAATAATAACATAACAACAATAGCAACAATTGGAGTGCTACAGTCATCAATGACAACATCCAGCACAATGATAATAATGATAAGTATCATAATCACCGTAATCATCATTATCATCATTATCGTCGTCATTATCATTATCATAATCATAATCATAATTACAATTATTTAGGTTTGACATCCATTTCCTCATACAAAGATGTCAATATTCAAGATCCCATGTCAATAGTCAATACAAATCGATTAACCAAACAATCAGAAAAATCCTGCGCTGAAGAGAGAGAAAAAGATTATAAATGCTTTAGTTCATCGGAACTATTATGTTAGCTTCATAAATCATTAGTAATAAGCTATAGAAAGATACTAGCTAAAATCACACATTAACTTGAAACGTACTATTGTAAATCCAGTATCACTGATTATTCATTAATTTAATTGCATTAAGTTTATAATTAAAGCATTATTGTAGTATTTTTCCAGTTCCTATAATATTATCTAACTTGCCGATATTGAAAGCTTTCCTCCTATTCATTAATTACTTATACTCTAAAATTTAAGTAGAAATATAGTTCAAGAAATGTTCTCGTTCTATGTTATAAACATAAAACGAGTCAGATTTCTAACTCGTTCATTGTTTACTAGCGTCCACCTCTTTGCTGAATGACAGTATCGTAGTGTTTCGACGATCTGTCTCATTACCATTGTGCCTACATCAGGTTGTAGGTAATAGACGTCATTGACAGCAGATTGGTCAGGCAACCAGTTAATGGCGATGTGATAGGCCGAAGACCTAATTATGGTCACCGGCTTTAATTAAGAAATTCTTCTACGCCTTGTGCATCTGCAAAGACGAGAAAAGTTAGTAGGCCTGCCTTATAAATAAATATGAACAAAGTCCTTCTCTTTCTCTCGCTTTCTCTCTCTCTCTCTCTCTCTCTCTCTCTTTCTCTTCCTCTCTCTCTCTCTCTCTCTCCCTCTCTTTCTTGTGTTTTGCCAAAATGGTCCAAGCAAGGTTCATATTTGTACTTAGTCTTCTGTCGTGCAACGTAAGGTGCACCCCATTGATCCACAAGTTAATCACTTCATAAAAGTCAGTGTCTCGGCCACAATTGAAATATATATATATATATATATATATATATATCACTCTAGTCCTATTTATATATTTGTTGATACTCGTCTACTATCCTATATTCTCTAGTCTATATATAATTCTATATCTAATACATCTACAATATCTCTCTCTATAATTATATATATCTACTATATATATATATGTACTAACTCTATATACATATATATCTATACATCTATATCTATATCTACTATATTATATACTATATCGTCGCTCCTCTCTCGTCTCTCTCTCTCTCTCTCTAGTCTCTCCCTTTTCCGTTCTGGGCTCCCTGTTCCTCCCCTCCACTCCCTCTTTTTTTCCCTCCCGCCCTCCCTCCCTCTTCTCTCTCATCTCTCTCTCTCTCTTCTCTCCTCTACTCGCGTCTCTCTCTCTCTCTCTCTCTCTCTTCTCTCTCTCTCTCTCTATCTGCTCCCCGTCTCCCCTCCTCTCTATCTCTCTGTTATCTTTCTTTCTGTCCTTTCTCGTCTGTATCTCTCTCTCTCTCTCTCTTCTCTCCTCTATCTTCTCTATCTCTATGCTCAATACTCAATATATATATATATATATATATATATATATATATATGGTTATTTATTTCTGTATTGAAAATATTTATTTTAGTGAACTTTATCCCATTAACTCAAAAGGTTAGGATTCTAAGCCTGCTTACATAAACTAACCGCCTAGCAATTAAGCATAAAACATAAATCCAAAACAATTAAATGCCTCTTTAAACTTGACTTTACTTGTCTATTGGCACTAATTAATTATCAGTTATTATTTATTAGCTCAGCGAGAGATTTGCGTACATTGAACACACGCCTGTTCGTGTATTGTACAGGCTTTTGTTATCTCTATCGCGCTGGTGAAATTCTTATCAGAGATTTACTGTAGAATGGAGACCTTACGCGAACATTTAAAATAGATTAATCAGAATTGTATATCTAGGGTTTTTCCATGATTGCATCGATTTTGAAATATGGGGAGAAAAACTAAAATAGCAGTTGCGATGTTGATGATGACGACGACGACGTCATCGTGATGATGATGATGATTATTATTATTGTTACTATTATGCTGATGATGATGATGATTACGACGACGACGACGACGACGATGATGGCGACGACTAAAATCTTGCAAAAAGAAATTTGAAAAATTCAAAGTCGATGAACGAAGATAATAATAATAATAATAATAATAATAATAATAATAATAATTTAGCCTCACCTCCAGTGCTCCACCTTCTACCTCAGTCAGTAGCCAGAAATCATGGGACCGTCCTATAGTGGATCGGATTTATAACAGTCTGTTAGAATCCCAGTCCAATGCAGTAGACAGAGCACGACTCCTAGCTGTACAACTAAAAGAAGCAGCGACTGGCTTCACGCTCTCCCTGTTGCTTCTTGTGGGCTATTTTTAGACAATGAGGCGATTCGATTAGCTGTTAGTTTCCGTTTAGGGGCGAAAACTTGCGAGCCTCACATGTGCCCCTGCGGTCATGAAGTCGACGCTTTAGGTCTCCACGGCCTCTCCTGCAAACGCAGCTCAGGTAGAATGTCTCGTCATCACAATTTAAATGACTTAATACGGCGAGCACTTTCAAGAGCAGGCATCCCTTCCTCTACGGAACCAAGTGGGTTGTCCAGATCAGATGGCAAGCGTCCGGACGGCATGACTTTAGTGCCCTGGTGCAACGGTAAATTGCCGTTGGGGACGTCACGGGTCATTGACACTATGGCAAACTCTACCTGAATACGACTTCATCACAGCCGGGTGCTGCTGTTCATGCCGCCTCTAGGCAGTTGGATAAATACCGTGATCTGTCCTTAGGATATGAAGTTGTTCCGGTGGCCATTGAAACCATGGGCCCGATGAATCCCGAAGGAGTTGACTTTATTAATGGCATAGGCAGACTTATTACAGTGCAAACCGGCGATAAGCGGGAGACATCTTTTCTTTGGCAAAGGCTTTCCATGACTTTGCAAAGATTTAATGCAGTCTGCTTCAGCAATTCTTTTAAGCCGATTGATGACCTCGAGTAGCCGGGCGGCGATTCAGCACGTATTGCTTGAATCGTTTTTATCAAACCCCAGGTTCTTTACACCGGGGTAAAATAAAAAATAAAAAATAAAAATAAAAATAATAATAATAATAATAATAATAATAATAATAAAGGTTTAACGTCCGTTTCCTCATACAAGGACGATGTCAGGGACGTCAGATCGAGCAGACTTAGAACAGATTTTATTGCATGGTTGACATATGGTGAGATAAACATATATGAAACATTTGAAAGTCTAATTCTCGGAAACATATTTTCATCTACAGCAGTATTTATTAAGACTGATAGAGTGCGACGCAATTATCGACTAAATCAAATATAATTATCGAATAATTCATGCGGGTTTTCAGTAGGTGAGGTTGTTGAAATTAATCCAACGTTATTTTAAGTGGAAGCAATACTACTATGTTACTCGTCCATTACGTCGATAACGAGTCTAATTAAATTACAGGGGAGCGACCACACTCCGCTGTATTTCTCGGAATAACGTAACTCAAGGATTCTTAACTGCGCCATTAAGATGTCCAATGACTCAAATGAGGTCAGTTTGACTTCTCAATCAACTATGGTCTGAATGTTATCAGCAGCTTACAACTAAAATACTTATGTCTGCATTTTACTTTAGATCTGAATGCAAATGCGCCGTTAGCTCTGCTCTTTTGTGAAGCCGTCCTGTTTATTTTCTGAAGAAATAACAGTGTAATTTGTTTCTCCTTAGATACAATCTTGATGTTAGTTAATCGGCCTCAGCTCTAATGATCTTATCGTAATGAAGAACGAGTAAAAGATTTTATTGATGGCTCCCACTTGACATTCGATCGTTTTTCTACGCAGGTTAGCGATCTCCTGACCTTTGACTTCAAATTATTTCTCTGAAAATCTGTGAAAAGATTTTCATAACTATATGACGTAGTGCTGTGTCCTGAACACTACGGAATTGATCGATTGTGAAATATCATAAAAGATTGTCCAATTGTAAAATGTAGTCGCAAGAGATGACGCATGATTACTTACAACGGGGGAAGTGAAAATCACCTCAGATAGTTGGTAAGCCAAAATTTATAGGCTAGATACTTTATTAATGTTTCTAAAGGGCTTAGACTTACAGATGGGATCATCTTTACAGTCGATCGGGGTCTAACCTATAAGAGACTGAAAGCAGACAATCACTAAGAATATGTGGCTAGAATCTGCCACATGGAAGAACACTAAAGGGACATAACAATCTCTTCTATGATGGGAAAGAAATTGGGTGCTTTCGGGATTGGCAATCCCTGTTTCAAACTTCTCCAAGCTCTTCTTCCATTCGCCCATAGCTAGGCCCCGTAGAGTGCAGATTCAACGAAACTACTTTAGTCATTCCAACCGTTGTCCCAAAATAAGCAAATATTTTTGTTCCATTCTCGCGATCGTTATCTTTAAAAATAGTTCTTGAAAGTGATTCTGCCCTACAGTGATTTCTGGAATTCTAACACCACGGGCGTCTTTAATCTTACTAGGAATTGTCAGTGTTATTAACTGATGGCATTAATGAGTGACTGTATTTATTTATAGTATAATTACTAATCTTAATGAATGTCGTAATAGCATAGGGGTAACGTCATGAAGTTTTAAATGACAGATCCTGAGTTAAATTGAACGCTCATGGGTTCGAATCCCAGCCGCGCTGGTCTGAGAGTAAAATCTCGGATATTCACTGGACTGGTTATTCGGAAAATGGTCTAAATTGCCCGACGGTTAAAAATCTGGTATTAAAAGTGATAGATGTCATCAGTGCTGGTGTCAGAACAGAATCTAAGTCTGGGTCACAAATTGTCAGACACGCACGTTAAACCCTATTCCGGCCTCGATAAACTCAGTATATAAGCTATATACTGAGAAGACTAACTAAAAACATAACAACATCATTGTTTTAAATGAACAAAAAAAATTAATACATTTAAAATTAGAACACAATAATCTAATAACAATAATCACAATAATACATTAATTATGGTATCATTAAACCAGAACAAACATCGATCAGAACTTAATAAATTACTTTAACCACGAAAATAGAAATCAATATATTTATTTAGATCAACCTTCAACACATAAACCTTTATACAATACAACCTAGCTAAACTGTAACTTAAACAACCCCAGATTTAAAACAACTACTATAACTAATTTATAGACTAGACGACTAGATTGGAACTAAACTATGCAGCCTAGTGCTATAATGAAATTAAAACTAAAACTAGCGTGCTAATCCTAAACTAGCTACTACTCCTGCTATTAATACTATAGGCTCCTGGACCTATGAAACTCACTGACACTAGACTATAACCACTCTAATAGTATCCTGGTACTATACATGTATACTAAAATATCTACGACTAGTATCCTGGTACTATCGTCTATAACTCAACAATTGACTCGGGAACCACTTGAAAACTAAATCTACTACTCTGCCATCACACAAAACTCGAAGTCCTCCTAACATCGCTCAAAACAAACCACCCCGCTTTCTTTGCAGCTACTCGCGACAACAACAACAATTCATCAATTCAATATAATATATTGAAATCACAAAGAAACTTATATATATATATATATATATATATATAT